>JAJMDB010000006.1:409827-521263 GCA_030573315.1 Osmozyma mogii
AAAAAAAAAAAAAAAAAAAAAAAAAAAAAAAAAAAAAAAAAAAAAAAAAAAAAAAAAAAAAAAAAAAAAAAAAAAAAAAAAAAAAAAAAAAAAAAAAAGAGTCTTGCTTAAGGTGCACAGGCAGATCACAAGCCGACAGTTGCAAAAGCAGTTGAAGCACTCCGCAAAGTCAGTAGAATCCCAAAGAAATCTCGATTGGAGCAGATTTGAGCAATTCTGAGGGGCTCGCAAGCTGAGACAAAGACGCGCTTGGTGAAGGAGACCTGGTGCGTATGGAACATCAAGAATGAGGCGGACAGCGAACTGAATTAGAACGGGGTTCCGTGGTGATGCCCCAGTAGGGCTGCTCTTGTAAATGGTATTTGTTTTCTGGCTATAGCTCTACAGTGTGGTTACTCAAGCACTGGATCTATTAATAAGTAGTATGACAAGATTGGAAATGAATAGGTGACTAGGCAGCGTCGTCGGCTGCGTCGTGGATGGTCAAGCCGTCGATGGGAGCGTAGTGGAGCAAGCCGGTCTTGAAGTTCTCCACGAACTCCTTGGAGTCCACCAGCTTGTCGTCGTACTTGACCTGGAACTTGAACACGCCAAGCGGAGACTCCTGCTCGACAGGCTGTGGCTCAGACAAGCCCAACAACTCGTCGAATGGGTCCTGGGCTGGGGCAGAGGAGCCGGAGATGACCTGGAAGGCGGCCTTGGACACCTCGAATCTCGACTTCTCTGGACCCGGCACAAGCAAGTCGTCAAAGAGATCGTCAGACTGGAACGAAGGAGATGGAGAGGTGGCGTACTCGGGGAATCTGGCACTGTAGGCGTAGCGAATGGCGTCCTGCAAAGCGTTTATGTGAGCAAGCTCGTACTCCTGCCTGCTTGGCTTGGAGGACCAGTCGGAGGAGATGGTGATGTTGAGGATGTTCTTTGGCTTTGGCTTCTCGGCCTTGGCTGGGGCAGCAGCCTTCTTTGTCGCAAGCGTGATGTTCGACAAGTCCAAGTGCTCCTTGCTCTTGATGTACTTGCTCACTCTGGCCACGGCAGCCTTGTCGATTTCGCCCAAGTACGCCAACACGTCACCCTTCAAAAGTCTGCCCTTAGGACCAGAGGCAGGGATCTTGTCGAGGGCCTCTTCGGCAGAGATGTTCTTTGTGTGTAAGAGGAGCTCCACGGCGGGAGTCAACTTCTGGTTGGGGTTTGCCTTTGCAAAAACACCGTCAGTGGAAGGAGCTGGGGCCTCTGGCTTGGCCTGTTTTGGTTCCTCCTTGACCTCCTGTTTTGGTTGTTTTGGCTCCTCCTTCTGCTCCTTTGGCTGTCCCTTGGCCTCCTTCTTTGGCTCGTCCAAGTTGGGTCTCTCCAAAGTGCTCAAATCGTCACCGGGCTCGGCCAACAATGCAATCGGCTTGCCCACGGGAATGCCCAGGGCTCCGTCGTTGGACAAAATCTCCCACATGATACCGTCGTCCTGGGCCTCGACGTCGATGGTGGCCTTGTCGGTTTCGACTTCCAAAAGGACATCGCCGGAAGCAAACTTCTCACCGGGCTTGACCTTCCAGCCAACAATGCCACCCTCTTCCATGGTGGGGGACATGGCAGGCATGTTGAATATCTGGGCATTGAGCAATGGAGCAAGTGTTCTGAATCCCCTGGAGCGGGCGGAAACGGCGATAGCCGACCTGGCAGCAGATCTCAACATTATTTTGTGCTATGTTCGGTCCGGCAATTTACGAGAGTATGCGCTCCGATGCTTAGAGAAAAATGATGGAGTTGTGCACATTTCGGAGTCTAACCACCGAGCGGGTGCGACATCTCCGACACCCCGATTCCGCAAAACAGGCCGCTTCTACAATTTGTCTTCTGTTGCTAGGACAATTATGCCGTAGCAGAGGAAATCTACTACGGTTTGGTCGTTTTCTGGTCGGAGCCGGAGACGTTGCTACTCCGAAGCGGCGTGCTGTTGTGCCGCGCACGACTGTTGATACCGGTCTATTTACCGTACCGGTGGCCCCACCGCTTTCGCAGCAACGTTGCAACGACCAGATCGACTCCAGCTTGGCTTATATGCAGGATGCCCCGGCTGTCTTCCCATGTATTACAGCACATTTAATGTAAATCTACAAGGCAGATCCAGTCATTTGATATTCTCCGCCATCATAACTATGTGGTGCACCGCCCCGGCGTTCAGCCATGTGAAGGATTTAGACCGCGAATTGGTCCGCCGTCCACCCGGGTGTGCCAAGGCCTCTGGATTGTAGAAAAACGTAAATTGCCAGATTTCAGGTGGTCCCACTGGAGAGAAAAACCCACGGATTTCACCAGTTTCCCTCCACCTCCGCTCCGTAGCCCAGCCGTGCCTAGCACCCCATTGTTGCTGTGTGCACTTTTTTGGTAGCGTTTCCGATTTTCTCCCGGGGTCGCACTCTTTGTCTGCATTTTCTGCTCTAGACTCACATCACCAACCCCATCTCCACAAAACCACCCACTATGTCCGCAGAACCCCCGTCTCTATCCAAGCTATGGAGAGTTCTACGCAAATACCTCAAGTTCATTGGCCCGGGGCTTATGGTGTCGGTGGCTTATATGGATCCCGGCAACTACTCCACCGCCGTTGCTGCTGGCTCAGCATTCCAGTACAAGTTGTTGTTTCTGATACTCCTATCCAACTGCCTCGCTGCGTTTCTCCAGATTCTTTCCGCCAAGCTAGGCGCCGTCACCGGTCTAGATCTAGCCGCAAACTGCAAGGAAAACCTACCTCCTAGACTCAACCTAGCCGTGTATGCGCTAGCGGAAATCGCCATCATCGCCACCGACCTAGCCGAGGTCGTCGGCACGGCTATTGCCTTGAACATCTTGTTCAACATCCCCTTGTTTGTGGGTGTCATCATCACCGTCATCGACGTGCTTATTGTGCTCATGGCGTACAGGCCCAACGGCCCACTTCTATTCATCCGCATCTTTGAGTCCTTCGTTTCCATTCTTGTCGGTGCCACCGTGGTGTGCTTCGGCATCGAGCTCTTCCAGGTTTCCAAGGAACCCACCTTCTCCCTCAAGGAAGTGCTTCTAGGGTTCTTGCCCAACGAAAAGGTCATTGACACCGAGGACCGCAAGGGCGGGAACGGTCTTTTTCTCAGTTTGGCCATTATGGGTGCCACCGTCATGCCCCACTCGTTGTACCTTGGCTCCGGCTTAGTGCAGGCCAGACTCAAGGACTTTGACATTAAAAACGGCTTCTACACGCCTCCCCAGGAGCAGCTCGAGCAGCCTTCTCACAACAACGAGGAGGAGAGGGTCCACCTCAATGCGGAGGAGTACGCCGAGAACATCGGTGCCAAGCAGGAAGAAGAGTGCTACAGACCCTCTGTGCATGCTATCAACGACACCATGTCCTACACCATAGCCGAGTTGGTGATCTCCTTGTTCACCGTGGCTCTTTTCGTCAATGCCACCATTCTCATTGTGGCCGGTGCCACCTTGGGCAAGGGCAAGAAAAGAGACGACGACGAGGAAGATTCCGACTCTGATTCTGACGACGAAGACCGCAGCGGTGGCGGTGACTTGTTCACCATCTACCACCTCTTGTCGGACCATCTTTCCCCAACGGCTGGCTTTGTGTTTGTTTTGGCTCTTCTCTGCTCCGGCCAGAGTGCCGGTGTGGTGTGCACACTTGCTGGTCAGATGGTGCTGGAGGGTTTTCTCTCGTGGTCGTTCCCACCGGTTGTGCGTCGTCTCATCACTCGTGGCTTGGCCATTCTCCCCTGCTTGATTGTGGTGTCCATGGCTGGCCGTGAGGGCTTGGCCAGAACACTCAATGCGCTGCAGGTTGTTCTTTCTGTGCTTCTTCCCGTGGTCACTGCTCCGCTCATCTGGTTCACGTGCTCCAAGCGGATCATGAGTGTGCCAGTGCTAGCACGGGAAGGAGACGATGATCTCGAGACGGTTTACGAAGAAGAGACAGGCCTCGGCACCGAAGCCGACACCCCAGTGCCCAAGTACTCGCAGAGATCCCGGTACAACGCCAGCGAGCCGGCCATCCGGCTCCAGGATCTCCGAAACGCCCACCCATGCGTGGGCTGGGAAGACGATACCGAAGACGAAGGCCACCACCAGCAGGTGATGGTTCTGCAACCACGGACGCGGACGTCGTCGATCAGCAAGGGCAACGCGTCCCACGTGAACGACCCAGTGCCGTACGAAGAAGCCAACGGCGAATCTGCATCCACAATCACCGCCCCGGGCACCGGGTCGGACGAGCCTCCGATTATGTGCATCAAGGGCTACACGGACATGAGCAATGGCCCGGTACTTACGTTCTTTGCCGTTCTGGCCTGGCTCTTTGTCACCTGTCTCAATCTCTTTTTGATCGGCAGCATGATGCTTGGCTACGACGTGCCGTTGTAACGCTCGGCGAAATAGCATTGTACTGTATTGCATTTCAGTGTGCATTTAAATGTATACATTTATATCTCTCTGTAGTGCGAACCGCTATGCAACTGGTGGTGTGCGCGAAAAGAAAATCAGCGAAGTCACCAACGGCAGATGGAAAGATTCATACAAAGTCTGTCTGAGCTTCTCGAGGCGTTCCCGTCGACAACGGTGTCGTTAACGTACTCGAACCAGGCCAAGAAACGTGGGAAAGAAGATCCCAAAAAAGCCCAGAATGTGGTGAAATTCAAATGCTACGAGCCCCACCTGGGTAAGGTGGTCAAGTACTCCACACACAAACTGAAGGAGTTGTCAAGGCTTTTGATTTTCCTCGGACCAAGGGGAGTGGCTCCAATTGCCCCACCTAAGCGGAAGGCCGAAGAAGAGGCCGAAGAAAGCTCCAAACGCCAGAAATCAGAGATTGTTGGTGTGGCCAGTGTCATGAGTAACACAAAGTACGAGGAGGTGCCGGAACCAGAGCAAGCCGAGGTGAAGGAGCCGGTGGCAGAAAATGAAACCACACAGCAGCCCCAGGCCTCGGCCAAGAGCAAGAAGAAGAAGAAGGGCAAGAAGAAATAGTGTAATATAGATGGTACATAGGGAACTAGGGTGTAGAGATTACCTAAACAAGCCCTTCAACTTGGAGATGAGGCCATCACGCCGGGCATTTCCGGAAGAAGACTCAGCACGGTGGTCCGGAGCAGGGTACGAGCCGGGGACCCTCACCAGAGGTGAGGAAGGAGCAGTCTTAGCTTCGGGCCGAAGCCGACCAGTAAAAGAGCTACTCCGAGAGTCACCGCCAAGAGTGACCACCTCCGACTCCTGGGTCTGGGGTCCGTCCGGTCTTCGTTTTGCTTCTCCGTCGTGGATGGAGTTGGTGGGGGTGTCGTCGTCAGGGGCGTTGCGATTGCTCGCAGAGAGGGAGCGGAGCTGGCTAGAACTCGCAGGTTGGGTATCTGGCTGGCTAGAACTCGCCTCCGGTTCCTCAAGTGGGATCTCCTCCAGTCGGGAGATGTTCTCAAAGCCGGAGCCTCCGGAGGCTGGTGGAGAAACGGCAGCGTACGACGACGGGTTGGTCAGAACGTGGGTGAGATCATCGTCAGTGTCGACCTCCTTGAGCTCATCGGCATCAACGTAGTTGTTGGCGTTGCCGTGCTCGTCGTGTTCCACCTTGTGTTCTGGGGCCACCACCCAGTTGGAGTCGTTGAGCACAAACTTGAACACGAGCTTCTGGGGCTCGTCCACCACCACGCGTCCGTGGAAGCCGTTGGAGGATTTGGCCAAGTGGCCCTGGGACTTGTCCCAGTTGTCAAAGTTTCCCGTCACCACCACCGAGTGGGTGTCTTGGCTGGACGGCCTGGAGTTAGCTGCAATTCTGGCTGCAATTCCTGTGCTGGCTGCAAAAACAGCACCAATTCCCTCAGTTCTACGTACCAGAAGAAATCGAAGGCGAAAGTCATGAAGAAGAGAAAGGCGCAAAAACCGGCATTTTGCAAACCACATCAACTTCGATAAGGGACTCCGTGAGGCACCCTGTGCATGGAAACCTGCCGCATATCGCGCATCATCCCTAGATCAATCGGGCAGTCTCCGAAGCAACTTTGCGGGACAACCCGCCAGAAAAAACGAGAAAACCGGAAATCTACAAGGACAATCAAAATAGCAATACCCAGACAAGGTCCCATTGGTTGTGTCGTGGCGGATTTTGTCCACTGTGCCCCTCCTGTGCTCCCCAGGGTGCATATTTTAAATTGCCATTGTTGTGGGGGGTGCGATATGGCTCCATGTTTCAGTAGTCTCCGTGTGCAGAATTGCACCACTGCAAACCCAATCAGTTCCACTTCTTGGCCTCCATTCCTTCCGGTGGACTGGTCTCAAACTTCTTGTTCTGTGCCTCGTCCCAGTTGGTCGTCAACACCGTGCCGTTGGACTCCACGTATGACTTCATCATGGCCCGTCGCGTGTCGTCGTCCACGTCTTTGTACAACTTGGCAAAGAAGTCGGAGTTTTCGTCTTCGTCTTCTTTCAAGTCGAACTTGGACCAGTCCACGGCTTTTTTCGACGACGTAGGGTACGACAACGGCCCCTCCTCGGGCTGGCCGTCCCCGGAACCCTCTAATGTAGCCCACTTGCCAGCAGCTTTCTTGACAAGACTCACCTCAAGCTTGGTCAGGAACACTCTGTAGGAAGACTTGGAGGTGTCGATGTCGGCGAAAAGCGGGTCCACGTTGAAGTTGTACTCTGCGTTGTCGGCAGACGGGAACAGAATCAGCACCGACTTTGGCCCAAACTCAACCAGCAACGTCTCCTGCTTGATGTTCTTGGCGTAGATGGTCAATGTGACGCCTTCGTTGCTCTGGTACCAGTCGTCTCTGATTTTGGCCTTCAACGGAGCCTGTTTGTTGATGACGTCGATGCTGGTCAGTTTGTTTTCTTCGGTTGCTGCTGGAGCAGGTGCCTCTGCCTGCTGGCCACTCTTCTTGACGTCTCTTTCTGCCTTGGCCGTCCAGATGTCTAGAGCTGCCTCTGTGCACAGGAACTCTTTGGCCTTGTGGAAGTTGACCAACGACGTCTGGAAGTCCTTTTCTGCATAAGCCACCAACCCAAGACGGAAGTAGCACAAGCCCTTGTCCTGTCTCTTTCCTCTCTTCTCTGCTATCGTGAATGCCTTGCTGATGTCTGCCTTGGCACTGGCATAGTCAGAGAGCTTTAAGTATGCCGATGCCCGCTTGATGTAGGCAAGAAACGCCTCCGGATTCTCCTTAATGGCCGAGCCATAGTGACTTACAGCCAGAAGAAGATCTTTTTTCTCGATACACTCGTCTCCGTGCTTGATGTGGATTTCCACAGCCATGGTAGTTGATGCGCGAACTCTACAACTTGAGACTTAAATACCATATGTACTATTACCAAAGCCGGTGCACGATCCGCGTGAGCTTGCTGCTGGAGGGGTCGTCTGGGGTTCTCTCCACATTCGGCAACACAAGCCAGATCACCAACATCACCGTGTAGGCAGAGATGAATATCGGCAACACAACGTAGGCACCGGCTCCCTGGGCAATGAGCCCAATGAAAAAGGGCAAAAGTGCTCCTCCGCTGGACCCGAATGCCGTCATGATCGTCATGGAAACCACCTGGATTTTCCTCGGCACCATGGCTGCCACAGCGGTGATCATGAGCGGATACGTCGGGCCAATAGTAGTTCCGGCCAAACTCACAAAAACACCCACCGCAATGCCAATGGGCACCACCCACGACAACGTCACCATGAAAATGGTGAAAAGTGCTAGCACAATGATGCTCCGACGTGTACCCACTTTGGTGTGCAAGTACCGTGTCAACACCAACCGGCCTAGAGTGAGGCCTCCCCAGAAGCCACTCAGCACGTAACCGTAGCTTGTGTTGACGTGCCTGTAGTCAAGAAGATAAGTGACGATCCAGCCACCCAAGGAAACCTCGGATCCCTGGTAGCAGAACACAAACAAGGCTGTGAGCCACGTGAGCCGGTTGGAAAGAGCCAACTTCATCTCCCCCTTTTCGTTTCCACTGGTCTCGGTTCCCTCGTCTGGATCCCACGGCTTCAAGTCCTCGTTGGCTCCGCTGAACGCAAAGTGGCACAACCCACTGTTGACCAACATGAGGGCTAGCAAAATGAGGTACACGTAGTTCCACTTGATCCCCCTGTTTACCATACTGGTGGCAGCCAATGGCAGCACCGTGGCTCCGGCACCGTAGCAGGCGTGGAATATGGCTAGGTACTTTGACTGTTTCTCTAATTTGGCAAGAAACACCATTGACTGCGCAAGCACCGTGGCTAGACCCATTCCACCAAAGAAGAACCCCACTACGATCAACGGAAAAGGTCCTCCGCTGGCAATACACGAGTACGCAGTGACAGAAAAGAAACACCCCATGGTGACTGACCACTGCTTGCCGAACCAATGCTGGATCTTGTGGGAAAAGCAGGCAATGAGAATAAACCCAATGGCATTGGCCATCCAGATCAACGAAACCACCGAATAGCTGATGTGGTAGTGTGCTTCCATAGTGGGCAACAAGGCACCGGGAGCTGCATCGGAGAATCCCCCACTGGCTGACCAGATCGAGGCTGCTATGATTCTCTGCAAGTTCTTGGGTGGGTTCCGTGAAGTCATGGCATTTTCCGGGGGTGTCTGCTCCGGAAACGCTCCTTCAGACGTATCGTCCCGAGCACCAACGAAGCTGATGCTATTGGAATTGAACTGTGTTCTTGTGGTGAGGTAAGGTCTGGAGATCCTGGAGCCAATTGACTCGGCAACCTCCACATTCTGGAGCTCGATGTCTGGTGCTTTCGTAGCAGAACGGCTCATGGTGAAAGTGGGAGGTTCATATCCGGGAGCTGACTAAATGTGTGACAAAAATCCATTTGGCTGTCCTACACCTAAATGTGGAGAAACCCGGGGTACTACTGCTGCGGTCATGTGACCGATGTGCTCGTCTTTTGTCTATTATACACTGTACACCCGTGCACCAGTCCTAAGACAGACCGGCGTTCTTCACAAGGTCCAAGAACTTGTTCTTGGACATCTCCGTCATAAGCTGCTCTTTCTTGCCCTGGCCTGCCTGCTCCTTGGTGATGTCCTGGCCGGTTTGTGTTTGTGTAGCCAACACTGCGTTGAACAACTTTACCACGCCTCGCTGGGCGGTTTTCTTGAGTTTCTTTTCCTTCTCAATCACGGCACGGGCTTTCTCCGGCTCGTCTGCCGATGGTAAGAGGTTTCTCTTTCTCACCTTGTCAAGAAGCTGTCTGTGCTCGGCTTTGATTTCCTTCTTGGCCTTGGCATTCAACTTATCGGACTCGATCTGCTTAGCATGAGCCTTGTTTCTCGCAAGAATCGGGTCCTTTCTGTCGTAGGCTTTAAGCTTGGAGCCCACAATCGCATTGAATGCACTGGCAAACTTCTCCTCCCCGTCCTGGTTAGGTTTCTGTTTCTTGGCCACGGGGTACTCGTCATCGCTGTCTAGATCACTGTCTGGTTCTTCTTCGGAGCTTTCGTCATCAACGTTAACGTCGTTCTCATCGTCCAAGTCGGAGTCACTTCCGGACTCTGCGGCCTTTTCTTCCTCCAGCTCGCTGGCAGGACTCGTGCTGGCTTTTTCTTCTTGTGCTATGGGCTCATTTTTCTCTTCAGGCTTCTGAGCGGTCTTTTTGTCCTGTTTTGCCATTTTTTCTAGTGCCTGATAGAGTGCTTCTATGAGATGAGCATCAAAAGGCCCTGTACTGCAGATAATGTATGCCATCGTCCCCATCTGTTCTGCCTAACCGGTGTTTACGGTGGGAGACAATGTGGGTAGTATCTATTTACGTAAACAGATTTACGTATAGAGACTGTCTGTTTTTTCTATATGGTCAAAATAATTCCAGTTTGCAACTACAGAGGCTGGTGCAAGCTATACTTGCAAGTGGGTGCAAACTGCTGCAGAAGGCAGCTTTGATCTGGATTAAATGACGAACTCTTCCAAAGGAAGCTTTTTCTTTTCTTTTCTTTAGCATAAGATTTGGTTCTTTCTTTTTTTTTTTTTTTTTTTTTTTTTTTTTTTTTTTTTTTTTTTTTTTTTTTTAGTTTATGTCTTGATGGTAGCGTAGTTCCAGTGCGGTACAGGTTTGTTTACATCAAACACGTCTGATACTCGTTCCACCGCCATGGGCTCCGACGGAGATATAAAACTAGTGAGTCCGACTAGAGGCGCTGAAAAGCGTCCGTGTTCGTCCAATTCGGTTTCTCCGCCTCAGAAGTTCCAAATCATCGAACGCTACTCTGTTCCTGGCACCACCCATTCTGACATAATGCCTGACGAACGGGCCTTCCTTTCCAAGTTGCATCCGATCCAGATGGATCTAGACAGAATAGACCAAGATCTCTCGTTCTACAAAAGAAGAATCTTGTCCCAGCGAACGGCTATCTCCGCAGAAGAGCTCCACATTGTCAAACTAGAAGAAGACGTGAACCACCTCTCTGGGGTGCTTACCAAGATGGAAGCTGATGTGAAGGAGCTAGATCGGTTCACGGAGGAGAGCATGACCCAGATCAAGTCCAATTTTGAGATCAAGAAGAAGGAAATCCAGCTAGGCCATGCTAAGAAGCTTCTGGACCTCAAGGAGAACTTGACCAATGAAGTGGAGAAAGCCGTCATTGAGGCTGCAAACCGCCAGCGTGAGCAGAAGGAGAAGTTGCTCCAGGAAATCGAGGAGCTCAAGTCCAAGTTGCAGCTGGCCCGCAAGGAAAAGAACAAGAGACTTATCCATATCAAAGAAGACCACAGCCGTGCTGTTTTTGACATCAACAGCGAGATGGAAGACGCCACTACTGAGTCCCAGAATGCTCTAGCTCACTGGGCTAAGGAAAAGGAAGCCGTTCTTGAAAAGCAAACGGAAAGAGAACAGGATCTTGCGGAGGTTAAGAACCAAATCAGTGTCTTGGAAAAGGAACTAGCGAAAGTGAGAGAAGACTCGGCTGCAAACGAAAGAAGCTTCCAGCTTATTAACGAGGACATAAATGCTACTATTGCAGAAATGAACAAGCTCTCAGAGCTGGACGCAGCTTTGGTCGAGGAAATCGAGCATTACAACAAAGAGTCAGAAACACTCCGATCTTCTTTCCCGGACTTGGAGCGAAAGAGAAAAAACCTCCATAGCACCTTGCAGGAGCTCAAGGGAAACATCAGAGTGTTCTGCCGTATCAGACCAGACGATTCTGCTGATCATGCGGAGTTGCAATGCACTGCACCGGAGGAGATTGGCGATAATGGCAAGCAGGATCTTGTCATTTCCAAGTCAGATGTCACTCTTCTGTGGAACCCTAGTGGAGTTAGCAAGAACGATGTTTACAGCTTTCAGTTTGACAAAATCTTTGACCAAACAATTAGCAACGACGAGATATTCGAAGAATGGTCTCAGTTGGTCCAATCTGCCGTGGACGGGTCCAAGGTGTGTGTTTTTGCTTACGGCCAAACCGGGTCCGGTAAAACATACACGATGTCCAACTCAGACAACGGAATGATTCCTCTTTCCATGAAGAAAATCTTCGATGAGCTAAAAGAGCTCGAGAGTCAGGGCTGGACACACAAAGTTGTTGGTGATTTCATTGAAATCTACAACGACTCCATTGTGGATTTGCTCTCCCAACGGCCGGGCTCTAAAAAACACGATATCAAGCACGATGATGCATCTGGAACCACAGCTGTCACAAACGTTGTTACCAGAGAGATCAAGTCTTGCGCAGATGCCACAGCTCTCCTATCACAGGCAAATAAAAACCGTGCCACCGCTTCCACAAACGCCAATGAACGCTCTTCGAGATCCCACTCTGTCTTCACAATTAAGATCAATGGTGAGAACCAAAAGACTTTGGAAAAGCGTTCTGGTGTACTCAATCTTGTTGATTTGGCTGGTTCTGAAAGACTCAACCTGTCCCATGCTACAGGTAACCGGTTGAAGGAAACTCAAGCTATCAATCGCTCTTTATCGTGCCTTGGTGATGTCATTCATTCGCTTTCTAAAAAGCAGGCTGGTGCTGCTGCTGCACATGTTCCATTCAGAAACTCAAAGCTAACGTATCTTTTGAAGCACAGTTTGCAGGGTGACTCAAAGACTTTGATGTTTGTCAATATCTCACCTCTCCAGAAGAACATGAGTGAGACCATCAACTCTCTACGTTTCGCCTCCAAGGTCAATAATACTAAACTCGCATGATACTGGCTGAACTTTATACAAGATATTATACAATGAATTATTCGTTTTCGCCACTGGCCAAGAGATGTGTTTCTGGGGCGTACTCAGATGCTTTTCTGAGGAGGCCAGAGTTGGCGATTTCTTCCCAGTGCTCTTTGTGGTTCTCCACTGCCCAGTCAACGACTTCTTTCTGTTTACCAGAATCAAGGCAGTAATTGTGCATTGCTAGAAGAAGATCCAGCGAAAACTCAAGATTGTAATCGTCGATTTCTTCGATGAGTTGGAATGCATCCTCAACACAACCGTGGTACACGTGTGCAATCAAGTACTGCTTGAAGATGTCATAGTTAGGAAACACTCCAAGCAGCGAAAGGTTGTTCCAGAACTTCTGCACATATGACATATCAGTGTATGTGTAGGTTTTTATCATAATGCGGATGGTGTCCTCGTTGATACCGCCCCGGTCCTTGGTGTTAGACGAAATAGCAAGGAAGAGGTCTCTGGCTTTGCCAACGTTCTGCAAGTTGGAGTATGCGTCTAAGATGCAATTCTGGAGCTCGATGTCGGTGTCGGGCAAGTTAAGATCCATATTTAAATACTCATGCATTTCAATAACTCCGTCCTCGTAGAGCTGATCACCAAACGATTTGAGAAGGTGCATGTACATTTCTCTCAGAGGTGGAGGATTGTTGTGGTTTCCGTGTTTTTCATTCTGCATTTTCACCCGTCTGAACACCACTAGTGCTGCGTTGTATCTGTTTTTCTCACAGAAAAACTTCATGGTAGGCAAATAGGAGTCGAATGGGATCTGGAAGTACTTATGGAGCTCTCCATAAAGCACCCAGTTTGTCTCAAATGTATCTTCCTTAGTGTAATTCAACACAAAGTCTTGGAGAGTATCATAAAGAGCCTTGTGGGCATATGCATAAGGAGGTTGTGTTGGGAGTTGATTGGCTGACTCTGTGCCTATAGTAGGAAGTTCTCTTTTGAGCATTTCGATAACGTCTCCAACACACTCTTCTGCAAGCATTTTAGGAATCATTGCTGTAAGTGCTTCTGCACTGCTCTGAGATGTCATGTGTTGTTTGACATTTCTGAAGGTTGCAAAAGCGGTGATAAGATCCTCATTCTGCTCCGCAACAAGACAAACAAGCTTGTTAAGGGCAAGCTGAACCTTTGGAGCTTGAACGGAGTCCCAGTGAACATACACAAATGACTCATCAAATACTTGAAGAGCTTGCTCAAAGTCTTTGTCTCTGAGAGCCCTCTCAAGCCTAGCAAGTAATGAGAGGTAGTTCTGCTCCTGGTTGTATTCTTGAACAAAGTGCTCATTTAAGAGCGTGACAAAAGTGCCAGTTGGAGAGATTTGGTTTGCTAGCATGGCAGCCTCGGTGACCTTTTGATGAACGATCTCTGGAGATTCTGTGTCCAAAATGTCTGAATAAATAAGTTTGGATGCTTCGAAGATCGACTCCTCGCTCTCGGTTTCCAATTCCTTGTACAACTGCAAGAGTCGAGCTTGCATCCTCAAGATGTTTGAAGATCTTATATCATCAGCTATAACTAACTCGTAGATGCCAGATTTGAGTGAGTCGTCTTTGAAGTTCGCTAAATGGTATAAGAAATTTTCAGTGGCAGAGTCGTCAAAAAGATCCTGCTTGAGCAAGGCAGTGGACACACCTTCATATCCTGAAGCCAAAATCTTTTCTATTGATTTGTCGATTGTCTGGTAATAGTTTCGGCTTTCCACGACATAGTTGAGCTCTGAGTAGAACTTAAGTAACTTCAACTGTGAATCGATTGAAACGAAGGACTGCGGCAGGTGGATGATTGCTTCTGCCAATTGCTGGATGCGATAAACGTTTTTGTTGTGATCTTCGTACTCATGCACATTTGGAGGGGAATTCTCGAAGATTTCTTCGACATATTTGATAAGGAATGACACAAGATCGTCGTTTAGAAGGCTTGGTGTGTTCTGGTGGGATGCAATGGCCACGATATCCTCGAAGTTTTTGAGTTCTAGTCTACTTTTTTCATCGAAGTAGGACAATATCACCTTCAAGAAGTCCTGGGGTAGCTGGCCATTGGTGTTTTTGACCACCAGCGAAACAGCATCACCAAAACCAGAAAACTTAAGGGAAGCTCCCAAGTCGACGACAATTGCATAAACCTCCGACGGGGTGTGAATAGCAGATCTGATGAAACCCCGTGCCATGACAACCATAAATTGGGGTAAGCTGTAGGAGTCAGCCGCTAGGAGGGATTTGGCTGTAGCTTTAAAGAGAGTGACGAGATCCTCTTCTGGGAGAACCTTTTGAAGATCACCACCGTTAATCTGATTCAACAACAAAAAGACATTGTTGATGGTAGGAAGGACGGATTTCTGAGCGAGTTGGTCAGGGTATTGGTGGATAAATGCAGATAAGTTAGATGTCAAGATGCTAGCACGAAGACTTGGGGATGTTTCGGATGTTCTCAGGTAGTGTTTGAGGTCATTCAAAAGAAGCAGAGCCGGGGAGTTTTTGTCTTCAAAGTCTTCTTCAACGATGACCGTCTGAGGACGAGGTCTGTGGTTTTTCTGTTTTAGAGACGGCAGCTTGGGCTTGAACCAGGACTTGATGCTTTTGGATCGTATGGCAGTCCGCTGTCTATATGCAATGTTTAATATAAGCCGGGCATGAGCACGCCCTAGTGCTCTGGAAAGCATGAGTAGTTGGAGTAAGAGATTTGGTGATGATTCGCGGAGTAGTACTACGCAGTGGGCATCTCTAAGGAATATATTTGGTACAAGGAATATATACAAGAAAATTCGCATTACGCTTGGTCCTCTTCGTAGTCCGGTAGGTGCTTCTGGAACCGGCGGATGGCCCAGTTTTGCCCAATGAACTTGACGTCTGGGTCACTGGCACCCTCACTCTTGGTGTACTCACCCCACCAGGCTGGGCTCTTAAATCTGGGGTCTTCTGGTGGAAAGATGCCCAACCCGTCTCTGATGTCCAGAACCTTTTGTCTGAGGAAACCGGCAACTTCGCTTCGGAGCAGCTGGGCCTTTTTGCCGTCCTTGAGTTCTGGAGACAAGTCGGTGGGGTTCTTCGGGTCAATGTACTTGTTGCACAAGTCTCTCCATTTTGATCTGTAGTGCTCGAGGGTTTCGTCAGAGACAGCATCTCCGATAGTGATGTGGATATCGGAGCCGATGTTGCTGGGCAAGTATCTCTTGAAGCCCTGGCCGGCGGAGTCTTCTGGGGCAACTTTCTCAAAGCCGTATGCAAATATAGGAACAACCACTGGGGCTCTGGTGCTTTCGAGAATCAAACGAGACACACCCCAGTGGAAGTATCTCATGGAGTTGTTGAATGGCTCATGGAGCTGAAGAACAAAGCCCTCAGGGAAAACATGGAACCATGATGTCTTGGTACGAATAAATGGGGATTTGGACATGAGCACGTTGGTGGACTCGGGTGTGGGCTTGACGGAATGGACCAACTCCTTGGTTCTGCTGCTCACAGAGCCGATGCTGCTGAAGTCCTGGAGCAAAGTGGGCTTTTCCTGTTCTCTAGCCCATGGAGAAAACTCCAAGTCAAGAGTGTCATCCGGGGAAAGAATGCGAATGGCAGCATCCAAGGAGCCCTGGAACGGACCCTCACCGAATCTCTTGGTGCCCATGATTTTCCCGAGGTTGAAGAACCACAGGAACACCTTGTTGGAGAAACAGATATTGTGAGCACCGAATCCCCATCTGATGGTGTCGATGTCGGTCAAGAATCTGAACGGCAAGAGCGAGTAGAAGCCCGGATCGTCCACCACAGACATGTGGTTCATGACGGTCAAAAGAGACCGGTTTTCGGAGCGTGCTTTTTCAAGAGCAGCGTCCAACTTCTCGATGTTGTGGATGTATGGGTTGTAGAGAAGGTTGAGAAGCACCTTTGTCTTGAGACAGACCATGAAGCACGTGGCGTGGGAGGCGTAGTTCCACCAGGTGGCGGATCTTGGATATTCCGAGAGGAAATCTTCACCACGTTTCAACACATCCTGGAAAGACATCTCTCTGTGGAGGCAGTCTGGAGTAGTGTCACACTTTTAATCTTTTTTTCAGTTCATTTCGCACCCAAAACGTGGGGCATGTGAGCGATAAGCACAACGGAAGTGTGGCGAAAAGGGGGATACGGCTTACATTTGGGGTTCTACGGCTGTTACTATAGGAGATTTCTTTTTGGATTATCGGCGTTGCATTCTCTGGAACAGCCACCAGTGTTTGCCAGATTTCCCCGCTCATCGCACCGCGGAGCAGCCTACGGGGAAACGGAGACGGGGAAGCGGAACGGAAAAATGCAGAATAAAATCAGCTGTCAAAGAAATCGTACGCAAGCCGGGTGTCTTCAAACAGAGCCTTGAGCTTTTCGATCTGGAAGAGAAACCGGCGCTGGTGTCTGGCACTGAGGTCGTAGGGCCCTATATCCGCATACACACAGCCCCAGTCCTGCAGTAGGCGACAAAGAGCGTCCAGCTTGAAGTCCACAAAGTCAAAGGCACTCAATTCTGTGCCACTGGACTTCTCCAAGCTCAGCAAGTCTGGATCACTCTTTAGGTCGTCAAACGAGTGATTTTCTCTCGTTAGACGGTCTTTCATAGTGATCTTGAGCGCCATTGTGTCTGTGAGCTGGTTCATCTCAGGCACAAGCTGCTCTGGCGTGCTGTCCATCAAATGACGGAAAGCAAAAGCGTTTCCGTTGAATAGCCGATTGCGAAAGAAAGCAGCCTGACTGCTTTCGATTTCAGACCTCGTGGCCACCGTCATTGTGTATAAGTCGTCAAGCATGGTGGGAAAAGATATGCGCACAAAAGTTGCAACCATTTGTGCAACCGCTTGCAAATTATTCTCACCACTCTTTCTCATGGCCCTTGAGTTCGACAAAGACTCCCTGGACGCTGCTCCTGTGAGAGACATAGACAATTTCCAAGAGAAATACCGTTCTTCTCAGGCCCGCCGAGAAGAGATGTTTCTGCGTTTCCGTAGCTTTGTCTCTCATAATCTTGGTTCTATGAGAGACACCACAATAGTACACTTGATGCTCAAACACGAGATAATCTTTTCGGATGAGCAGATGATGATGATCTTGAACCTTGATCCTAATGTGCTCGTGCAAAGAGCTATTTTTGATAAGTTCAGAGCTGTGGTCCGCCACTGTGCCATCACTCTTCGGACAAAGGTGCCGGCCTCCCGTCTTCTCGACATGCCCCTCACCGACATCAGTCGAATTTGTTACCGTATAGCTGAGCGGTTTGAGTCGCTTTTCTGCATTCCCGTCAGCCGGGTGGCCTCTAGGCAATTCTACTGGAACGACCGGTTCAACGGCATGTGGCCTATTGTGTGTGAACTCAACAAGATGTTCATCACCTGCGGTGTTACTCTTTTGGAGGATGCTCCGTTAGAAATGCAGGTTGACTAAGTATTTTTAATCCAATGTTACAGCTAGTTTGTACTTTTTGTGAAATCTGGCCGACGATGCGACTATTTAGCCGATTTAAGCCCTGCAAACAAAACCCACAAAGCTACAACCCACTAAAAAAATTGCCAACAATAGAAAAATCACCTAAAACTACATCAAATACAAAAAGACACTCTTAGTTCCACCTGACTCATCTTATGTAAATTTTTTAAAGCAGGTCTCATAGTTTAGCCGAAGAAAGTCCTTGGTCTGCTGTGACCTGCGGCTGCCTTCCTGTGCGACTTGGTCCAAGTGCTCAGGAAAAACCTCTTTCATATACCGCACAAAACGAGCCTCTTCCTTGGGCTTTACATGGTAGTACTGTGGTGCCAGGGTGGTGTCGTCCCTGTCGGCGGTGAACTCCTTGAGCATATACAGATGGAATTCATGGAAGTCACATGGACTCACGTCCACCACGTGACCGGTGGCTTTGCTAATGCTCTCGATGTGCTCAGTTACGTAGCTAGGTAGAAATCCAGACCTGTAGCGGTCGTAGTCGATGCCCCACTGGTTGAGGGCTTCCACAATCTGGATTTTGGCTACGATTTCCCGGATATCACAATTGCCAACGGGGCTTGTGACCCGGCGACGGTGGAACGGAACAGGAGGATTACGGTAAGCAAATGCCATAGCCAGAGATAGCAAGTTAGAGGAGAAAAGCTAGAAACGATGAATGTTTGTGAACTGGCGCTATTTCGCAGCCATTCTTATCGCCTACACAGGCATCTCATCGCACCAAAAAAAATCGCATTTGAGAAAAAAAAAAAAAAAAAAAAAAAAGCTTCTCATCAACTCTACAACCATGGCTAAAATAAAGAGAAAGGGCGAGAGCGGAGCAGCCAAGAGCTTCGTCACCAGATCTCAGGCTATCAGAAAGCTCCAGATCACCCTTGCTGACTTCCGTCGTCTTTGCATCTTCAAGGGTATCTACCCAAGAGAACCTAAGAACAAGAGGAAAGCCAACAAGGGCTCTACAGCTCCAACCACCTTCTACTATGCTAAGGACATCAAGTACTTGCAGCACGAGCCAGTTTTGGCTAAGTTCAGAGAGCACAAGACATTTGCCAAGAAGTTGCAGAGAGCCATCGGCAGAAGCGAAATTGGCGATGCCCAGCGCTTGGAGCAGAACAGACCAAAATACACCTTGAACCACTTGGTCAAGGAGAGATATCCTACCTTCGTGGACGCCTTGAGAGATCTCGATGACCCGTTGAACATGCTTTTCTTGTTTGCCAACATGCCGGCCACCAGAAGCGTGGACCACAAGATCACCGGTGATGCCAGAAAATTGACCAACCAGTGGCTAGCTTTGTGTGCCAAGGAGAGATTGATCAAGAAGGTGTTTGTTTCCATCAAGGGTGTGTACTACCAGGCCGACGTCAAGGGCCAGGAGATCAGATGGTTGGTCCCATTCAAGTTCCCTCCCAACATTCCTTCCGACATCGACTTCAAGATCATGGTCACCTTCTTGGAGTTCTACTCCACCATGCTTCATTTTGTCTTGTACAAGTTGTACAACGACGCCGATTTGGTGTACCCACCTCCATTGGACAACGAGAAGATGAAGGGCATCGGAGGTTTGTCCTCTTATGTCTTGAGAAGCAAAGACGAAGGTTCCTTGCTTCCAGAGAAAAAGGACACCGAGCAGCCTGAAGCTAACACCGAACTTTCTGCTGAGGAAATCGAAAAGGCCAAGCAGGCTGACCAACAGGATGCCCAGGATGAGGCTGAGGAGGAAGAGGACGAAGAAGAACAAGAAGAAGCTCTTGACGAGTTCAAATCCACAAACAAAGACACAGGTGACTTGTTGCTGCAGCCATCCAAGTTCTCCTCGCCAACATCTGTTCTCTTCAGCAACCTCACTTTCTTTGTGGGCCGTGAGGTTCCTTTGGACATCTTGGAGCTTTGTATCCTCTCATGCGGTGGTAAGCTCGTGTCCGAGATAGCATTGGACGAACTCAAACTCAACAACCCCGAAGCATACAACAAGTTGGATTTGTCCACCATCACACACCAGATTGTCGACAGACCAAAGGTGCCCCACATGGTCGCTGGCAGAACATACATCCAGCCACAGTGGGTGTTTGACTCCATCAACAGTCAGCAATTGCAGCCTGCCAACGAATACGCACCTGGTGAAACCCTCCGTCCTCACTTGTCCCCATGGGGCGATGCTGGCAACTACAACCCAGAAGCTCCAGCGGAAGAGGAGTCCGACGACGAAGAGGAAGTCATCGAGGGAGAGGAGTTGGACGACAACGCCGAGAACGAAGAAGACGAGGCTGACCAGGAGCAGAGAGACTTGGAGTTGGAGGCCTCTGGTGTGCAGTACTCTGAAAGAGACGACGTCAAGGAGGGCAAGAAGGTCAAGAAGGCCAAGAAGTCTACCGAAGACGAGGAGAAGGAGTTGAAGACCATCATGATGACCAACAAGCAGAAGAAGTTGTACGAGAGAATGACAAGCCAGAACGCCAAGAAGGACAGCAGAGTGGAGGCATTGAAGAAGAAGAAGAAGCAGTTGGAGAAGACCAAGAAGGAGATGAACAAGGTCAACAAAAAATAGGTCATGTATGTACAGTATTAGCAGGAAATAGATGGAACGAACGAATTTTTGTGTATTCTATGGTGCTGTCTTAGGACTGCACGAACGGGTAGATACTAAAACCGCGCAGCGATATCACCAAGGTGTTGTACCAATGCTCCGATCCACTGTTAGAAGATTCAGCAGCACGGTCCCGAGAAGAGCCGGCAAAATCGGAAAGAAGTTTGAGAATGCTGCCGAGATCAAGGAATTTCTAAGCCGGCCCAGCTGGAAAGTGCATGACATGATCCCAGACCCAGACAAGGTCAAGGAAGAAATCACTCCTCGGCTCGTGGAGAAGTTGCTAAAGCAGTCCGGACTCGACCACAATATCTCCCAGGAGGAATACCAGAAACTAGAAAAGTCACTCCGGACCCAAATTGGCTTCATCAACCACTTGTACAACGAAAGCGAAGACCACGGGGAACAGAAGGAGAGCAACTCAGAGGTGTTCCGGCTTCTAGCCTCTGACCATCACCCGCCAGAACCTCTCACTCTTTCCAAGCTCATGGAGCAGGTGGAAAGCTTGCAGAGCAAAGACATTCCAGAGGAGAAGGTTCCAGGGGAATTCAACAAATTGATCAAGTTCAAGAAATAGACTCACGTTGTGCGAGTCACACGAGAGTCCAAGTAGATTCTGTCGGGCACCTCGAGCTCAAAGAGATTATGCAAGAGCTCCTTCATTTTGATCAACTGCTTTGTGCCCTGGGACACCAAGTCCACACTGGTGCCACGGGGGTAGTTGATGAATGCCTTAATCTGGAATGTGTTGGACTCGTCTAGGAGCTTCAACTTGAGCTTGCCGTTTTCCAGAGCGGCAGAGTCGTCTCTCACAAACACCTTGTATATTTCAATCACCACGTCGTTATGAAAGAACCGTATGCCCTTGAGCCAGTACTGGTTGACAAGATCGTAGCCCAAGTCCTCCAAGAACTGCAAGAAGGAGTCCTTTGTTTCCAAAGGTGGCTGGATAGGTTCCATGGGCTCGTCCTTGATGGGCGGCTCATCCTTGATTAGCTCAGGCTCCACGTCCTTTGCCTCCGAGTCGATTTCAACAATGTCGTTTGCATCGATGTCCATAGAGTCTGGCTCTTGTTTTGGCTCTTGTTTGACCTCCGGTTCCGGCTTGGGCTCCAGTGGCTTTTCAGCAGGAACAGCCAGAGGATTGTTGAGTGTCTTGACTGTGTGGTGGTGGATCAAGGTGCTTTCGTAGAAGTTGTGTGCCAGAACCGGGTTCTTGCCGGCATTGGGTATATCACAGATCTGGAGGGTCCAGTGCTTGGCAGCCTCACCGGCAAAAAGCTGGTCTACCCAAAGGTCAGATTTGTCTTTGACTATCGGCTGGCCGAGATTCAACTCCCTGGCAGCATCGTCTTCCCAGATGGTCGTGCATCTCATGTAGTACTGCTCGATCTGGTTGACCTTCCCCGGCTCAAACTTGGGTTTGAACACATTGTGTGGTTTTGTCAACAACGTGTACGTGGACACTTCCTGTGGATGTAGAACACCAGTCAATGCCTGCAACGTGGATATCGTCTGGAGATATTTGGAATGCGGCACGCTCGACACAAGCTGGAGCTGGTGGACCATGTTGTTGTTGAAGTGAGAATCGCGGTGAGCATCGGCTATAAGTTGTGCCGAGCCTACAGAACTACAGAGTGTCACAGAGATGTATATTAAAGCAGTAGCGTAATCGTCGTGGCAATCACCTGTCCTTCTTTGTTTCCTCGGTGACCTCAGGGGTGTCCTCGGAGAAGGCAACAATGATGTAGGCTATAAGAACACCGTTTGCGGCTACGGCAGCAGAGGCCCCGCTGAAGATCGGGCTGGAGGTGAAAAAGTGCTGCACTGCAAAGAAGGTGATCAACGGAAGCGCAATCATCGCCACGGTGAACGACAAGAGCTTCTTCACCACGGAGCTGCCGTTAGTACTGGTCTGAGCTACGCATAGCTCTGGATGGAGTGCTGTGGAATGTCGGATGGAATGCTAGATGAAGCAGCTTTGGTGCGTTCTCCAGCCTAAACACAGTAAACAGCTAGGATAATTCAATGGTACATACGCTGGCACATCAACGGGCATGGTAGTTGTTGTCCTACGTACAAGAAGTTGAGTGAGAAAAGGGTCCCACGGTGGCCACCAACACCACCGCCAAAATTCCGAGAAAAAAGGGGGATATCAATAGGGCAGATGTAGACTGATAGCAATTACTAGTGAATAGCCTCTGGACCGGCTCCGGCTGGGGTTAGCCCATCCGGCCAGCCACATCACGTGACCTTGCTCAACTTCCGATAATGCATTCGCTGCTGCTCCAACAACACCACCAATGAAGCTTCTCGCTGCCCTCTCCGCCTTTGTGGGTGCCACAGTGGCCTTCTCCAATACAGCACCTCTCTATGCATCGTGGAACTTGGACCAGAAAAAGCCAATCGCCAGAGCCGAGGAGATTACTGAGTACTTCTCCCAGGCCTCTCAGGAATGGTGCTCTGCCGACACACAACCAACGGTGATCTTCAGAGTCAAGAATCTTTCTTCCCAGCACGAGTCCAAGCAGTTTCTGGTCATGTACAGAAATGCCGAGGAACTTGATCTCGTCAGAGGGTCTCCATGTGACGTGGACTATTCCGTGGAGCTCCCTTCGTCCATAACTCCAGGCAAGTTGTACGTGGTGGACTTGGACGACGACACCCAGCACTCTGTCCAGGAGCTCTTGTCGGAGAACTACAGAGTGATTGTGCAGGGCAAGCCCCACGAGCTCGAGGGAAACAAGGTCAGAGACCACGACGAAAACGAGGACGACATGTTTGAGGAGGCAAACGACGACTTCAGTGACGCCATGGCCATGCTTTCTGAGTCCGGGGACTCGGAGGTGACTGTCTTGGCTGAGCAGGAAAGCAAGAACGGCTCGTTGACCGACGCTAGCGTCTTCACCAGCTACCAGTTCTTCACGCCAGGTCTCTGGCTGTGCATCATTGTGGTGTTGTTCTTGGTGTACGTGACGTCCACGGCCATCCACTGGACTGCATCCATCCAGACAAGCTACAACGCGTTTGAGAAGCAGGTCGACTTCCAGAAGAAGACCGAGTGATTTAACTAATATACAAACGGAACGATCTTAAACGGCACCTGTTTCTTGTACTGTGCCCATGCCTCCCCGTACTTGGCACTGCACTTTGTGTCGTCTCGGGTTTGCCGGTGCACCAACAACGTAGCAAGGTACAAGACGTAGAAGTAGGTCACGGGGGTTTGGAAGCCCGTGGGCAAGCACCACGACCACGCTATGAACCAGTCTCCAAGGTAGTTGATGTGCTGGGAAACAGCCCACCAGCCGTCAGCAAGAAGCTTGGACCCGGATGGAGTGGAAATGCTCTTCATGTGGTCGAGTCTTCCGGCCTTGAAGTCGGCTTTTTGCTTGTTGGAGGCTCGGTAGATGTAGGAACCAAACACATTGAGAGCCACAATAAGCACCAAGGCAGGCCAGCTGAGGTCCACGGAGTTGCCCTCAATTGCCAAGTACCTTGCCTGCAAGGAGTACGTCCAGGGCAACCAGGCCAAGTCTCCAAAGGCAAGCATGAAGCCAAAGCCGTCGTGGGCAATGTCTGGCATGGACAAGCTGGCCTCTTCACCCAAAACGGCATCGAAAATGTACACTGCCTGGAACACATTGACCAAAACCAACGAATTGGACACTCTGCCCTGTTTAGTCCATTGGTTCTGAATGCACGACAAGTTGAGAAAGAACAAGAGGAGCATTCCCGGTCTGAGCTCACAGAAGGCCTTGATGTCCCAGGGACCAATGCGAGGGTTCAACTCACGGCCTATGAACCAGTCATAGACCTTGTTGCCGGAGTTGCCGTTTTCCGAGAGAATCCTGTCTCTGGTGTTGAAGCCGTTGGGGGTTCTCAACGGCACAAACGACATTCCGTACACGGCAAACGACAAGAGGAACCCGGAGATGATGGTGACCCAGATCAACTTGCCTGTGTTGTCGTAGAGGAACTGCAACTCTGGAACCGAGTAGTTGGCAGAGAAGAAACGGGCTGCAAGAAGCACCCACAACGTGGACACAATAAAGGGACCGTTAATTCTGTACGTGAGCTGGGTGCCATCACGCAAAACAGTGCCATTGACGTCCTTTCCCGGACCAAAAGTGTGGACCACGGCCAAACCAAAAAACCACGCTGCGTAGGCCTTCCAGCACACTGGATCAAAGGCCAAGTGGGCGAACTGGGACCAGGACTTTGGGATCTGGTCTGCAATCCTGTTTAAATCCAAATCAAGTCCCTGGATCGAGTAGTTTTCGTTGACAATGAGGTGGAAGAAAACCACCGTCAACGGCAACAGACCGGCTATCACCACGGCACCAGGTGCACCAAAGAACTCTCTATGATTTGTTACTGGGTTCAACATGGCTACGGAGACCAGCTCGAAATAGCAATCGAAGGATCAAGGCGGAGGACGGAAATGCACCCAAAACGCAACACGTCTATTGCTGGCAACACGTCACCACCGTTGACGAAAAGCAACAGAGGTTATTTTAGAGACGAGAAAAAAACACCAAAAAAGGCACGGTGCAGGTCTGTTGACGAGACCATTATGGGCTAGGAGGGCAATGCAAGAGAAAACTGCCTGGTCACAACCGGGCCCACATGCCTTTGTCAGCAGCTACACGGCTGGAGGACCACTGTGGAAAGATCGGGGCATTCTCGGCGTGCGGACAACGCACCTGCCGGATTGGGCAAATTACGTGCGTCGCGCGTGGTGTGGAGGGCTTGACAGATAGGACAGCAAAGCGCCGTTGAGGCGGGCAACACAAGGGGCTCGATAATGAGACATTTTGATCCTCATGGTGGTGGCCCGGACAATATGGCGGAGAGACGTGGTTCTTTTCTCGAAGGGGAAAAAACCACAATACCCATCGATTGTGTTATCGCAGCGCAATGCGATCGGATGATGAGCTCGGGAATAATACGGTAAATGTGCGCCGCCTGTTGAGCGCCTGAATGGGTGCTGATTCTGGACCCATTCTCCAGCGCATTTTGCGGAATCATTCGCCTTATCAGAGCCACGCATTTTCGCTGGTCCTCCCGTTGCCTGCCTCTGTTATTGTGTCTTGTGCCTCGACTTAGTTATATAAACCTCTTGGCGGCATATAACTAAAGTTTATTTCGCTTTTTCTTCTCTGCTTCTCTGCTTGCCTGCCACGCCTTCGCTAGTTATTCGCTACATCCACTCGCTCACTTATTTTGTTTTGGTTCTCGTCCTGCCTATTTACAAAATTTTTTTTTTTCTTGCTTTGCGTTTTCTTTTTTCTTTCGCAGCCGACTCTGCCTTTGCTCATCCGCATCTTTCTATCCCTTGAATGCTAGCATCCATGGCCAAACAAACGCCTGAGCGGCCTCAGGAACCGCTAAAAAGAAGAAGAGGCAGACCTCCCAAGAACATCAAGTTCAACGATGCATTCCCCACCTTGACGCTACAATTCCAGACGTCCCCGGACTCAAACTCCCCCACCGCCGAGTCCAACTCAAACAGAATGATGAAAATCGGCGAACCGGACGCCTACGTGCCGTTGATGAAGGTGTCTCCGTCTGCTCCGTCGTCTAGGAAGAAGAAGAGAAAACCATCCACCGTCGACGAGTCCCCAACAAAGAGAAACAGACTGCTTCCGGCCCCAGAGCACACCGACGAAAAGGAGCTAGAACAAGCCGTCGACGACTCCCTCCTCACCCCAATGTCCATTGCGTCGACGAAATCGTCAAACAATCTGCATGTCTCCCTCCAGGTGAATCCAAAGACCTTGGATAACCTTTCGTTCGTTACCAATTCTCTCCCACATCAGCACGTGGCCTCTTCCTCCAAGTTGTTGCAAAACCCCCCCTTGGTGACCCCTCCCCACACTACTCTCAAGACTTACTTTCCCCATAACCTCGCGGGTCTCGCTGGCGTGGACCCCTCGGAGAACGAAGCTCTTGCTCCGCTGAAGCTCAACTCCATCAACGAGGAAAAGGAAAAGCTGCTCAGTTTCGTCGACGACGGCTCCTTCCTGTTCCAGCTTGTGGTCGATGACCACGGCAGAGCTGCTCTCTCCAACAAAAGCCCCTCTCCGGAAAAGACCGAGGGCAAAAGCTTCGATCTAGAGTATGCCAGCTCTCCGCAGCAGGACGAGCCTGAAATGCCCAGATTGGTCCACTCCCACACTGCCATTGGCATCGAGTCGATCTACCAGCTGGAAGAGGCTCCTGAAAAGCCCTTGCGCAGAAAATTGTCGGAACCACCCAGACTCGCTACCCTGAATCCTGCCTCGCAGGAGTCTGAGAACTTCCATGACCGGTTCATAATACCTCAGACCCCACGGTCCAGATTCGAGTTTGGCGTTTCCTCCGGCTTCACCCCCGTCGGCCTGCTGCACCAGGATCACCTGGACGGAGAGCTTGCCTACAACCTCACCCCCCAGTTCAACGCCATGATGTACCAGATGATGAGCATCGACTCACCGCAGCAGAAAAAACCGCCCCACTCGGCCCATTCGTTTCTCAGTCCCCAAGTGGACCTATCACAGCACTCAATTGTCACCTCTCCCCAGATGACCGACGCTGTGGACACCAAGGATATCATGGGCAACGAGTCCCCGCCAAAAAGTGCCTCCACAGACGAAGGAGACGCCCGGACAGCGTTGCGCAGAGCCTTTAAAAGGAAATAGAGCCTTTTTATTAATAAATTACTTGAACATTAGCTTCATATTAATTACGTAGTCACTTAGAAGGACTCCCACTTCCACAAGGACTCACCAGGGTTGACCAACTCGTTGGTGGTGGTGGTGAAGTACACACCCTTCTCCTCACCCTGGGAGACGAGCACGTTCAAGTAGTAGAGGAACTTGGAAGGATCGAAGCCCTTGGCCCAGACCTCCTGGGCCTGCTTGTAGGCGTCTTCCTTGGAAACCGTCTCGGTCTCGAACTTGACATTGTGAGACTGCTCGTACTTCTCCACAACCTGCTTAGGAGTAAGCAATCCAGACTGCACTCTGACCTTGTCTGGAATGTCCAGAGGAGAGGAGTGGGTGGCCAAAGAGGCAATCACACGGCCAATGTCAGCCACATGGGTGAAGGAGAACTTCTGGTCTGGGGAACCCAAGTATAAGGCCTTCTTAGACTGTGGGTCGGCACCAATGTGCTGGGTCACCTCGTACAAAAAAGCACCCTCCTGGGCAAAGAGAGAAGTGGACACGTCCACCACCTTCTGGCCGTTCTTTCTCACGGCATCAGAGTGCTGCTTCTTCAAGCCAAGGAAGCCTGGGAACACCTCCAGGGCGTTGTCAATGTCCACACCAAACTGAGATGGAATGTACAACTTTGGCTTGACTGCTGCAACCAACTTCTCGAGGCTCTGGAAGAGCTCGGGGTTGACACCAACAACCGAAACAAGCACATCCACACCCTTCAATTGCTCGGCCAATGCGTCGGGGTTGGAGTAGTCACCACCAACGTACTTGACGTGCTCGTCACTGGTGTACTTGGATGGGTCTCTGGTGACAGCCAACACTGGGAAAGAAACCTTGGAGGCAAAAGCGTCAGACTTCAAGGCGGTCAAGGCGTGGGAGCCAAGAACACCGTTGAGACCGATAACTGCGATTTTAGACATTGTTGGAATTGTGTTTGAGTAGCAATTGAGTTGATTAATAAGAAGTAGAAATTACTGAAGATAATTTATCTGGCTTAGCAGCCATTTTATACAACCCACTGCTGAGCTGTGTGTCCCCTGCTGAGCAACCGCAGCCACGGTTCCGGAGTACACAGTCCTGCAGGCAGTGCGGCTGACAAAAGCCATTACTAAATTTACGAGCTTGTCTGACAAATTTTAAGCGGTGGTACAGAAATTATACTATGAGGAGGTGGTGGTTTGTCATGCCCCTTACTCTATTTTGTGTCTCATTACACGATGACAGACGGCTGAGAAATCAGCCACAATTTCTGTTTACCTTTGCTGCACCTCCTCGACTAATGTAGATCACAACGTCCACAGACCGTAACGGTTATGCCACACTTTGCCACAGGCATTGTCGCGGTGGATGCAGCTCCACACCCCTGCTGGCATTGTGGGCGGGCGTAGATAGTCTCAGGTGACCGGTGTCATGTGACCTCACGTGACACGTGCGAGACCCAGGTTTTTCCTCAACGGGGTTACCCGCACACAGCGGTAGCTGCAGGCAGCGCGAACATAAGGTGAAAAATTTTTAGAGAAAAATCTTTCTTCACCTTCTTCATCACTCAATAATGTCTCACAGAAAGTACGAAGAGCCAAGACACGGTTCCTTGGGTTTCCTCCCAAGAAAGAGAGCTTCCTCCCAGAGAGGTAAGGTTAAGTCCTTCCCTAAGGACGTCAAGTCTAAGCCAGTCTCCTTGACCGCTTTCCTCGGTTACAAGGCTGGTATGACCACTGTGGTCAGAGACTTGGACAGACCAGGCTCCAAGATGCACAAGCGTGAGATTGTTGAGGCCGCCTCCGTCGTCGACACTCCACCAGTTGTTGTTGTCGGTGTTGTTGGTTACGTCGAGACCCCAAGAGGTCTTAGATCCTTGACCACCGTCTGGGCTGAGCACCTTTCTGAGGAAGTCAAGAGAAGATTCTACAGAAACTGGTTCAAGTCCAAGAAGAAGGCCTTCACCAAGTACTCCGCCAAATACGCCAAGAACGGTGAAGAAATCGAGAAGGAGTTGGCCAGAATCAGCAAGTACGCCTCTGTCGTGAGAGTGCTTGTCCACACCCAGGTCAAGAAGACCCCCCTTTCCCAGAAGAAGGCTCACCTTGCCGAGATCCAGGTCAACGGTGGTTCCACCGAGGACAAGGTCAACTGGGCCAAGGAGCACTTTGAGAAGGAGATCTCCGTCGACTCTGTTTTCGAGAAGGACGAGATGATCGACGTTGTTGCCGTCACCAAGGGTCACGGTATCGAGGGTGTTACCCACAGATGGGGTACCAAGAAGCTTTCCAGAAAGACCCACAGAGGTTTGAGAAAGGTTGCTTGTATTGGTGCTTGGCACCCAGCCAACGTCCAGTGGACCGTCCCAAGAGCTGGTCAAAGAGGTTACCACCACAGAACCTCCATCAACCACAAGGTCTACAGAGTTGGCAACGGTTCCGACGAGTCCTCTGGTGCTACTGAGTTCGACAGAACCCAGAAGACCATCAACCCATTGGGTGGTTTCGTCAGATACGGTCTTGTCAACAACGACTTTGTCTTGTTGAAGGGTTCCATCCCAGGTTCTAAGAAGAGAGTTGTCACTTTGAGAAAGTCCTTGTACGTTGACACCTCCAGAAGAGCCCTTGAGAAGGTCAACCTTAAGTGGATCGACACCGCCTCTAAGTTCGGTAAGGGTAGATTCCAGACCCCTGCTGAGAAGAGAGCCTTCATGGGTACCCTCAAGAAGGACTTGGAGTAATTTTTTTGCTGCTAATACAGGTTTTTTATTATTTTTGTATGTAGTGTAGGTGTAAAATCGCGGAAAACCGTTGTGTTGATGCTCCACGTGACTGCATCTTCTGTTTACCTACCACTCCAACACGCCATGACCACGGTTGTGCTCAACTCTGGGTCCCTATATAGTGCCTTTATTGGCACCATCGACCACCTACCGTGCGACGTGGGCCGCTCCTTGTGGCTAGTGCAGTCACTCAACTTAGCCATTGAGAAGGAGAAGGAAAAGCTCCACAGCCTTCTCACCCAGGAAATCACCAGTGACGTGTCTGCCCAGTTTGCTCAGCTGAAAGAGAAGCTTCTCCGATGGGCAGACGAGTCTGTTGCCGAAATGAACGCTCTCTGTGAGCAGCTCCAGTACGAGGAGGGCATTCTAAAAGAGCAGGTGGCCAGCTTGGAGAAAGCCGCTCAAGCTCCAGCTACCAGAGACAGTGAAGAAGAGGCTAAGCTACGAGAGCAGCTAGAAGCTCACTACCGCCAGCACCCACTTGCCTCCCAGGTAGAAGCACGGCAGGAACGTGTTTTGAAGGATCTGGGCCGGGTTGTTGTGAAGCAGAAACCCAGCAGCGGAATCAAGATTATTCTCAAGATCCCCAAGAGAAAGGACGAGAGAAAGACACACAGACCCAAGATAAAGCTCAAAGTGCCTGAACCGGAGCCCGAGCCCGAGCCCGAGGAACAGGAAGAGCTCTACTGTTTCTGCAAACAGCCGTCTTTTGGAGACATGATCGGCTGTGATTACCCCAAATGCCCCAACGGAGAGTGGTTCCACTACAAGTGTGTTGGGATCCGAGGAAAAGCCGAGGCAGCCAAGCTAGCCCGACAGAAATGGTACTGCAGCCCCGGATGCCGAGAAGCCGGTGAACTAGCCAGGAAAAGAAAACGAAAGAGACGCTACTAACTACACTTCAAGCAAAACCTATTACCTGTATTATGCTAGCAACTCCAACATACCACTCAACTCCTTGGCCTCTCTGCACTTGCGCTCCTCTGTCGTCAAGCACAGCAACAAGGTGTTGAAGGCCTCCTCAAGGGCCACACTGCGGTCGATCAAGTGGCCGTAGATCTCAAGAATAACACCCAAAAAATCACAAACGATGTTGAACGACCGGTAGTCGTCGATGGCCGAGATGAGCCACTGCAAGATGGGCATGAGCGAAACCTCGTCTCTGCCGTAGAGGGAGGCCCGGATCTTGCCGGCTTTCTTGAGCTCCTGCAACACGGTGACCACCTGCTCCTTTTGGTTCTTTCCTGTGACGGCTGTGTCAAGAGCATCGGCCCAGCGGAACTTGTTCAAGAGCTTCTCGAACTTGTTGACCTTCTTCAGCAGCGGTGCGCTTGTTTTCACCACCCGCTGCTCCTCCTCGCCCTTGTACTCGGCACCCTTGATGGCACGGTTGTACGAGCTGCTGTGCTGCTGCTTTCTGACGATCTTGGAGGGCTCGGTCTTTCTTGTTCTGATGGAAAGCAACCCGGACGTTAAACCGGTGGCAAAATGCTTGTAGTCTGGGGAAACAGCAGTGCACAAGACACCACCGGAGCCGAACTTCCAGCCAAACTTGACGTCCCACTTGGGCAGGTTGTGGTCGTATATCTTGACGTGGCCATCGAGAGAACCCACAAGAAGGCCTCTAGGACCGGCATCATGGAGAGATGTGGCAGTTTTGGTGAAATTGCTGAACTCGGTGATCTTGGAACCGGTGGCCATGTCCCACACCCGCACCTGCGGACCACCAGCACTGACAAGTGTGGTAGGAGACAATGCAAGAACATCTTCCACTGGGTGGCCCTGGTCAAAGGTGGCCACGGGCAGAGGCTGTCTTGTGTCGAAAAGACGGACAATGCCGTCGTAACAGCCAGTGGAGATCAAGTTGGGGTTGCCAGGAACAAAAGAAGCGGACCGGATGTAGTCTCCGTGGAAGGAGTCGTCAAACAGGACTATCGGGCCCTGGGAGGTCTGTGCTATGTCGTATACTCGCAATACACGGTCGTCGGAACCGGTGACAAGCTGGTTGCTGATGGAGTTGTGGAACTTGGCCACATGTGTAGGATGCGTGGAGGGGCTGACGTTGACAAGCAAGCTTCTCGGCTGGTAGGCGTCAAAGATGGACACAAGACCCAGGGCATCTGCGGCCACAAGGAGCTTTCCGTCAAACCGGTACTCTCCCAGGTACACTGTGTCTTTGAATCTGGAGAATGTCTTTGTCACCTGCCGTGTCTTGGACGAAAACACCTGGATTCTCGTGGACGACGTGACGGCAAAATCGTGGGGAGCCACTGGGTTGAAGTCAATGTGGGTGATGGGGTGGTTTTCCTTGATCAACTGCGGATTCGTGTACCCACGCCAGTACTTCTGCTCGGGTGTCACCTTTGCCGGCAACACTGGGTTCCGCACGGGCTGCACCGCTTGTCTGGAGGCGGACATCTTCTGCTTTGTTTAATGAAAATTGGTACTCGTGATGCCTTGATGAGGTGGTCACGTGCGTGAAAATTCCGCGGACCAGCCATCGATAGTTTTGTTAAAAAATCAGATTCAAAAAAGAAAGAAAAAAAAAAAAAAAAAAAAAGTATTTAAAGATAGATAATTAAAAAACTAAGTAAATAGAGTAGAGCTCATATTGTGCAGAGTGACTAGCAGAGTTTCAGTCAAGTACCTTTTGTAACCACTGGGGGAATTCTCACTATACCTACAAACTATGCCTCCACAACCACCAGTAGTAAGGCTGAAATAAATGCAAAATCACCTGACGCAGCCGGTGGGGAAGGTAGATGCGGCTTCATAAAAACCTACGTAAATGAAAGCGTCATCAAAACGGTATGGAGTCAGCAGCTGCCACAACCCCCAATAATTGCTGTCTGCCTCTGCCTCCGCTCTGCATGTCCCCTATTCACTCCCGCCGCACACATCCAGACAATCGACCCGCTAAGCTCATTGTCGGAAAAACCTCTATTTGCAGTACATTTTTGTTCTAGTGACCAGTCGTCTGCTTTGTTTGCTTGTAGTTTGTTTCTGGCTATTTATAGCTGTTTGTGGGACGTTTGTAGTATGTTAGACGGCCGGTATTGGCTGGCTATGCCGGAGTCGGATCGAGGTTCCGCGATACGCCGTTTCCAACTACATGCCAAGTTCTTCCTTTCCATGCAGGGGCCGGCTGGAACGGTTTCCAGCAATAAGCCCCTAACTCTCTAGTGGCAGCCGCCTCAGCCGTGGCCCGGCTTGGGCACGTATTTGTCCGTCCAAGCCACGCCGTCTCCGTGACACATCTGCTTCGCGGCTATAAAATTTTCATTTCTTCCGCGCATGTATGCTAGATTTTTTTGATAGCCATCACTATATATACGCCTGGGCCGCCAAGGTGATGCGAACCCACTGACAGGTTTTCATCATGGGTGCCTTAGCGAAATTCGGTGATGAGATTGGTCTCAAGACCTTGCTCAACGGCGGCGCTGACGTGGCCATCATTGTGCTTGTTAGAATGATCAGACTTCTCAGTTTCGGTGCCACCTCGTTGATTTTGGTTATCTACTTGAAGGAGCTCGGCCTCAACGAGTCCACCATCGGCTACTTCATGTCCTTGGCCTTTTTCGGGGACTTGGTCGAGTCCTTCTTGTTCTCTCTTGTTGCTGACGGCTTGGGCAGAAAGTTCACCATGGTGTTGAGTTGTGGTATCATGGCCTTCACTTGCTTTGCCATGGCTTACTTTGAGAACTTCTACATTTTGGCTGCTGTGGCCACTGTTGGTATTGTCACTCCTGGTGGCGGTGAGGTTGGTCCTTTCCGTTCTATTGAGCAGAGTGCCATTGCCTCCTTGGTGCCTCACGACCAGAGATCCGACATCTACGCATGGTACACTTTCTCCGGTACCTTTTCTGCTGCTTTCGGTTCTTTTGCCTGTGGCTACTTTGTGGACTTTTTGCAGGACACCTGGGGCTTTTCTCCCTTGAAGGCCTACAGAGGGGCCTTCTACGCCTTTGCTGTCTTGTCCATTGTGACTCTCGTCATGTGCTTGTTCTTGACTCCAAACTTGGAGGTCAACAGCAAGAAGAAGCCTTCTACTGAGGAGGCCGTGGACAATGCTGCTGAGACTGCTGCCGAGTCCCAGGACGGACCTGTGGAGTCCACCGAATCCAGCACTTTGTTGAACAAGAAGAAGCAGAAGAAGTCCAAGTGGAACGTGTTCCCCGAGTTGAGCAGAGACATCTTGGCTCTTGTGTTGAAGTTGTCCATCTTGTTTGGTCTCGATGCCTTTGCTTCTTCTTTGGTCCAGGGCTCCTGGCTCACCTACTATATCAAGCACAAGTTTGACGTGAGCTCCACCACCTTGGGCTCCATCTTCTTTGTGACTTTCTTCATTGCCGGCTTTGCCTCTCTCTTGAGTACCTCTTTGACCAAGAGAATCGGTCCTGTGGTGACCATGGTGGCTACTCACTTGCCAGCCTCGGCCATGTTGATCTTCCTCCCACTTCCCCACTCGTTGACCCTTACCTTGGCCATTATGTTGATCCGTGCCAGCACCCAGTCCATGGACGTTGCTCCTAAGCACGTGTTCTTGGCCACTTTGGTGCCTGACGAATACAGAACCGCCATCTTTGGCTGGACCAACATTGTCAAGACCTTGGCCCAGATGTTCGGTCCTTCCATTGCCGGCTACTTGACCGGCAGGGACGTCCAGTGGATCACCTTCATCATGGCCGGTTCCCTCAAGATGCTCTACGACGTGGGCATTTTGGCCACTTTCCTTGCCTACAACAGACACAAGGTGCACTGATTGGCCTGTATACATTTTCGCTGGTGCCTGCTTTTGTCCAAAGCGCGCAGCCAGATGCAGCTATCTTTGCGGAGGGCCAGCATAGAGTGACTGTACGTAGTGCATGTCACATGGGCCTTTTTCTGGGGGAGCCGTTGCAGCAGATTATTATATAGCCCAAAGTAAATATACATTTCTAGACTACCCCATGTTCGTCGGTGCGCTTCTACGGCGCTGGATGAACTACATGATCTTCCCCATCTTCACTTTTGTGGTCAACCACACCCCGACTTTTGTATGGGTGCTCATAGACTTTGTGCTAGACATATGGCTCTTTTGGTTCCGCAAGCTCTACCACCTCAGCACCAAGAAGGACAGCCTCCAGAAGGCCTTGAAGGAGCTCAAGTTTGCCGAGAGCTACAATGACTGGAAGGTCATCGTCACCGAAATCGACCGTCTCACCAACATGGACATCTGGAGACAGAACTTCATCTCCAAGCACTACGACTACATTCTTATCAACGACAGAATTGCTTCTCTTAGAGAGGCTAGACTCAACGAAAATGCCCCGCAGATCATGTCTCTTTTAAGATCCGGCCTTCTCCGCAATTTTGCCGGTATCTCTCAAAAAAGACTCTACACCAAGGCCTATCTCGGCACCAAGTTCAAGATCCAGGAGTACATCATCGAGGTGCTCGACTGCTTGAACTACTTGAATGACTCTATCAACACCGAAAATGACCACAAGTACTTCATCATGAACAGCAAGCAGCTTAAACTCAACTTCTTCCACGACGCACGCCAGCTGTTTGGCTGTACGGCTTTGGTGCTCCAGGGAGGGTCTCTTTTCGGTCTCTGCCACCTTGGGGTGGTGAAAGCTCTTTATTTTAAAGGCTTGCTTCCCCGTGTGATTGGAGGAAGTGCCGTTGGAGCCGCTGTGGCCTCGCTTGTTTGCACTTTAACCGAGGATGAGCTAATCCCCGTGCTCGTGTCGATCACCACAGTCATGGGAAACGTAGACAAGCTCAACCACGACGTGGACGAAAGATACGGCAATGTCATTGAAAACGTGGTCCGCAAGGGCTACTCCCAGGACATTCTTATCTTCTTGAAGTTTGTCCGGGACACCATTGGAGACCTCACCTTTGAGGAAGCATACTTAAAAACAGAGAGGATCCTCAACATTGTTGTGCATCCCACCCACTTCTGCATTCCATCTTTGCTCAACTACATCACCGCTCCCAACGTCATCATCTGGACCGCCATCTATGCATCTATCGGAACCGGGGTCTTGTCCAACAACGTGCAGTTATACGTAAAGGACATGAACGGGGAGATTGTGCCGATGGAGCCCAACATAGAAATCACCTTCTTGAAGCCACAGGACGTCAGCTACCTGCAACACTACTTTGGCAGAGGCAAGAAGAGTGACCAAGAAAAAGCACGCATCTTCAGCTCAGCAGGCGAAAGCTCTCCGTACACCCGCTTGACCGAGCTTTTCAACGTGAACCACTTCATCACCAGTTTGGTGAGGCCGTACTTGGCCCCCCTCATCAGCAACGACTTGAAGTACAACAATGCCTACGGGAAGTTACGGTTCAAAGAGGAAACGAGCGAGTCGTTCTGGACCAGAGGAAGCAAGAAGCTTGAGAAACCGCAGTCTTCTGCAGCTCATATTGAATTACTCACAAAGGACACCACGTACAATTTCAAGAAGCACGTGAAGAACGTGGTTGGCCTTGAGATCCAGCACCGGCTCGAGGTGATGAACAAGCTCGGCATTCTTCCAGAAATCCTCAAACGGCTCTGCATCGACGAGAAACCGTCTACGGCCAGATTCTCCACGAGCTCCCGGGAAATCACCATTGTACCAGAGTTAAAGTACTTGGTTCGGGACTTTGGCAAGGTTTTTGACGTGCACAAGCCCATGGAGAACATCCCGTACTGGGTGTTGGTCGGAGAGCGGTCGGTGTGGCCGTTGTACCCGCTCTTGTGGACCCGGTGCTCGATTGAGTTTGCGTTGGATGACCTTTATAACATGCATAAAAAGGGAGAGTCGTCTTAGCGGACATAGAACTTGACGTTGCTCTCCTTGTTGACAAAATAAATGTACTCCTTTTCCACCACCGGAGTAGGTGCAGGCAAAGAGCCTCTGGAGATGGTGAAGCAGCCAGTAAGGTCCTCAGCTCTGCCTGTAGAAAGAGGCAGGATGTTAAGGTTGAGGCACGAGGTGTGGTGCAACTTGACTAGGAAGTCTGTAATCTTAAACCTCGGGTCGTTGGGGATAATGCTTTCAAAGTCAATGGTTGCTGGGTCTGCGTCTGCCACCACAAACAAAGTACGGCAGAGAGCATTGAGCTGGCGAAGGTGGTGGATCAAGTCGTTTGAAGACAAGTCTGTGGCAGCAAGCAAAAGCTGGGGGTCTTCGATGATCACCACATGGTTGGGTTTGTTCAAACGCTGGATCGTCTTGGAGACATTGTCAAAGAGCTTGCTGACCAGACTCTTGCTCTGAGCTGGATTTGGCACAAGTCTGGTAAACAAATCGGAAAAGCAGTTGATGAAGGAGAAGTCCGAGATCTTGTCCAAGGACAAGCCGTGTTTTCTGCACAGTTTCTCCACAAACTCCCTGTTGTTTGTGAAGGAGATGTAGGTGAGCAGGGCTCTGTTGGGGACCTTGTGGGTCAACTCCCTGTTGACAAGGACTGCCGTGCCAACTAGGGTGTTTTCGATGATGGTGTTCAAAAGCCAGGCAGGCTGGGTGGCCTGGGCATGCGATATCACCGAGAGAGTGGGGTGTTCCGAGTTGAGGAGGGCATCCGAGACTATGGAGCCGTCTTTGAATATGGAGAGGTCCTGTTCTGGGGCCGTGGACATGGTGGTGAGCTACGATGAGGTCTGTGCCGGACAAGTAGTAGAGGCATACAAAGAACGATAAGTAGACAATAGCAGGTAGCAGGTAATTGCAGATAACTGCAGATTGTATTTGACAACTCGGCTGGAATTTGAAAAGAACGGAGGTGCCAAGATATATAGACAAACGGTTAGTCAAGTGATTAGCGGTTTCCCAAAAGGGAGAAAAGACCCGGCGCACTCAGATAACCGATAACTGATAAGGCATCCAGACAATACTTTAGTGGATCAGATAATTCGATAATGGACCAGGTCATGCCCACAAGATAATGTAGAGCATATATATACAGAGGGCAGGTGAAGCAGACAGGCCAAAATGGCCAAGCAGACGTTTGAGCCAGCGGACATGGCGTTTGTGCTCTTCTGCACGTTCGGGGTGTTTCTCATCACACCAGCGGTGGCAATGTTCTACGCCGGCACCCTCAGACGAAAGAATTTGGTGCAGCTTCTCTTCCAGTCCTACATGGTGACGTGTGTGGTTGTCATGGTGTGGTACCTCTTGGGGTACAGTTTGGCCAACAGTGCGCTGCTGCTGCTGCTTTTGGGCAACTTGGCCCACGGCGCACTCCACAACGAAAAGGCGCGTCCGCTAGCGCCTGGCGGCACCATTCCCTCGGTGATCAACTTTGGCTTCAACGTGTTCTTCCCGGTGGCCACCAACCAGATTTTTTTGGGGGCCATCGGGGAAAGAGGAAGAGTTCTTCCTTCTCTAGTGATAGCTGCCGTATGGACTATTGTGTGCTACTGTCCATTTGCTTATTGGGTGTGGCTGCTGGAGGGGTGGCTCTCCAAGTTGGGGGCGCTAGATTTTGCTGGCGGCGGCCCGGTGCACATTGCGAGCGGGGTGGCCTCTTTTGTATACCTGTGGTACCTCGGCCCGCGAGAGGCGAGCGGCCACACTTCGCGCCACTTGGTCCGGTACCAGGGCCACTCGGCCCTAACTACTTTTGTTGGCGTGACGCTCATTTGGGCCGCCTGGTTCTGCTTCAATTCGGGAACTTTGCTCCTGGTGAATGTCCGGACCGGGTACATTTTCTTGAACACGATTTTGGCGCTGAGCTTTGCGTGCTTCACGTATGCTGCGGTGGACCGGGTGGTGACGGGCCGGTTTTCGCTCCAGGCGGCGTGCGAAGGTGCGGTGGTCGGGCTAGTGAACATCACCCCGCTGTGCGGCTTCTACTGGCCGTGGGCGGCGGCGGTTACTTCCATAATCAACGGAGCCATGTGCAGGATGTTGGCTGGACTCAACAAGTGGACTGGTGTTGACGACTATAGCGTTTCTGGGGTGGTGCACGGGATTGGAGGCATCATTGGGGCCACCTTGACGGGCATTTTTGCAACCAAAACGGTGGCCGGCTACGACGGGGCAACCGAGATTGACGGCGGCTGGATCGACGGCAACTTTGTGCAGCTCGGCTACCAGATAGCCGGCTGGGTGTCCATCACGGCGTGGACTGCCGTTTTCACGCTTATTATCTTGGTCCTTGTGGACCACATCCCAGGGCTCAGGTTGCGCGCACTGGCGGAGGCCGAGGACATGGGCATGGACATGTACGAGATGGCGGAAACGGCCAACGAGTTCACGCAGGAGTTTGGCATGGACCCGCACGACTTTTTGAAGCAGAACGCCGCCAAGTTGCGGCTCTTGTTGGCCCGCTTTGACGAGTCGGTGGAGGTGATCGAGGGCATCTCACGTGACGAGACGCACGTGAATACGGTGAGCGAGAAGGTTTAGCGCCGTGGCTCGTATAATAAGTAATATGATAAGGTTGTGTATATGCACGTCAGGGCCACATGCCAAGAGAATAAGTCAGGGGTAGATAGACCGGTGCGAGGACGAGGGCAGAACCGCCCGCAGATTTGTCCGCACGAAGAAAGGCACCGATACTGCAACAAAGAAAGTCTAAACACTGGGGCAGCGGAGTGCCGTCCGCACGGCTTTAATCGAGGAACGGCAAAAAGACAAAATACGGCCGCGCAGAGATAAAAAATAGACGCAGTGCGTGGGCCGATGAGATAGGCGATTAGTGTAGAGTAAAAACGGGCACACATCCACATCGACGGTATGAGTGACAAAAAGGACGAATTGAACGTGGACTTGGAGAAGTCGGAGAGTGTACAGGAACCCTTGGACAGGGAGCAGGAGCTTGAGAAGGGCACCAACTTCCTCGACCGGCTCGGGCTCAAGGTGAACGCCGAGATCCGAGGTGTTGAGAGAGTCCCCGAGGAGAAACGGGAAAAGCAGCTGTGGCTCCTCCCGCTCACCATGTTCCTCTCCCCCAACATGTCCATTGCAGCCTTGAGCACAGGCATGTTGGGCCCCACGTACTACAAATTGGACTTCCGCACGTGTGTGTTGATCATTGTGTTTTGGAGTATTATCGGAGCGGTTCCGGTTGGATTTTTCGCCGTGTTCGGTGCCAAGACCGGCCTCCGGCAGCAGATTCTCCTGCGTTTCTTCACCGGCAACATCATGGGCCGGGTGTTTGCGCTTTTCAACGTGATTCTGTGTATCGGGTGGAACGCAGTGAATGTGTTGCCGTCGGTGCAGATGCTCTCGTCGATGGGCCCGCTTCCGCCGTGGGCCGGGTGCTTGATTTTGGTAGTGATCACGTGCGTGGTGGCCTTCTTTGGCTACAAGGCCATCCACGTGTACGAGCGGTGGGCGTGGGCCCCGAACTTTGTGGTGTACTTGGTGATCATAGCGCGGTTGACCAAGCTGCACAAGTTTGAGTGGGGCCACATGACCACCGGCACCCAGGAGGCCGGCAATGTGCTCACGTTCATCAGCTCGATCTTCGGCTTTACTGCCGGCTGGGCCCCGCTGTCGGCAGACTACTTTGTGTACATGCCGAGCCTGACGCCGCTGTGGCAGATCTTCATGGCCATGGTGGTGGGGCTTCTGGTCCCGTGCATCTTCACGTGCATCTTGGGAGCCGCATGCGCTATGGGGACCCTCCAGGATGAAGGGTGGGCTGCTGCTTTTGACAAGGGCTCCGTTGGTGGTCTTCTCAACGAGATCCTTAACGAAAACAACTTGCACGGATTCGGTAAGTTCTGCATGGTGGTGTTGGCTTTGTCGCTGATTGCCAACAACTTGCCTGGCTCTTACTCGTTGTCGCTTTCTGTGCAAGCCATTTGGTCCCAGTTGGCCCGGTTTCCGCGGTTGGGCTGGTGTGTCATTGGCAACTTTGTCTCGCTCGCCTTGTCTATTCCCGCGTACTATGTCTTTTCCCAGACCATGAGCAATTTCCTCAGTATCATTGGCTACAACGTGGCCATCTACTTGGGAATTGCCGCCACCGAGCACTTTGTGTACCGGCGAGGGTTTGACCAGTACGATTTGACTAACTACAACGACCGGAAGACGTTGCCAGTGGGCGTTGCTGGGGTTACTGGGTTTGCATTTGGTGTAGCATCAACAGTGCTCTCAATGAACCAGACGTGGTACCACGGGGTGATTGCAAAGAAGTTTGGTCCTGCCGGTGGCGACATCTCCTTTGAGCTCAACATTGTGTTTGCCTTTGTCGGCTACAATTTGGTGCGCCCCTTGGAGCGCAAGCACTTTGGCAGGTAAATATTCCGCTCTCCCTACTCGTCCGGATAATCGCTTTGTCTTTGAAACGTGTGCTGGAAAAACTCCGCACGTCACCCCTGTCAGCGCCGCAAAGCCTCGCCGTGCGCCCGATAATACCCTTCACCCTGACGCACCGGCAGGCTGTGCATGCGCCTTTGCATAGCCTCCCAACTGAAATGGCCTTTGACTGCCTTATCGTCTGTGCTCTTTTCGCGGCTGGGGCCGCCGGGCCTTGGCCTCCATTATGGCCCCAAACCCGCACCATCTGTACATATTGCCCCTGACATGTCGCCGTATCTCTGCAGCGCGCGTAGCCTCGTTTTGCACCCTTTCCTAATCCAGCGCCCTCCCAAGCTAAGCCCAGCCGTGCCATCCTGTTGCTTCCTCGGCCATTGTTCTGCCGCAAAATGCAATAAAACGCTCAACGCCCACTTTTTTCGTTTTTGCTACTCCCTTAGGTTCCTTATATTGGCCCCCGCTGCCTTCCTCATCAATTTCCCAGCACCCACAATGTTCCTCCCTCGCTTGAAACTATATTTGCACAGCGAACGCTTCTGTGCCCTCAGCGTGTTGGCTTCTCTTTTCCTTCTTTTGTTACAATTGGTCTCGTACGATGATCTGAGCATGATGGACGTCTTCCGAAAGGCTTCCACCTCCCTCGGGCCGGAAAAGTTGATCTCCGGTGTTGGAAGTGGTGCCTTCATTGCCCAGAAAGAGCTGCCACTTTCTCGCAAAATCATCCTTCCTGCCGGCCACAACTTCGACGAAAAGGTGATCCGTGGTGATCTCCAGGGCACAGCCAGTGCCGATTGGCCGATTGTACGCACACCACGGAGCAAGTTCAACTCGGCCCCAAAATGGTCTTCTCCGTCCTCTAGACTAGTCACCCACGAGCCGTTCTCCTTGTTCCACTCATCCGAAGACGTGGGGCTCGGCCAGTGCTCCCCCAAGCTCAATAACACCATCTCCGACGTGCAGATCAGCTCCCGTCAGACGCTTCCGGGGAATATTACCTACATCTTGGAGAGGTTGATTGAGGAACACGACAAATACCATGATCCTTTCTACCAGGAAATTGCTCCGGTGTTTCTCCGGGAGTTGCGGGTGGCTCTCAAGAAGAACTTAGTCAACTCCCACTGGTACAGGCTCTCGGGCTCCTCGGTGTGGCTAAAGGACCACAAGGTGCACTTGCTTGTGTCCCGTTTGCTCTTCTCAACAAGAAGAACCAGAAATGACCCCAAGATCAGCTTTGTCTTGACCCAGGTCTTTGACAAGGACTGGAAAGAACTCAAGGATGTGCGTCTTGTGTTCCCCACCAACGACCTCAACGACCCGGATGCTCCTGGCTTCACTGTGGACGGCCAGAGGTTCCACTCATACAGATTTCCTAGAATCATGCCAATTCCCTTCTTCAACGATTACGGCAGAAGCAATAGCCGCTACTTGGGCCCTGAGGACCCCAGAGTGGTGATGATCAAGAACGAAAGGGGCTACGAGGAGCCTCTTGCCGTTTTCAACGCCGAGCACCACGAGTGGGAGAAGAACAAGGAGGGCAAAGACGTCGACGCAAAGTACAGGTCCATGTTCATGGTGAGGCTTTTCCAGTTGCAGAAGGGCAAGGGTGGAGTCGAAACCAAACCCAGGCCGGAAACTGACAACATGTACTATGTGCGTACCGACGAGTTGGTGATTGACGGGGTGCCCAAGCCGAGAAAGGTGAAGAACTGGACACCCATGTTGAGTGAAAACGATCGGCAAGTTGCGGGTTATGACAAGTCGATCATGTTTGTCACTCAGTTCTCTAGTCTCACGGTGCTCAAATGCGATTTGGTTGACAATCCTGGCAGATGTCACCGACTCTATGCTACCGACGGCGATATCAGTGAGATGAGAGGCGGCACGCCTTTGCTCAACGCCAACATGCTCTTGAAACAGGCTGAGATTCCTGTAGATCAGCTTCTCCCGCCTGGACGAGAAGTGTTTGTTGGCTTTGCCAGAGCCCACCTCACTGATTGCGGCTGCGGGTCCTCCTTCTACAGACCGAACCTTGTTGTGTTTGTGAAGGACGAGGTGAATTACACTAGAGAGAAAGACGGCCGCATTGAAACTGTGACCAAGACTTTGATCAAGTTGTCCCACATCTCGGGCTTCATGTCTTTGCACGTGCCAATTGACCCCTGGTTTATCGACAAGCCGTACGATATATGCGAGGGTGTAAATGCGTTGATTCCGAACGGAGTGGCTGACTGGAAGATCGAGTCGTTGGATGTAAAAGACGGCCACTGGAGATGCAACGACCGCTTGAGTGTTTCTTTCTCCGTTTCAGACTTCAGTGTTGATCGGGTGGACATCAGTGGCATCTTCAATGCGTTGTTGAACTCGCCCGAGCACTCTTTGTTCTTGGCACCACCTGGATCTAGAAACCGCCAGACGGACAGCTTCCTCAAGATGCCCACTCTAGACAAGGAAGGCAACCTCAACAACGAGATCCCCGGCTACAACAACATCAACATCGATTGTGCTATTGCAGACAGCAAGCAGTTCTGTCAGAGATACGCCACGTCGGAGCTGATTATTGCATTTGAGCACAAGCATGAGGACTCGACACCCTTGAGAGGTGACTACGAGATGAAGGTGAAGGAGTACGAGGAGGCGCTTAAGGCTGCACCCAAGGAGAAGGGTCCGTTTTTTTAAAAGTTTTATATAATATAGACGCTAACGATTTGCCCAGCCAGCTTGGGATTTGTAACAAATTAGCACTTTTAGATTGAATCCTATAGCAGTGGGAATCTGCACGCAGCCTCGGCACGTTTAAGAGCCGAGCCTATCGGCCCCAGATTCCGCTCCGCACAACCCCACATTTCCCACCATGTCCACCAATCTCTACGAAGCCAACGAAAAATATATTGTGGGCAGCTGGCCAAGAAGCACAGGGTCGGTGAAGCCAGAAACGCCTGAAAAGGAATTTAAAGTATGCTACAGAAAGTACACCAACCGGGGGAGCCCGAAAAGCCACCAAACGCCTGTGAACTTGGTCTTTCTCCACGGAACAGGCATGAACAAAGGTATTTGGCACTACCACATTGCCAGACTTTTCTCAGATCTCCAGAACTCCCCATTATTTATTAGAACTGCCGTGGCTATCGATGCAGCCAACCACGCTGGCTCTGCCAAGGTGAATAAGCCGTTTTTAGGAGACTACTACGACTGGAGTGACGGCAGCAGAGACGCAGTCAAGATAACTGAGCACGAATTTGGCAAAAACGGCAACAACATCATCATTGGCCACTCCATGGGTGGTGCACAGGCCATGTATGCCACGTACCTCGAGCCAGAGCTATTCACAAGAAGCATAGTGCTCAATCCGGTGTCGTACAACCGGAACATGACCGACGCAATTAGACGGAAACTCGTAGAACCGGGGCTCATGGAAACCAGTTTTGACATTCCACCCAGCACCCGTGCGGCTGATGTGGTGTACGACTACTTCCAGCACAGGTCGCTTTTCCTGCCATTTAATCCAGAAGTGCTCAAGCATATGATTTCTGACGATATGCCCGAAAACCCAAACCGTCACGTGGAGCTCCACACCTCCCAGCACCAGACCCTAGTCACCTACGCCAGCGCAGACGGGTGCTTGCCTTTTATGAAGGAAGCATGGTCTAAATTAAGCGTTCACACAGTGCGGCTACTTTCGGAAAAAGACGTTGCACCGTCACAAGACCGTAGTGCGTTGGGGGCAGCGGGGGGAAAAACCATGCAGACGGTGGCTTTGCCGGGAGCCAAACACAACGTGCACGCCGAGGACCCGGTGGGGTTTACGGACGTCTTGGCCAAGGTGCTAAGGGGAAATGTGCCATCTAAACTTTGAAACATCACGTGACTCGTAGATTGGCGTATATGCACGCCCTGAAGCAAAATCTGTCTCATCGCCATCTCAGTTGCGAAACGCCACAAGATATCCACCATGCCCTCCAAGGAGACCGTCTTGGCTTACATTAGCGAGTATCTCAAGAACAAGAAAGAGTTGAGCCCAGTGTACAAAAGCTTGAATGAGTACGTTTCCGCAAACTCCGTCAAGTTGCCCTCTGTGGCTGGTGACTTGGAGGCTCTTCTTGCTCTGAGTGACTCCGAAGACGAGGACATGGAGGACGCCTCTGCCGACGAGCGTTCCAGCGTGACTGCCTCCATCTCTGACGAGGAGCCAAAGGCCAAGAAGGCCAAGAAGGACAAGAAGGCCAAGAAGGAGGAGTCTGACTCCAGCTCTAGTTCTAGCTCTGACTCTGACTCCAGCTCTAGCTCTGATTCTGATTCCAGCTCCAGCTCTGACTCTGACTCTAGCTCTTCCTCTGACAGTGACTCTGACGACGAGTCCAGCTCCTCTGAGGATGAGAAGAAGGATGCAAAGGACTCCAGCTCCGACTCCAGCTCTGATTCCAGTTCTGACTCCAGTTCTGACTCCAGTTCTGATTCCGACTCCAGTTCTGATTCTGACTCCGACTCTGAGGATGAGGAGGACAAGAAGGAGATGAAGATCACCAAGGAGGCCCCAAAGAAGGAAGACTCTTCCAGCTCTTCCTCCTCCGACTCGGACTCCAGTTCTTTTAGCTCCTCCAGCTCCTCCAGCTCCAGTTCTGACTCTAGCTCCGACTCGGACTCCAGCAGTGACTCTGATTCGGACTCAGACTCGGACTCGAGCTCCAGCAGTGACTCTGATTCGGACTCAGAGTCGGACTCGAGCTCCAGCAGCTCTTCCAGCCTGAGCTCGGACCTGGACTCCGACTCCGACTCTGACTCCGACTCCGACTCTGAGGAGAAAAAGAACACGAGCTCCGAGCCAGAGAACGACAAAAAGCGTTCTGCAGAGAGCTCCCCCTCCGAGTCCGACGAGGCCAAGAGACAGAGACTCATCAGTGCGTCTCCCGAGCCAGACTTGAAGCCTGGCCAAAGAAAGCATTTCTCCAGAATCGACCGCTCCAAGATCTCCTTCGAGGACGAGGCCTTGCTTGACAACTCCTACAAAGGTGCAGCCGGTAACTGGGGTTCCATTGCCAACGACAGATTGTCTCAGGTCCGTGGCAAGGGCTTCACCAAGAACAAGAACAAGTTGAAGAAGGGCTCCTACCGTGGGGGTACCATCAGTTTGGCCACTGGCTCATACAAGTTCACCGATTAAAGCATAGTACAACGGATAAAGAAAAAAAGAAAAAAAAAATCTAGAAGCTCCTCGTGGCTTCCTTCATTTCATGGCACCATTCATAGATACAGGTATTGTTTAATTTATTACTATAGAATCTGTGTAGATATGGCTTGTAGTGCACCCAGATCAATATGCGCTTTATCTGAAATCTCCGATGGCAAAGCTAACTAAGGATCCCTCCTTCATCTACTTCCCAGCAAACCCGAAAAAAACCTAAAATCCCCATGTCTCGTGTGAATTATGCCCAGCTCGAAAGGGGCAATTTCTCCGATGACGACTCTGACTCCTACGACGAAGAAGCCTACTTCAAAAGCAACAAGAATGATGATTACGAATACGGAGCAGGATCTAGGAATAAGAGACCCAGTGGCCAGAAACCACGGCCAAAACGCAAAAATAAAGAAAGAGCTACCCCTGCTCCTCCCCAGGATGACATGCAAGCCCAGGCCAACAAGAAACGGAAGGCCGATGAGGCTGTAGATGTTATCAATCAAAGACTCAGTGATGACGAATTGGCCGATGAACAGCTTCTTGAAATGACCCCAGATATCCCCAAGGACTACGTTCCCGACGCAGTTTCCAAGGTTTTCGGCAGACAGGACTTCTCCTACCTCAAACTTAAGCCAGACCACTTCTCCAGACCGCTTTGGATTTCTCCAGTAGACGGCAGGATCATTCTTGAATCGTTTTCGCCGTTGGCTGAGCAAGCACAGGATTTTCTTATCACTGTTGCCGAACCCCGGTCCAGACCGTCCCATATCCATGAATACTCCATCACGTCCTACTCTCTATATGCAGCTGTGTCTGTGGGATTGGAAACAGACGATATCATCGGAGTGTTGAACCGGTTGTCGAAAACCCCGGTGCCAGATAGCTTTCTTAAGTTCATCCGTGACGCCACCATCAAGTTCGGTAAGGTCAAGCTTGTGTTGAAGCATAATAGATTTTTCGTGGAAAGCACCCAGGCAGACATCTTGCAGATGCTCTTGAGTGACCCTGTCATTGGACCTCTACGGATTCTTCCAGAGCACGAGCGGAAAACACAGCAGGCGGAGCAGCAAGCCAACGCTGAGCAAAACGGTGAGCAGAACGATGCCACAGCAAACACAAATGGACAGAAACCAAGTGACGTTTTTGCGTCTGCGGTGGGCAAAACAGCCGAGGACGACGACGACGACTTGGACGCCGTCCATCTCTTTGAAATCCCCAGTGAGTCTGTTGAGATTGTCAAGAGAAGACTTTACGAGATTGAGTACCCCGTGTTGGAGGAGTACGATTTCAGAAACGACAACATCAACGCACATCTTGACATTGACTTGAAGCCATCGACGCAGATCAGACCGTACCAGGAGAAGTCGTTGTCGAAGATGTTTGGTAATGGACGTGCAAGATCTGGTATCATTGTGCTTCCGTGTGGTGCAGGAAAGACGCTTGTGGGCATCACAGCAGCATGCACAATCAAGAAGTCTGTTGTTGTGCTTTGTACGTCGTCTGTGTCGGTGATGCAGTGGAGACAGCAGTTTTTGCAGTGGTGCACGATCCAGCCGGAGAACATTGCTGTGTTCACATCGGACAACAAGGAGATGTTCTCCACCGATGCTGGGTTGGTGGTTTCCACGTACTCCATGGTTGCCAACACACGGAACAGATCACACGACTCGCAGAAGTTCATGGACTTTCTTACATCCCGAGAATGGGGTTTCATCATTCTAGACGAGGTGCACGTTGTGCCAGCAGCCATGTTCAGAAGAGTGGTGAGTACCATTGCAGCGCACTCCAAGTTGGGGTTGACAGCCACGTTGGTTCGTGAGGACGAGAAGATTCTCGATTTGAATTTCCTTATTGGACCCAAGCTTTACGAGGCCAACTGGATGGAGCTTGCGCAGAAAGGACACATTGCCAACGTGCAGTGTGCGGAGGTGTGGTGCCCAATGACGGCGGAGTTCTACCAGGAGTACCTCCGAGAGTCGGCCCGGAAGAGAATGCTTTTGTACATCATGAACCCCACCAAGTTCCAGGCGTGCCAGTTCTTGATCCACTACCACGAGAGAAGAGGTGACAAGATCATTGTGTTCAGTGACAATGTGTATGCGTTGCAGGAGTATGCATTGAAGCTAGGCAAGCCGTTTATCTACGGGTCCACGCCACAGCAGGAGCGGATGACGATTCTCCAGAACTTCCAGCACAACGAGCAGGTGAACACGATTTTCCTTTCCAAGGTGGGAGACACGTCGATCGACTTGCCGGAAGCCACCTGCTTGATTCAGATTTCGTCGCACTACGGGTCCAGAAGACAGGAGGCGCAGAGATTGGGCCGGATCTTGAGAGCCAAGAGACGTAACGACGAGGGCTTCAATGCGTTCTTCTACTCGCTTGTGTCAAAGGACACGCAGGAGATGTACTACTCGACCAAGCGGCAGGCCTTTTTGGTGGACCAGGGGTACGCTTTCAAGGTGATTACGCATTTGAGCGGAATGGAGCAGTTGCCGGACCTTGCTTATGCCTCAGCCAGAGAAAGAAGAGAGCTCTTGCAGCAGGTGTTGCTCAAGAACGAGGATGCAGCGGGAGTGGAGATTGGAGACGACGAAGGCACCAACTTCATGCCACGCAGCGGCAAGCCAAAGGCCGAGTCGAGCAACGCAGCACGCAGTGCCGGCTCGCTTGCCGGATTGGCCGGTGGTGAGGACATGGCGTACATCGAGTACTCCAAGAACAAGAACAAGGAGTTGCGGGAGCACCACCCGTTGATCCAGAAGATGTACTACAAGAAGAAGAAGTAGCTACAGCAAATAGCGGAATAGCATACGCATCACATCGTCAATCGTAAGAGGAGCTGACAAAGCTGCCGAAGTCGTCGTCGTCGGAGGCGGAGGAGTCCTTCGGGTCGTCGTCGGCTAGAGAGAGTCTGCTTCGAATGCTCTGCTGCAAGGACTCGAGGTGCTTGTCGTACATGGCTTTCTCCTGGTGGGCCTTGAAACGCCGTCTGTAGACGGCTAGGGCATCGGAAAAGGAGTAGGCGGCCTCCGAGTCGTGGAACTTGACGCCGAGGGCCACCTGGAGCAAAGAGTGCTTGTCTGAGTCGGAGGACCGGAACGGGTGGTAGCCGGTGCCCGGTAGCTGCGCTATTATCTTGTAGCATCTAGGGGAGTCTGGGGTCATCTGGATGGTCTCCTCGCCGTCGTTCGCTATGGAGTAGTCTATGTTGGCCTCCGGGAACGGGTTGTACCACACCTCGGCCCAGGGGGACTCCTTGCCGGAGTGGTCAAAGTCCTCTTGTAGCAGGGAGCTCTTGTCCTCGTTGAACAAGAGCATCTTGAGACGGAGCACCTGGTACGGCTCCGGGGTGTCTGAGTCGTCGACCACCTCCTGTTCTATGAGCTTGATGCTGCCCTTCCACACAATGTTGGGTCTGTCGGTGTTCCACTTAGATAGCGAGAGCTCCCCTGGCGGGATCTTGAACACGACAATGTTGTGGGCAAGAAACAACTGGTTGGACACAACGGACATGTACTGCTGGCTGGCGTTCTGGTGTCGTTGCAACGGTGTGGCTGGCAGGGTTAGCAACTGGTGTCCTGAGGGTCCTGTACGTCTCGGAGCGCAGTAGGCCCCACGCCAAACACACCACAAAAATAAAAAAAAATTAAAAAAGAAAAAGAGAACGAGTAGAGAATAGAGTAAAAACACTGGATTTACTGGAACCTACCAGCCCTGAATGGACGGGTGTCGGTGGACTTGCTAGCACCGATCCTGCATACAGAACCAAGTACACCAAAAAGCCGTCTTCAACTCTCATTACCACCATGCTCAGACTCGCCAAAGCCATCCCCACCCACACAAGGTGGCTCTCCGTGCAGGCCCCCCGCATGGACGTGTTCAAGGAGCTCAAGGACTTCTCCAACGAGCCATCCAAGAGCTCCACCACATTCGACATTGACGACTTGATCGAGAGATCCCCCAAGATGTACGACAGCGGAGAAAGCGGGGACTTTTCGTTTGGCTCGGCCGTGCCCCACCCCCGTGACGTGGCCAAGCTGATGTCCAGCTTGGGTCCGCAAAGTGGCCGTGTGGTGGACGTCAGAAACGGAGACGTTGGCGGAGCTTTGAAGCAGCTCCTGCGGCTCCTTGCGTCCAACAAGGTGTACGCCTTGAAGAAGCAGCAGGCCCGCCACCTCCGACCAGCCCTTCTCCACGAGCAGAAGCACCGCAACTGGTGGAGAAGAAACTTCCGCAACAAGTTCTCTGTGTTGATGGCCGACATCAACACCGCCAAGAGAAGAGGCTACTAGACCACACTGTATATAGCTCTATGGTACCTTCGTTTCTATTTGCGTAATGTATATGCTAGTTTTTCTTGCCGTTGACTGCCTTCTTGGGCACCTTCTTCTCCTTGTGCTTGCTGTCCGGCTTGCCGTTGAACACCTTGTGCAACCTTGGTTCCAACGAGATGACGTTGTTGCGCACCACAATCTCCTTGGCCTCCAACGCCTTCTGCTGGTCCTCCTTGTGTCTGAAGTCACACAAGGCTGCCCGGGCCGTCTTACGGAAGAACTTGATGTCTCCGAACCGCTCCACCAACGCACCCTTGAGCTCGTCCTCCTCCACGTCCACGTTGCGGATGTAGATCGGGTACCACTCCTCCTTCTTGAACTTCTGCACCGGCTGGGCCTGCTGCTGCACGGGGGTGGTGCTCTGGGACGACTGGCTCGACTTTCTGACCGTAGGAGACGGAGCACGTGCACTCTTGGCTGCCACCGGCGATGCCACTGTGGCTGTCTTGGACAGCGGCACCTTCGGCTCAATAGCAGCAAGGTTGGCCCAGGTGGGCTTGGCCGATGGTGTCGAGTCCCCCTTCTCCTCCTCTTCCTGCTCCTCTTCCTGCTTCACCTCTTCCTTCTCAGCCTCAGCCTTTTCTTCCTTCTCTTCCTTTTCAGCCTTCTCTTCCTTTTCTTCCTTCTCTTCCTTTTCAGCCTTCTCTTCCTTCTCTTCCTTCTCAGGCTCTTCGGAAACCTCGGCCTCAGCCTCGGTTTCTTTGGCCTCGCCGTTGGCCAAAGGCTTCTGCACAAGCACCTCTGGCTCCCGGTACTCATCGGAAAAATCAATGAACTTCAACATGTCGTTGGCAACATCGTACAACTTGGTGTCCACAGGCTTCAACACAAAGGTCTGCACAAACTGCCAGAGGGCAGACAGACCTCTTTTCCACGAGCCACACACCACAATCAAGATGCTGCCGCCAACGGAGTGCTGGAAGTCGGCTCTTTCTATGACAATCTTGTTTTTGTCAGAGCTCTCCAGCTGGACAAAGTGAGCCTTGATGGCGTCGGTGCCGTCGGCAAGATGCACTTTTTTCGTGCCGTCGGCCTGGTCGGAGTTCTGTGGGAACTCGTCGTGGAGCAAAGAGGCGTCCTTGTCGTAGTACACATATAACTTTTCGATGTCGGCCGTGTACGTGTGGTAGTAGTTTTTCACAAACAACCAGCCGATCTCGTTGATGGAGACGGACTCGGGTGCTTCTTGGCTGGCCATATCGTGGTGGTTTTTTCAGCAATGCGGCTTGGTCTTCTTGGTCCAGATGATCCGCGCTCTATGCCAGATGCAAATTCTTCGCAGTCTACAATAGTCTACTACAGTACACAAGAGTAGAGGAAGAAAAACAGAGAAAAGTAGAAAAGTACAACACGTTACTCTATACACGTGCTCACTGGTTGGTCTCCTTGAGCAACTCCTCCAACACACGGTTCTCCAACTCGGTGCGGTTGGAAACACCGTCGAAGCTCTTGACGCCCATGCGTCTCAACACGGCAATGGAGGCCGCCCGCGGGAAGCCCATGTTCTCAAACTGGGCAACCACGTCCTCGTCAATGCCGTACATGGCTGCATCACTCACACCAGCCTGCACACCGCCATTGTCGTCCAGCGCATACTGCCGGGTCCACAAAACGGCCGTTTCCTCAAAGCCCTTCTTGTTGCTGATGTAGTGTTTGGCCACCTCGGCGTCCTGCGGGTCGTTTGGCTCCGGCAGCTGGAGCAACGACTGCAACGAGATCAAGGACAGCTTCAACGTCAAGATCGGCGTCCAGGCGTCCTTCAAAATGTCCAAGCAAATGGCCCCCGTCACAGACGACACGTTGGGGTGGTAGATCTTCGTCAAGAACTTCATCTGCGGCGGCTTGAATGGGTATTCGTTGGGGATATTGATGTCCACCTTGAACACTCCCTTTTCGTAGGGGGTGCCTGGTGGGCCCTGGAAGTACCCAATGAGATGCGTCAAGTCCGACTCGTTGACTAGCTGGAGCGACACTCCGCTCTGTGTGTCCTGGCGGCACTCCTCGAGCTCTTTGCCGATTCTCTTGACCCTGGACATGATAGTGTTCACTTGTCTTTTCGGCTGCTTTATCCTGTCGCACCAACCCCCTGTGCAGGCCTATCGTTTCACCCTGCCCCACTCCATCTACACCACCGTCACATCTACTTTACATTATTATACAGTAATATACACTGGCTCGTGAATCGTCATCAGCTCTGGTTGTAGGCCTTTGTCAACGCCTCGAGCACCGCCTTCACCTCTGCGGATGCGTTCTTGACAAATGGCAACTCCAACACTCTTGTAGGGCCGTCGTGCAACACCATGCGCATCACAACGGCAATGCCCCACGGCGTTGGCTTGGCCACGCTCCGCTCTAAAAGAACCCGCATCGTAATCTCCTGCACCTCCTTCTGCACACTCTCGCTGCTCCACTCGCCGTGGTGGAACAAGTGTGCCACCAAGTTGCCAAACCACTGCGTCTGGCTGTTAGGGTACCGCAAGTTGTTGGCCACGGCACTCATCACGTGGTACCGCAACTCCGGTGAGCCCTGGTTGAGGAGGTCCGTCACCAAGCTCGTGTGTGACGACTTGCTGTTGAAGATCTGCGGGTTCTTCGCCAGCCGCTCCTCCACCGCTGAAATGCCAACGTGCAACACCAACGCGTTGATCAACTTCACACTGTAGTGCACTGTGTCAAATCCAAACTCCGTCGACTCCTTGGGCTGGCTCAACTTCATGCCTTGGTGGATCGTCCGCATCAATGCTGGTGCTGGAATCCGCAAGTAGTTGTCCACGGGCTTCTTCAACCCGACCTTGTGGAGATCCTCGATCGGAGCATAGTACACCTGTGGTGCCTTCCATGACTCAACGTCTGCTGTAAGGTCCACCTGGCTGTCGTGTGGGTTTGGCACCTCCACCTTGGATGGTGTGGCCACCAAAATCACATTCCGAAGCTGCACGTAGCACGCTGGGATGGCATTGATGAGCTGGTAGTGGCATGCCACCAAGAACTCTGGCGTGTCGTGCGCCAACGCAACGAAAATCCGGTTGATCGCCTTGAAGATCACATTGATCACATCGTCGTGTGCGCCCTCTTCACGGAAGTACACACTCTGGAACTTCAACAATGCAGTCAACATCTTCACTGCACTGGCGTAGCCTGCGCCATCCGGAAGTGCCAACAACTTTGGAAGGAACATCCGGTGCGAAATAAGTGGAATCCACGCAAACGTGAATCCGGGATATGCTATAGGCTGGAGGCCATTGAGCACCTCTGCGAACATTGGGAAAAACAATGGATCCAAGTGTGCCGTAGCATCTTCCTTGTGGATCGACGCAGAGCTCCAGGTGGTCAAGATCGACGAGAAGAGTCTAAAGTATGCTCTCTCATTCCATGTGGCCTTCGAAGTCTCGTGCTCATTGACAATCACCAACGTGATAATTCCGAAGATAGTCTTCATGTACTCAATAGCTTCGGATGCTGCGCTCTCTGGGAAACGGAGCACAATTCTAACAATTAACATAGCCAAGCAGTCCACCGCAAGGTAAACTTCTCTCTGTGTTCTTGATCTGATCTCATGCTCGGCTGCAAAGGCACTGGCTGCAACCTCAGTGGCTGCCTTGAAGAACATCTCAAACTTGTGTGGTTCAGTCAAAATACCTCTGTGCAAAAGAGCATCCACAAAAGACTTCTGCACTTCTTCGCCTTCGTCTCCGTGGCCAAGAAGCTTAACCCACTCAGAGAAAATGTACCCCATTTGCATGTAAGCAGTAGGCATTCTGTCCTCTGTGGTTGGAAGAGCTGGTCTTGGAACAGCCTCCAAAAAGGTAAACAACTTGTCTCTAGCTGCCTTGGCCTGCTTGTAGTCTTCAGAAGCCTCGTCTCCTGTGAACTTAGTCAAAGCATTCAAAGTAACGGCAAAGTCCGATCTCAAGGCAATTGGAGTGATCTCATTGGCACTGAGAACAGAGAGCAAAAGACTGGATGCAAACTTCACAAGCACTGGGCTGTTGGAGTCCAGAATGAGCTTGCCAATCGAACTGTCGAGTCTGCTAGGTGGCACAAGTTGCACTTTCATCAAGGAGAAAATCACTGGCATGTTGAACTTTCTCTGGTCCACAGAGTGAACCATCCACCATGTCACATCCTTAGCTGTAGATGGGGAGTACTCACACAAACGGTCCAAGATGACAACGTAGATCTCGTTGCTCATTGGGTTCTCATGTTGCTGCGTGAACAAGCAGTTGACAGCATACTGAGCAACCTTCAAGAGGAGCTCTGGATGCATCAATGCATTCGACTGACAAATGGAAAGTGCCTGAGAAAGGGTCTGCAAGATTGGGTGCTCTGCTGGAAGATCACTCAATGAAGTTTCCTTCAAAGATGCCAACAGCTTGATGGCCTTCTCACACATTTGAGTAATAACAACAGTAAGCTGGTCGACCGTACTTGGTTCTTCCTGTTGCAAAGCAGCAAGAGACTGTTGTGGGGTCATTTGCACTGGTGCAGGTGCAGCTCCTCTGTCGGATACTATATCAGCACCTGGTGGACCTTGAGGGTATTGCTGCAAAGGAGGAATAATAGGAACTGGCTGGCCACTTGGAGTTTGTACTTGTGGCACTGGAGTTGCAACTGCTTCCTGGACTGGAGGAATAGGTTGAGCCTCGTTCACTCCGTTGAAAGCATGCGAGCCAAAAGTCAAGTACATGTTAAGCTGGGAACTTGAAAGACCGTCTGGTTGCAATCCCAAAGGAGGAGGCAAGTGGAGTGAATACTCGGATGCTCCCTCTCCAACAAACTGTTTTCCTGGAGGATTTCTTTCACGAACCATGACATGTGGTCTCATACGCTCCTCAATCAACTCAGCGATGTTGCTAGAAGCCAATTTCTCAACAATGTCAACACACAATCCAACATTGCTCTGGATGGCGACATTCAAGTCGGCAAGTGGCACTTCGGCTGGGTTCACCTGGTTTCCTAACAACTGGATCATTGTAGCCTCGATGGTCTCGGTCAAGATCTTACGACCACTGCACACGACCATACTGTGAGAGAGATGCTGGGCAAGCACCAAGTAGGCCTTGCGGAACTTGTTCACATCCACCTCTGTAGCGAAGTCCTTCTTGATGAGAGCCTCTGTAGTTGTAAGCACAGCTTCAGAAACTCTGCTCAAAATAGGAACAGCGCATTCACGCACAGCACGAGCAAGAGATGCTTGGAAAGCACGTCTCAAGTTTGGATTCTGGGTGAAAACAGTGTTTCCACTCAAATTGCTGAAAGAAGCATCCAATTGGTTCACACCTTGAGATGGCAAAGAATCTTCGCGTGCACGAGCTCCTGGAGGCAACATGGTCTCTGGAACTTGAGCTTGTTGTTGCTGTTGGGCCAAAAGAGCCTGTTGTTGTTGCATTTGCTGGAAGCGCAAAGCTTCCGGAGTCTCTGCCAATTTTGGAGCAGCCTCGAAAGGAAGAGCAACCTCTGGGCGCTGACCAAACATAGCAGCAAGAGCTTCAGGGTTTGCATTGTGCTGTCTGACCAAAGAAGATGGCTCGATATCGTTCAACTTTAACTCTAAAGCATTAAGCAAAACTTCAATCTCGAATTTCAAGTTAAGCTTCAACTCAACACGCATGTAGAGTTCTGCCAACACTTGAAGCACACCGAGAGTCCATGGGTTAGGTGGTCTAAAGACTCTAGAGTAGCTTGCTTGGTCAAGGATTTTGCAAACAAACGGAATGACAACATTCAATGTCTTGAAGTCAAAAGCTTCGAGAAGCAAGTACTTAAGCGCAACCTGGTCTCTCTTCAAAGGCCTGTCGTGTGCCAAAGTAATCTTACCCAACCAAGAACCAAGATTCTTAAGGTGGGCTCTCTCTGAAGCAGTGTCCTTGAAGTTCTGCAAAAGGCGCTGAGCCTCCAAAAGAGTCATGTTCAAAACATACTCATAGAAGATGTTGTTGTCAATGGCAAACACCAAAGCTCCGTACAAAGCGTGGTTGTTTGGTTCTGCCTTTGCTCTCTCACCCACCAAGTAGGTAGAGAACCAGGCGAAGTACTTTTCAATCAACAACTCTTTGAGTTCTGGAAGCTTGGAGTTCATGTTGTCGCCGGTCATGTTGTTGACCAAAAACAAGAGCTTGTCGGAGACGCTTTCGTTTGGATCCTCTTGAGTCATGAAACCAACAGTCTTGGGAACGGCTGCAATAGAATTGTAAACCACGGAGGGCGCCTCATTCTTGACTGGTGTGGTGTTTTCGCCTCTGGAAACTTGCGAAGAGGAACTGTCAGGACATGGTTTCCCATTAGATGCATCCTTGACAATTTGATACATCTTAGCATGTGCAGACAAAGATTGGCACTTGAGAAGATGCTTGCAGTAGATTGGGTATTCGTGGAGTCTTGACTTGAAGTTGTACAAAGACTGGACCGCGAATTTAAACAAGTGCGAATCTTGAGGTTGGTTACAAGATTCCCAAATGAAGTTGAGCGCAACAGTAAGTGTTGTTCCTTGAATAAGGTTCTTCTGCAAAAGAGCACCGAAAAGAAGCGATGTGGATGCCAAAGCCGTGAGCGGATATTCTGAGAAAAACCGGTATTCATCGATCAACGAATGAATCATGCATGCAAAAATATCTTGGTCATGGGGCACATCGCTGTTCTTCATTCTCGTAAGCATGTCGACTATTTCTTTAATCTCCATTTCTTTGCTGTACATCTTGGAATAGTAAGCCTTCATCTCTTGCTCAATCTGCGGAGGGAAGATATTGGAGAACTGTTTTTCGTTGACCAAGATAGCCTGATCATGGCCAGTTCCAAAGTTGATGAGACGAGGGTAAGTTGTCAAGGCAGACAATTGAAGATTCTTGAGACTCTCGGCGTCAATAAGACCTTGAGAGCCCTTCAAAACTTCCAATAAATAAAACACGACTCTAACACCCAATGCAGGTGCAGCAATAAAACCTTCTGTGTTTTCAGCAAAGTTCTGTTGCACTTGCTGACCCTTTTCAAAGTCTTGAGCGGTTCTGGCCTCCAAAACATCGAAAAGACTCTGGTAAAAGATACTTCTTGTTTTTGGGTTTTTGATTTCAGTTTCGACGGCAAAGCTAATGTCGTACTGAATATTCGACGCCTCCAACAAGAGGTTCAAATAAAGTTTCGACTGCAAAGTGCTTGCCTTCTTCAAGAGCTCATCTAACAACTTGCAGTAGGCGGAGAAATCAACAACCTTCAACAAGGCCTGAGGGTTCAAGCGGGTGGCATAGTAGTCAATAAGCTTTGAGATGGCAAGATTAACGTCAAGTTCCTTAAACTTATTGAGCACTTCGACGAGCTGAATGGCATTTTCACCGGACATTTCCTTATCCATGATGGTGGTGAAAAGACGATCGATTCTGTCCAACACATAACCATCCTTGTCAGCAATGGCCAACGCACCAGCTATGATGAAATGAGGGTAGGAAGCACATTGCTGTTCGAAATAAGAAAGAAGCCAGATGTCAAAGTTCTTCTCGCCCTTAGACTGGGCAAGACTGCGCAGCAGGCCTTTTGAGTTGATCTTGGCAATGACTTGGACCAATATTTTGGCAAAGTTGACAAACTTTATTGGGGTCTCTTTATCCTTGTCGTTCTCGAAACATAAAGTGAGGAATGGGGAGTTCATAATGTCGTAAGAGCCACGAGAGGCGGTCATGGAAGAAACGATGAAAAGGAGGGTTTTGTCAAACCACCACTCGTAACTGAGGAATGTGTCTAAGACGCCTTGCTTGAAGTCGACGGCAGAAACAAACTGAGTGATGCTGGCCAAGGAAGGCTCGTTTTTGCGTTTGGATGCATCGGAAAGGTCCTCCTGAACCTTTGCAAAGACGGAGAACCAGTTGATATTGAAATTAGGATGCGAGTCGACGCTTCTTAGACAGGCCTGCAATTGGGCACCTTTTGCGCTTGCTTCAGGGACATTGTTGACAAAGGTCAAGGCGGTGACGCCTCCATTGGTGGAGGAGAGACCCTGGGAGCCGGGGATAAGGACTTCGGCCAAGATAAAGGCTATGCTAGAATCTATTTCGTCGGGTTTGAGCTGGAGGAGAGCAGGCAACAACTTTTCAGCCATCAAGTGCTCTGGCCCAATTTCGATTAAGATATCCTTGAACGACATTTTGAGGACTGAGCGGAAAAAGTCTTGAACTGGAGGGAAGGGCTTTTCAAAAGCGTTCACCACACCAATAACAATGAGTTTATGAAGGAAGGGGAAGTACTTGGACTTTAATATGCAATCGATGAGAAGGTGGCCCCAGTTTTCGTCGGCAACGAGCTCCGAGACTTGGGAGGTACAATCTGTGACGAATTCCTTGAGCTTGTCGCTGGATGGGTCGGCAAGTTGGTTGGCAAGGACGAATGCAGTGGCAGGGGGGACGTTGAACTTTTTGATTAAGCCAAAGACGTCGAGTGGTTCCTCGTGGACGGTGTTCTTGTCGGAGGAGAGTTCCTGAAAAGCCTTGATGAAGAAATTGACGTAGGACGGGTCTTTCTCGAGGGAGGCAAGTTCACGTTCGAGGATTCGGTCGGATGGGACTTTGTCTGTTGTGGCAAAACCTGAGTCCCAAGATGCAAAGTAAAGGAGCTTCTTGTAGAATACAACAACTAGAACGTGGAAGCGGGTCTCGGACGTAAGGATGTGTCTGATCTGCTCGTGGTCGTCGATCCAGGTATCTTCTGAGGTGGCGTGGAGTAGGATGCTAATCTGATGGATGAGGACGCCTAGGATCTCAGAGTTGCCGTTTATGCGAAATAACCGTTGTTCTAAAGGGAGTATCTGATCGGGGTCTAAAGGTTTGTCTTTCAATAAAGTGTTGAGGGTTTTCGAAGGTTCTGTGTGGCCCGTTGGGCTTTTGGGTTGCGAAGTCACTTTATCTGAATTTGGTGTCGCTAGATGGGCAAAAAAATTCTTAGGGGTGGTGGGTGTGCTCGGCCCTATTTTTTTTTTTTTTTTTTTTTTTTTTTTTGGACTGTAGTGTCTTTTCGAGAAACCCACCGGCGGTACCACACAGGAAAACAGGACAACAACAGCGGCAAAAATAAAAAATAAATACATATATATATAAACAAGAAGGAGTCTTGCGTTAATGCCTATGGTAATTACCACTCTACTTTACTGCCACTGCAATTGCAAAATGCCCAAGTGTTGGGTGGGCCAGTCGCTGTTGATTACTCCGAGGGTTACCCGGCTACTGCACACACGGACCTACAAGTACGAGTTGCTAATTCCATATATTCCAAACGTATCTACCTGTATGCACCAATTGGACTACTCCCAGTCCATTGCCTCGTTAATCTCCCGTCTGACACTCTCGTCTGTGATGTTCTCGCTGGCCTTCTTCAACAAAAACCGCAACATCTGGTTTTCCAGAACAAGCTCGTCAAACGCAGCGTCGCGCGAGTTAACCGACGCACTGTCTGACGCACTTTTCTTCTGAGCAGGAAGCTTCAAAAAGTCGCCCAACGATCGGTTGGCCTCCGACGAGCACGAGCTCAAGTCCGAGTAGATCGACTCTGCATCCGCTCTTCCGGACACCGCCGAGAACACCGTAGTGGTAGAATGCGTCAGCGAAGGCTGCTTTTCGTACGAGTCGTTAGTGTTAGAACGTGCTCTTGTCAATGATTCCGCCAGCGAAGTCAGCATGTTCTGTGTGTAGTTGTCGGAGGTGTTGATGGTGAGCATCTTGAACTTGTCAATCACCGACCGAGACCTCAGGTGGGTCTTCTTGGGGGTCTTGAGCGGCTTGAACACCGGCTGTGCTGCTGCCACATTCAAGTCTCTGAAGAGCTTCTCGTCCCACGAGAGAAGAAGGTCCCCGAAGAACTCAGGCAAGCTGTTGATGGCATTGCCCCACTTGGAGCCGTTGAGAAGATGCTGGTACACAACCTCCTCGTCCTGCTCGGAGAAACTCATCAAAATGGGCTTGTTCTTCAAAAGAAGCCCCATCGAGATCTTGAACGATCCAACCTTCCACCCCTCCATCAAGCAAAAGTCAATCACCTTGTTGTTGATGGTCATGTCTGGGGCGTGGATCAATGAGAACGAAAGCCACCACTGGAAGAGGAAGACTTTGCAGTCGCAAAGAGAATGCAAGTGGTATGCCAACTCTTCGTCAATTTGAAAAAGCACACTGAAAAACTCCTCATACCACTTGTCCAATGTGGCAGACATGGTTCCAGGCATGAAGATCTTCCTCAACTCGGGCTCGGATTCCGTCACTTTGCAAAGTGCGTGGAAGGTCAACTCGTTGTTCTTGAACTGAGCATACAAGGTGCCAACAAGGAACAAGAGTCCCTGGCAGTAGCCCAACTCCAAGTCGTAGTTGGCGTAAACGTTAAGAATGGTCTGTAAGGAGGAAATAGTCTCCTGTTGTTCAAAGAAAGAAACATTCGGGAATGTCCTGCTGAGATCCTTGTCGATCTGCTTTGCGATGGATCTGTTGTACGAATGCTGGAAGTTCTTGTAAATCATAGAACACGACTCAGGAAGGTGAGTCAAGTTGTGGTGGTTCACCAACACGAGTTTCTGCCAGATCAACGGGCGTAGCTGGAACGGCATGCCCTTCTGCAAAAACACCATCTTTGTGTAGTTGGGCAAAGCCACCATTGTCTTATATGGGTTGTTCAAGAAAGACATCCAGTAGGAGCTCTCTGTGGAAGAACCAAAGCCCTCACGATGGGTACGGATGAACTGGGCACAGCAGCCAGAGTGCATTTCCGACAAGGGGTGTCCACACTGGTCGCAGCACGTCAACTCATCCTCGTAGTAGGAATACTCGTCGAAAATGGCCTTTATGGATTCCCGGGAGTAGGTCAAAGGACGGGAGTTTCCGTCGGAAAACCTATTTATCTCAACCTTGAGGTCGAGGTTGTTGAGCATGAGCTCATGCGAAGAGGAAATGAGTGACAAAGACTCCTCAAACTCCAAGAGAGACTCGTCAAACATGAGATTTGGTCAGATTTGGTGGTGGATGGGTATGTGTTTTGAAGATCCGAAACTGCTTGTTTTTCCTATAAAAAAATGCACGTAAAAAAGGGTATGAGTGTTCGTGGGGTAAGGAAAGACTAGGGTGGGATGAAGAAGGAATGACTTTAGTTGGAAAGCAGTTTGGAGCTTGAATCAGGAAAGGAAAAACGAATGGTTTTGTACCTTTCACCTGTTCGGGAAACTTTTGCAAGGAGCGCTTGCAGATGATTGCCTAATGCGGAAGAGCGCCTTCGTGAAGGTGCGCACTAGCGTGTATATGCATTACCGGGCCAAAGCCCATAGTTAAGTCAGGCACGGATCTGCCGGAAAAAAGGCTTTTATTTTTTAAACCGTGTGTTTCGAAGCTTAATCGCCTGAGTCGGTCATCAATGGGGCAATTATGATCTCAAACGACACCCAAATGGCTTCCAAGACTTCTCGGCACGCTTTGTTAGTAAACATTCCACGGTGCCTGCGAATGCGCGGCTGACGAGAATCATCTTCACATTCCCCTTTCCAAAGCTAAAAATAAGATAACTAAAAAGAAAAAAAAAAAAAAAATGAAATAGAAAGACTAGAAAATATTTAATAAAAGCACCGATAAACCAATATTACCCAGGGGGTTGGGTGGATGTCCATTCACCCTGAGATCGGCGTCAGAAAGCGTGAATTGGAGAAGCTGGTGCTGACGTAAGGGCTCAGATGTACAGGCTCGTCTCACCAGTGAATTCGATGCTATTTGCAGGACCACCTGATTGCGACAGTAGTCCGCTACTACCGAGCTGCCGGTCACGTGACAGCGATGCTTGAAAGTATGAGATCATCGGAAGCCTGAACCAAGAGCTGCAATGGTATACTATTTCAAAGCCTCCGTGGCCTCGGAACTCGATGAGTTTTCTATGGGAGACAATCCCGAATACACAATCTACATGGGTAAAGACAAGCACGAAAACGATCCGTTGATCAAAAAGTCTCACCCTAAGAACCTCTGGTTCCACGTTGACAAGCACTCCTCGGCCCATCTTTACATCCAGCTCAGCCCAGAAGAGCAGAACATCAAGTTCGAGGACCTCAAGCTTGAAGAGGATCTTTTGACCCAGGTGGCCCAGCTCACCAAGGCTAACTCGATCAAAGCGAACAAACTCAACAACATCACCATCATTTACACCCCAGTGTACAACCTCCGGACCGACAACTCCATGGACGTGGGTACGGTGACGTTTGTGAATCCACAGAAACTCAAAAGAATACACATTGCCAAGAAGGACAATGCCATCATCAACAAACTCAACCGAACCCGGACGGAAACCAGCACGGAAGAGTTTGTTGCCGAGCAGGAGAAGTTGCTTATAGAGTGGAACAGAGAGAAGAAGCTGCGCGAGAGAGAACAGCTGCAGCAGGAGAAGGAAGCAGCCAGGTTGCACGAGGAGCAGAAGAAGTTCAACAAGGACCCGTACAGCAACCTCTTCACGGAAGAAAACCTCCGGGCCAGCAGCAACGAGTTCAGAAACGAGAACTGGGTGGAGGACGAGTTTTGGTAGTTCAGCTACGAGCACGCCGTTGTATGTGTATATTTTGCTATATGCTTTGAAGGATGCACTTATTCGATCTTGATAGGGAACTTACCAGCCTCTCTTTGGTCGTCCCACTTGCCAACCCAGTCGACAGGACACAAGGAGGTGAAGGTCTTCCAGAAGATCTGGCAAGGCTCAAAGTCCTCACCTTTCACAGCCACGCACTTGTGGTAGTCCACGTAGTTCTGGGCACAGTGCTTTGTCTGGTTGGTGAATGGAAATCTGGGGTCAAATTGAGGGGTCTCAAACTTGAAGTTCTCTTGGTCAATAGCCATGGTGAATAGATTATATGACGGTGGAGAGTTTCGGTGAAAGATTGACTGTTTTTTCGCTTCACTTAACGCTTCATTCTTACAGTGCGAAAATGGCTGTTCTCCATTGGCCAGTGCGCCCCTGTGTGCAGGACCCCGTCAAGACTGGCCTGATTTTGCGAACATGGCGTTATTCCCCCACGCAGACCGCCTGGCCCGATAAGCTCTGCTAGATAGCAGGCTGTAGTATTAGAATGTATGTCTTTTCTTCGTAAAATGTGTTTATATGCAGGAGTGTGTTCTACTGGACCGTCCATCCGGCGAGCTTCAGCTGTTCGAGCTCCACAGTGTGTGCGAAGAGTGCAACTCGGAGACACGGAACTTCGTAGACCTTGTGGCCGTGGATTTCTCTTTTTGCTGCGGCTTCCTGTGATTTAGTCGACTCAATTTCGTCTCCAAAGAATGTCTGGATGTTCGTTATGCTCTGCTTGGGGTTGTAGGCAGGATTGATCAACGACGGCTGGACCGAGGCCTGGTTCAACTGCTTGACTCTTCTTTTCAGCTTCACTTGCTCCACAGCACTGACAAGCCGGCTGATTTCCTTGCTTTTAGCAACTAGAAGCACCACCTTGTATTTTTCCATTCGTTGTAGAGCGTACCGCACAACGTCATCTGCGCTGGTATTCCTTCCAATGATCTTCACAGAGTCGTCTAATCTTGGAGAAAGGCCAGCGGAGGAGCTCAATTTGAGTAGCAACTCTCTTGACTCGTCCTGGAGACTCTCTGCCTCGCCATTGCTAATTTCCTCGAGTCTTTCTTGGCCAGTGGGCATCTCTCAGTAAAGACAGAAGTAGTAGGTCTGATCCGCTGATGAGCATGGCGTCACGTGATCTGCTCACCATGGGTGTCTACTAGTTTCTTTATTTTTTATGCATTTCTAAAACTTCCCAGAACTATAGCCTATATACTAAACTACCGACATGTAGCTAGCCTAACAATTGAGTCACGGAACAGCTGAAGCGCTCTATGAACAAGCAGCGCAGGAGATTCGCAAATCCAGCTGTCCCCAAAAAATAAAAAAAATCAAATCACTCAGATTTAGAGCTTCTCTTGCTTTCACGACTGTTATTGGCACTTATGAGTTTAGTGCTTGTGGTGTCGATTTTCCCAAACCGGCTGGACGTGGTTATGTCCATGATCGGGTCATACTTAATAGAGTCAAGCATTTCTGAGTGGTATTCCGCGAGCTTTTTTGTTCTTGTGGCTCTTGTGATTCTCTGTTTCGCATCCAAAAACGGCTTGTACGGCCGCTTAACCTTCTCAACTGGTGGTGGTGGGGGTTGCCAGTGTGGTTGTAGATACGGAACCGGTTGACTCTGTGGGTCTATGTACACTTGAGAATTTCTTCTTCTTCTTGGTTGTTTCGGTATGGACAAGGTTGCAGACGGAATGATGGGGGGCAATTGTGCGGCCAATGGAATCCTTGGGTATGGGGATGTTGGTGCTATGGGGCTTACTGCTTCGTAGGTACCCATGTCTCTCAAACCGGCTGCAACTTGCCAAATTTCTTCGTCTATGTCGGGGATTCCCTCTTTTGTCATGATTCTGTTAGAGTGCGCTGAAAATGTAAAACTGGTGTGTGGAGGGACAAAGAACAAAAAAAAAAAAGAAAAAGAAAAAAATGGGTCAGAGGGTTGATATTAATAACAGAGTTTCTAAATGAGGGACACTGTAAAAAAGCTTCTAATTATCTATTTTTGCAGACCATTCTTACTTCTTCAGGCTTTTAGTACTATATTTTCCCCGTCTATAATTGGATTTCCGCAATGAGGAAGGTTTTCGAGGTGCGAACTTTCTTCGCACAAGACCTCACCATGACCTCACTATGCTAAACCCGCCTGACAAGCAATATCTGGTCTGTCTATATTTGGAGAAGCAAGTATTAAATTGGACCACCTGTCTAATTTAAGAACCTATTTTTGGAAACGTTTTACACCACAGTACTGCAACGGAGAAAGAATTCCACCTCATGTGATGTCGTTTATGCGGGTCCTTGTATTCTGGCTCCATCCTTCCGTGTCCTGCAAATTCTAATTTGTCTCCCTTTTTTATTGGTGTCTCTGCTTACTGCATGAGGCAGACAGTATACTTTAAACTCATAGAGGCAAAATGAAGCACCTACAGGATCAGATAAGGCACTTGAGGAGGCTTCGCCATTATATGCACAAAACCGAATGCTACAGGGTCCGTTTCGACGAAAAGGATTTGCATGCAAATATTTTCTGACCGAAAGACGGAGACGTTTTAGATTACAAAATTTTCAACGATATCTTCCGTTACACGTTTCAATCGTATGACTTACCCTTTTCCCCTGGCAACAGCTTAATAAAAGTCGCACTTTGTGCAAATAGGGTTCGTACTTTTGGTGCATCCAAATTTAGACAATGAATTTATCTACGAAAATCTCATCCTTCTGCAAGACCGGGCGGGCTAGGAGAACCAATGGGAGCCAACGGGCAGCGAAAAAGCCGCACGTTTGGTATGCTGCTGCATGCGGGAGCGGCTTTGATAAATTAAATCAATTTGATCAGACGAACCGCACAAATTTCAATCCAATTTGTGCGTCAGCACACAGCAAAAAACAAGGGCGTAAAAAACTTCACAACCGGGCCAGACCAATGAGGCTTAGGATCCGTGACAAAAAATATAACCGTATTTATCGAATGGGCGTTGTTTAATTCAACGGGGCTTAATCGGGCATTACATCTCCTCTTCCGGTTGACCTATTCATCTTTATGCTTGGCATTCTTGTTCCTAGATGTGATGTCTGGCAGCCAGGAGCCAAGCTTGCCAAGTCCAATTGACAGCACAAAACACCTGTCACCGTTGATGGTAATTGAAATATCGACCCACTGTCGTAGAACCGTGCTCTGAAGCTCATTTTCCGATTATCTCTTTCATCTATGCAAAACCCCCGGCTCGGTTTTGGCTTCTGAAAAATTTTCTGCCTGATCTACATCCGCTTGCGTGCAGCCGCATAGTATCGTTGCAATTGGGTGGGATGATCCATGCAGAGCTGTAGTCCACCACCAATTGCCTTTGTGTTCCTGGCAGCATTGCATTTCTTTTTTCTGCTTCCGGTGTTCCAATCAATAAGCCTTCCTTCGCCTCTCATGGCTATCCCAAACCCGAATGCGGGCCTGCCGTTGCAATTATAAAAGTCCATGTAAGCCCCCTTTGTTAGTTTTTCTCTTCACCCCCTTTTTTCTTAATAAAAGACAATAAGTAAGAAATGGCTGACGTCTTCAACGTCCAGGTCTTTTTTGTTGTTCTCAGAGAGACATTGGAGGCTGTCATTGTGGTGTCAGTCCTCTTAGCTTTCTTGAAGCAAGGTCTCGGAGGAAAACAACATGACCCTACGGTCTACAAAAAATTACGGTTGCAAGTTTGGGTAGGCTCTATTCTAGGAGTATTTATCTGTTTGTGCATTGGTTGTGCTTTCATTGGTGTTTTCTACACTGTCGGTCATGATATTTGGGGCAAGTCTGAGGAAATCTGGGAAGGTGTCTTCTGTATCTTTGCTTCCGTTTTGATTACCATCATGGGTATTGCCATGTTACGTGTTAACAAGATGAAGGAGAAGTGGAGAGTCAAGTTGGCTCAAGCTCTTTTGAAGGAAAACGACGCTAACAAACGTTTTAGTTTGGGTCGTTTGACCACAAAGTACTGTATGTTCGTGTTGCCATTTATCACCTGTTTGAGAGAAGGTTTGGAAGCTGTGGTTTTCGTTGGTGGTGTCGGTTTGCAAGACAAGACAGGTGCCAAGGCTTTTCCACTTCCTGTTATCTGTGGTTTGATTGCCGGTTGTTTTGTCGGCTGGCTCTTGTATTTCTTTGGTTCCAACTCATCCTTGCAAATCTGCTTGATTGTTTCTACATGTATCTTGTATTTGATTTCCGCTGGTTTATTTTCCAGAGGAGTTTGGTCCTTTGAGATGCAAGTTTTCAATGCCAAGTCCGGTGGTGATGCTGCCGAGTCTGGTTCTGGTCCTGGGTCTTATGATATTTCCAAGTCCGTTTGGCACGTCAACTGCTGCAACCCAGAGCTTGACAATGGTTGGGATGTGTTCAACTCCTTGTTGGGATGGCAAAACTCTGCTACTTATGGTTCTGTCATTTCCTACAACATTTACTGGTTGTTCCTCATCATCACTCTTGGATTGATGTTGTTTGAGGAGAAGCGTGGCCACTTGCCATTCTGCAAGTCTCTTACTCTCAGAAGCCTCAACCCAATGTACCACATCAAGAACAAGAAGAAGCACGAGTTGTCTGAGGCCGAGAAGGCGCAATTGTTTGCTAAGGTCAAGAACTACAACTTTGGTGCTGAGAATGTCGAAACCAACAAAGACTCGGAGTCTGAAATTCTTAAGAGCAGTGAGAAAGCCATTGTGGACGAGACAGTTGTCGAGCACGAAAAAGCTAATTAATTGATCAACTCAACTACCATTTGAAGATGGTCTGGTCGGGACAGACACAGACACACACACTCACATCCGACAGGATCAGATTTGAATGGTTGATGATGCGATGATTTTTCAACAGCTCTTTTTGTGTTTCGCAAAGCCTATTTGTTGTTTGGCTTATTTGTTTTTTATTTTGATTTATAATTCGGGGGAATTGGAAATTGGGGGGTCAATTTTTGATTCTAGTCGAGCCGTTCTATACATATTGGGGAATATTATGTTTGTTCGTTTTTATTCTTTTTCTAAACAAAGCATGCAAACTCTTTTCTGCTGTTTTCAATAGCTTCATCAAGCTTCACCTGGAGCAACTTCTCATCGTAATTAAGATCACTGAAGATTTGTTCACACTCCTTAATATCCTTGACCACTATTTGCCCAAGAGACAAACAGTAGTCGTTGAGTCGGAGAGAGTCACTTTGCTCAAAAACATCAATGAAAAAGTCTAGATCAAGGCGGAGATTGCCGAGAATCCGGACAATCACATGATGCTTTTCTTTGAGTTCTTTCACCATTGCAGTGAGCAGCTTAAAGAAATGGTTTTGCAACTCATGAATCATATTCACAAATGTTTCATTAGCCGTGATAGGCTTCACAACATAAACCAACTTAACAAAGTGGACCAAGCAGGCGTACACGAATGGATCAACTTCAACGACATCCTCCTTGTTACAAATCTCCAAGTTCTCAAAGTGCTTGAAAACCGTCTGTTCTATCCAAGCTTTCTCGTGTTCGTTGATTTCATCAAGAACAGTGAGCTTAACCTTATCCAAGTCAGCATAGAATTTCAAGTTTTGCTTCGACAAGCTCTTCTCGAAAAGTTGATCGAATCTTTTGATGAGTGACGGGAAGATGAAGTCACCAAGACTCTGAAAATTGTTCATTGTAAGAATCTTGTAGATGTCTGTTTCGATGTCATGAGCACCATAGTAGTCGGCAGATTGTTGGGCAGCTTTCTCGGCAGTGAACTTCTTCATGATCGAGTCCATCAACACATTTATACTTCTCATAAACTGGATTTCCAAGCTGACCAATGTACGTTTGCTTGGATAAGAAGGAACAATCTTGAATTCACTCTCTGGCAACTTCAGCCTATCGAATACCAATTGAGCTAGCTTCCTGAGCACATAACGCTCGTAGTACTGAAGCACCTGCATCAACTTTGTGTAGACAGTTTCTCTTGATTGAGACAGGATGTTATACTTTTCCCAATACTCAAGGTCATAGAATTGCGAGCAGTCATTCACCCAAGTAGCACAGATAGCTTCAAGGATTCTTTGATCAAGTGTACCGGCCACTTCACGCAACATTTTGACCTGCTTGTTGGTTTCTGGACTTTTGTTTGTGTTTCCAATCTGGGCTACTTGCTCAGCAATGGTGGTGAGCAAAGTTATAAGCCTGGTGGAGATATCTGTCAAATAGAAGATGGTCGAAAGAGAATTCGAGTGGTATGGAAGGAAAGTTGAGTAGTTAGCCGGAGTCACACGAAGCTGCTCAACATTTGCATCTGCACGGAAAATGTTCTGGAGACCAGCAATAACATCGTTCACAAGCTCAAAATAAGCCTTTTGGATGGTTGCTTGTGGATCCACAGATGGACCGTTGGCTGGAGTGGTATAATGAGTGTAGTTCTTTGCAAACTTGGAAACAACGTTCTTGAAGAAGTCTTCTAGGTATTTCACATAGTTGAGTAACACCAACCAGGTTTCGTTGACAATAGACAAGTCAAGGTTCTCGGAGTTCTCAAAGACTTCAACAATGATGTTTTCAGAGGCTTCACTGATGTTAATAGATTTAGAGGCTGATGAAGCACGGAAAGTTTCCTCCACATTCTCGAACTTGTCCTTGATATAGCGGACATATGAGCCGCCTTCACGTTGGTCTGCTAAAGAAGCAATGTAATCCAAAAGCTTCTTCTGCATTGTGGAGAATTTGCTCTGGAACTTTTCGTCTTGGTACTCCAAATCTCTGCGGAGGCGCTTGAGATGCCCGGAAAGAAACTCGTAAATGGGGTTAACCTTGGAATCTTTATCAAGACGATGGAGTTTCTCGACGAGATCAATGAACTTAATATCCAGGGAAGTCTTGGCTGCTCTGCCTTTTGCGGTTACTTCGTGATCAATAGACAAAAGATCTCTGAAAGCCTTCTTTCTGTACTCGCTGGCAATCTTTTCAGTTTCTCTGAAAACCTTCAGAAGTGCCGTGTAGTAAAGACCATACTCTTGTTCCACGTTCTTCACTTGCTGAGGGTCATTGGTGCGTCTAGCTTTTTCGAAAGCTTGCTCACGACGATGCTCAAGGTACTCCTTTTCCTTCAAGTACTTGTTATAGTTGTCGATGAACAGATCTTGGTCACGCTTAGTCAAATAGCCAATGAGCTCGTTGGGCAAGTTGAAGAAGAACCGGTTCTTCTCAATGAACTCAATAAGACGAGCCACCTTGGCTTCTCTAGAGCTGTGTTCCAAAATAGGCCGTATTATGAGCGAAGACGATAAGTTGAGGTTGTTGATAGACTCCTCCAACTCAGAGGACAAGGAGTCCCCAGCTAGGAGTTTCGTGTTCAACTTTGAGTTTGGATTGAATACCTTGGACTTTTCGCTTTCCTTCTGTGCTTTGGATTTGGACTTCTTAAACGCCACAAGCACCTCGTCAATGGACTTCTTGCAGTCCACAAAGCTGACGTAGTTCTCGTCTAGAACGGTTTTCAATTGAGACGTCTGGCTTCGGATGCTGCGATCTAGCATATTCAACGACGAAACCAACATCTCCATGGGAGTGTCTCTGTGAACTTTGGATAAATACGCCTGGGAATTGAACTTCTGAGAGGACACGAGGAAATCAGCCAATTCTGGATCGGAGGCGGAGCCAATCACACCTTTTCGTAAAAGATGGTCCACAAGGTCTTTGCCTGTGAGAGGATCCACGTGCTCCTCGTCGGAAAACCGGTAACTGGAGTATGAACCAGAGCCATCCTGGGAGGCAAGAAACTGGTTTAGTATGGCGTAGTAATCATCCGAGGCTAACCCGTCGATGTTGTCCGGAGGAAGCGTTTCATCCTTGTATGCAACAAAGTCTTGTAAAGAATCCGGTTCTAGCGACAGGACTTTATAGAAGTCCATCAACGTCTGGTCATTATCGTTGTAATTGAGCATGTCGTTGTAGTTGACTATCGTTCGCACAGAGTTGTAGTAGGAGCTTAGTTGGCAACACAACAGGGGGATTTACCAAAAATGCTCAAAACGACGTGATATCAATTACAGAAACTAAACAGAGCCGAATTAGTCTAATGCTACTATCAAAACACGAAAACAAGCCTTGGGTTGTGGTCGGCAGGCGGGTGGCCGACGGAGGTCACGTGATCAGTGCAGTCCATCGGAGGCGAGCCTTAAAGAATACATCCAAGTTTCGGGTAACCTTCTGACTACTGCAACCCCACAAAACACGATAAGACACATTTTGCAGCCATTTGATTTCCCCCGTGAACAGAAAAATTTGTGCTAATATCCGCGGAGAATGGAATACCAACAGGAAATAGGTGGTGCCCAGGCATTGCTCCAGTTGGGCACAAAGGACAAAAAGTCCGACTCCAAGGAACACCAGGAAAACGACGACCATTTAGATTTGGCATCTCCTTCACAGGGTCACGATGATCTTGAAGACAAAGAAAACCAGCAGCTTAACGATGCTGTTGAGGCGGCCGTTATGAGATACGTTGGTGGTACCCTTGAGGAGTCCAATGAGAACGAGCATCATGTACCTCTGCCCCATGAACAGCCAGATACGGAAGCCAGAGAGCCAGATATGATTTCCCCAAACAAAAGACGTTTGCATCATGACGACATCATGTCCCATATCAACGAATACCACTGGGACCGGTTCCTTCAGGATGACGTAACAGCCGAGTTTGAGAGAGCCCTGCCCAAAAGGAAGAAGACCAAGAACTACAACTCCATCAACGACATAGATCCGGAGCTCGCAGACTTGGATTCCGCCACATCCGAGCACGACCAGTTGGTGCATGCTGCCATCATGGGAGCTGGAGAGTTGGCAAAACAGCTTCTGTTGCCTTCTTCAATATCTAGCCAGCAGCAACAACCAGCACAACCTGAGGGCGAGCCCACGGCAATCAACCAGTTGGCACATGCTGCATCCACGCTTTCCGAAAAAGGAGAAAGACAGTCTTCTCCTTTTGAGCCGCCACGGAGACGTATCAAGAAATCCGCCTCTCCTGCCCTGTTGGACCCCCCACAGGCTAAATACACACACGAGAGCGTGGAGGCTCTAATAGAGGAGGCTTCCAACGAGGCTTTACAGTGGTACCACTCACAGCATAACTTCAATCTAGGCGGACCACGGCCTTTCACACAGGAGGAGATCAGAATCGTCGACAAGTTCATAGAGGGCTACTGCAGGATCCACAACCTCACCCGGGTGGACATTTGCCGCCGGATCTGGTCGAACGAAAGAGCAAAAGACAATTTATGGGAGCACGTCAGCAAAGTGATGCCCTACAGAACACGCGCCTCTGTGTATAAGCATGTACGCCGGCAGTACCATGTTTTCGAAATCAGAGCCAAATGGACAAAGGAGGAGGACGATCTTTTGCGCAAGTTGGCTCTGTCGCAGGTTGCCAACTGGAAGCACATTGGTGAAACTATGAACAGAATGCCCGAGGATTGCAGAGACAGATGGAGAAACTACCTCAAGTGCGGTGAGAACCGTGCACTGAATAAGTGGTCCGAGGAAGAGGAGCAGAGTCTCCGGAACATTGTGCTTGAGATGATCACTCACGAGTCCGAGAAAGACAAACCGATAGCTATCAACTGGACTGAAGTCAGCGAGCGGATGAACGGAGTCAGATCCCGAATCCAGTGCCGGTACAAGTGGAACAAGCTCTTGAAAAGAGAGTCCATGTCCCGGATCACGCTTATGGACAACGAGACCCGAATCTGGCTTCTCAACAGGCTCCTTGAGACAAACTTCCCCGATGCTGACAGCATCGACTGGGACTACATGCTCCACATGTACTACGAGGAGCACAAGGACCAGAAGAAGGACATTTTATGGTCGGCCACCGACCTCCAGGTGGCTTTCAAAAAGATGAAGTCCTCTGTGAAGGACAACAGGTCACATCCATTACACACTGTGATTGCCAAGCTACTATCAAACCTCATTGAGAGCTCTCCTGGCATAGCCCCACCAAAGCAAGACCGGCCTTTGCCTGTGGAAGACCAGGCTGCTTCTATTGCTAATGCGGCTGTCGCAGCAGTTTCTACTGGCGTGAATGAACACGATGCGCATCCGCAAGAATACAGTTTGTGGAGATAACCGAGGCGGTCACGTGAAAACAAAACACCAATTGTTTATGTGATGCGCCGCATAAGAGTTGTATATGGAGAAGATGGAAAATGATCCAACCAACGAAGTGGGGCTGCAGAATGAAGAAGACGATGGAAATGTCATAATATACGAGAAGATGCTTGCTCTCGAGCGTGAGTTCATGGATTTCCAGGAATCAAGCAAAGAACTCGAGCAAGCACTCGAGCAAGAACTCAAGGAATCAGAAGACAAAAACATCCTTCTTACAACCCAGATGCGAGCCAAAGACGCTAAGATAGATGAGCTCAACAACACAGTCATCGATTTATCCAAGGAGGTCAATCGACTCACCAACAATGCTATCGAACAGAGAAAACAACTAGAAGCTCAGATCGCAGACCTCAAGAAGAAACTCGTCACGGTAGAGATCCTGAATGAGGACGTGCTCAGCCATGACCGTATTATGGAGAACAAACTCGCGCTTGCTACGCAGTTCAACAACGAGCTACTAGAAAAGATAGCCTTGACAGAAAACGACTTGGAGATGGAACGACAGATCAACGCACAAAACAGGCTCAAGATCTTCAACTTGGAAAACGAAAAGTCCCTACCCCCAAAATCAAAACGCTTACTGAAGCAAGTCAAAGGTCGACCCTTGAGCGTTATGTCTCTTGCGGACACCTCGGCGGACGGCACTGTTCTAGATATAGAAGACTTCCTAGCGAGTGCCCCGCCTGGCTTGACGACAAACAACAATGCTGAAATGCCTCGTTCTGAGTCCAAGACAAAGATTCATGAGTTGACGATTTGGTCCGGTGAGATGCAACAGAGAATCGGCGAGCTCAGCAACTCATTGGCAATGAAGGCACACCCTACACGGGAGGTTTCACCGTATAAAGTGAACTCGTCGGCACAGAAGCCAAGCAAAGATGAAACACACAAACTCACGCATTCGCCTTCGGTTCGAAATCTAGCCAAGTTTGGTACTTCTTCTTCCGCACATCAGGGCACCTCAAAGCCAGTACGCCTGCGCACAACCTCCGAAAAGACAGTGGCTCCCAAAAATAATAAACTCCGGGGCATGGTGAAGCGGTTTTTTGCATAGATATAGACAATAATAGTTTGGGTCGGTTCAGGCTCTGTAGAATGTGCTTATTGGCACGTGCGACTGCGCACGTGATGGATTCTCAACAATACTTGGCTACTGGTGAACGTGTACCACCAAGACACACATGCTGACTTTCGACTTCGAAGGGCTTATGGCCAAATATGATAAGCGTGATGCCCTCAATTATCTCACCCAAGTCAATCTACTTCTTACAAATCCTGCCACAAACCATGCAGAACTAAATTACAACGACCTCTTATCTCAGTTGACGCGGTTGACTTACGTGTTCTGCCCGACCAAGTCAGAAGCTGATGTTGAAAAGGAAAATAAGTCCAAAACTGAAAAGAAAGAAGTTACTATTCCCAAGGAGAAGTGCTCTCTTAATGTGGCCAAGTTGCTCTCCAGAAACCTTGTGCTTGTTTTGGCCAAGCTCACAAACAAAATCTATGATATTGCCAACCACCTTTTGTCCTACTTGGCTCTAGGCCCAAACGACAGCCTTCTGCCATCTGGAAAGGTTGCTTCTATTATCCTCATAGACATCTTTGAACACTATCCACATCATTTGAGCTCGCTCTTCAGCTTCTCTACTTCGTTGACATACAAGATCATAAAGAAAAACCCAGCAGTGGACCCCAACGTTGCATATTTCTTGTCTGTGTTGCTACAGAATGCTCTGAAGGCAGATGTTGACGACAAATTCCAGGCCAAGTTGGTCAAATTATGTCTGAGAAATGTTCTTCTGAGCATTATCACCAACAATGCCCACGACTCGACGTCTGATCCAGATGCTTTGACGATTCTTCATGCCCAGTACTACACTCTGGCTCTCAAGGGCGCCTTGATACTTCAGTCCTCTTCACATTATGAGCTGCTTCTTGAGATTTCGGCTCTGGCTGCCTCTGGTTCCAAGCTCAAACCGGACACCCTCATGGCTCAACAGCACCAGTTTCAGATGGCCATTCTCACTCTGATCCAAAAATTTCTTTCTTTTGGTTTCAGTTCTCATTTCCAAGAAGTGCGTGTGGCCGCTGTGGACTTACTAGCGCATCTTTTGCACAGCTTTGTGGATACAGGAAGATTGAACTCTGTGAAATACTTAGTTGACTCATACCCCTTGCCTTCCTTAAACTTGTGGAACAGTCACTTGACTGCCAGGATCGACTCAGACCCAGAGCTTGAGCAGCTTCCACGTTCTCAGAGAAATCTGATCCAGACTCATGATTCAGAGGCAGCCATCAACTCCTCCAAGGCCTTGTCCAACATCCAATTGGGCTATATCGAGGCACTTCTTATGTATCTTCAGCTTCAGCTGATGCTGGATACCGAGTACCTTCCTTCAAACATCCATCTGATCTTCGACTCTATTCTTGCAAAATTCTCCACCTTAGATGACAGCCGCCACATCCAGAGCCCTCACTGGAATAGGGTTCTTCATCATTGGAGCACTATTTTGGACTTTGTGGCTGCTGACTGTGGTGTGTCGGTTCACGAGATCTTGGCTCAGTACTTGGTTGAAAGGTTCAATGCTTCTTCTAAACAACAGACTAGAGAGTCCTCCCCCACTGCAACTAAGGCCGACAAGAGCCGCCGCAGACAGTCGGGATTGTTCAATTTCAAATCTATGAGAAGAACAAAATCATCCGCTCTAGAAGGCGCAAAGATAACTCCATATCAAAACCCTTATCAGGCCGCTCTACTTTTGAGATTAGTGGAGTTCCTTTTGCCATATGCAATCAGCTTTGGTACCCAGAGAGAAGACGAAGAATCTGAATCTCGCAAGCAGTCCGAAGATGACAAAGAAAAGCAGGTTGCCGATGGTGAAAACGATGAAGACAACGAGCAAGCCAGCTCACAAAACAACTACTTGTCATCCTTGTTCCTCACGCTCATAGGAAATGAGTCCGAGTATACCAGAAACTACGCAAGAGTTACTTTGTTGCGTTATGCCGAAATCAATCGTTCTCAAAGCAATCGTTTGATTCTTGATCTCTTCAACCTTGTCAGTCGAGAATGCAACAATGCAGATTCCCCAAAGAGCATTGAACCTGTTTCCAGGGAAGAGAACGTATCCACATTCCTTGCAACCAGACTTCTCAGTTACTCATTGGCTCTTCTGGCCTTGATTAAGCAGTCAAAGGTTACTATGCTTCAAAACTCCACAATCGCAAAGATACTTAGTTTCTGTACCCAGAATTTGAAGCACGGCAATAACAGCAAGAAGTTTTTGCAAAGTGCATCTTGCTGGATCATCTTGTCTTCGTTGGTGACATTTTATGACGATTCGGAGTTTGTGAAGTTGAACTCCTCCCAATTTCTTGTTTTTTGGAAGAATCTTTTGACATCTCAATTTGTTGGTGCTGATCTTGCTAGCACCGCAGATTCTGTCCAAATTAGTGAGATCTTGAACAATCTTAAGCTTCGAAGCTTGAGTTTGTCATGCTTGCTCAATTACATGGACAATGTCAATTTGAGTCCGGATTTGTCGAAGCAACTTCAATTACTTTTCCTTAAGTCGCAGAACTACGTGACATTCCTCGAGCTGAAATTCGATACTATCGGTGCAATCACTGGCTTGAACCCATCGAGCTTCAATGAATCAAACTTCAATCCTAACTTGACCAACAACTTGATATTCTCCAACTTCAATTCCTCCAGTGTGTTACTGGCTGATCAAAATCTTATCAGTCTTATATTCTATAACAAAAAGGTGATTCTTCAAGGCTATTTGAAGTTAGCACCCGTGCTTAAGAGTGACGTCAACTCGAATCTCATTGTCTTCCTCCTCAAGACATTTGCCGACGGAAAAGGCTTTTCTCGTGTTCCTGTGTTGGAGCCTACCAAAGAAAAGAGTAAATCTTCAAAAACTAAACTGATTGTACCTGCACACCGCGATATTATTAGTGTACTTCTTGAAGAAGAGTATAACTACAATTTTGGCTTATGCGGTAAATCATATTTCGTCAAGGATCTCAACAAAATTGATAGTGAGCTGGATTCGTCCGATGAATCCGATGCCCAAGCACAAGAACGTCGTTTTGAGCAACCAATTAGAACCTGGGTTACAGAGTTTGAAGAATCATCCCAAATTCACTCATTTTACAGCGTCAACAATGACCCAGCTGTGATTTTGCTTGGTGATTATTCAAGCTACTCTAAGTATTCCCCCAACCTCATCACGTCTCTTATTGATCTTTCCCTTGAGCTTTTTGTGAAGGTGTTTGGAAGTTTATCCTTCAAGATCCAGTACTCTTTGCTCGAGCAGATGAGATCTGCACTCACCTTGTCGACGATCGATCCACTTAGAAAGAAAGCTGTCGAGGTGAATGAAACCATTGCTATCCATGGCCTTTTGGAACACCTTTTGGAAGATGGAAACTCTGTTGACGAGCAGATCGTGAATGTGCTTGTTGATCTTATTGAGCACTTTGAGCTCGAAGATCCTGAGCTTGCTGGCTTGAATGCAGAATCTATTGGCATGGCTGCGTCATTTTTGACAAGAGATAAGGCCGAAGGTTTGATTGCTCGGTACATTAAGAATATTTCTGAACAAACCGATCCAACAAAGAGAGGTAAACTTTTGCTCGCTTTGGCCAGTGTTCACAAGAGAAGTCATACCGGATTGCTGGAAATCTACAATGTTTTACTTCAATTGATGAGCGATCCTAATCCGATCATGGCTTACTATTCTGCTAAAGCCGCCTCGACCATGGTTGATAGTGCTCTTGGAAATGAACCACTAGTACGCAGCATTTTGAAGATTATCAACAATAACTTGCTTAACGATGATTTTGGTTTGAATATCTCTGATCCAACTTGGACAAACCTCAAGACTTCCTTCCTTTCTTTGTGTCAATACTCCCGAATCACTTCCCAGGTGATCACTTCTTTAGGACCTGCATTGAAAGAGTGTGATGAACAAGTTAAGGATATGCTTCGGTCGTCATTGGTATTGTTTGCCTCGGGAATTGGATCTATTAACCTGGATGAATACCTGAGGGTATTGAAGGATGTCTTACTGTCTTTCCAAGAGATTGTGATCTTCGATCCTCAACTCACGCCGGACTTGCCTACCTGGTTTGCTCAACTCTCCGAGAAGATAATTGCAGCCAACATGAAGCTAAGTATATCAGTCAAGAGTGCCACATCGCCAAGTTCAGAGACAATTTTCCATGTGTCTTCAAGCCAGCAACTTTATGAATTGGCGTACTTGGGCCTCGTGGAAATGACAAAAATTGGATTTTCAACCTTGACTAAGTATGCCTTGAACCTTGCCTGGGTGTCTTTGGAGCTCAATCCATCAAAAGCAACACAGGACTTGGTAAGTGCATGGGTGGAAACGAATCCTCAGCTCTCGTGGTTCTCTCAAATTAGTACTTTGTTCAAAATGTCCTCAAAGAGATTGGTGGGTCTGTTTGTCGAGGCCAACTACCTGCTGAAGCTTTTGCCACTTAGTCAGAGACAGAAGAAAAGAAAGGACGAGGGAATTGACTTCAAAGACGAAGAGGTCAAGAACATTGTCAACGAAACACCTTCGCTGGAGGACAAGAATGAACCTATCAACTGGAAGTTCAGATACTTCTTATACGACCTTTTGACGAGGCTTCTTACAGAGAAGGAATTCAAGTTCTCTGAATCAGAGGATCTCTCTCCAAAGATTCAGGAAATTGTTAGACTTTCATTCCTTGCTACCACGTCTCCAATCGGCAAGGTAAATTTGATGGGTATCACATTGTTAGACAGAGCTCTTTCCCTTTTCGGTCATCTTGAAGATCCACTCTATCCTGGTGTATCTATTTTGGAGCAGCAGCAAGCGCAGATTATCAGTGCTTTGATTCCATGTTTCGGTCAACAGAGCAATTCGGAAATCATTGTTTCCGCAATCGGCGTGTCCTCAAAGTTCATGAACTTGCCACGTATCAAGTATTACTCCAAGCAACGGATTCTCAAGACTTTGGTTTGCCTTTTGGAAGAGGTTTCATCTAACAAATTTCTCAGATTCAGCCACTTGGTGTCGATGGCTGAGTACGAGAAGAAGGCCATTCAAATTTCTATTCTTAACTGCTGGGCAGTTCTCCGTGTCAACTATAAAGATGACTCAGCAACAGCAGAACCGGAATTTGGCGAAATTTTGGCTAAATACTCTGATTTGTTGCTCTCTCTTTGGATCTTGACTCTCAAAGATCTTTCTACATTGAGATACACTCAGCCTCACAGCAAGGACTTACAGCTTTACACTAAGTACTGGCCAAACTTTATTGGTGTTCTTAGTATTGAAGTTGAGGCTAACCCACGCAAGATCCATGAACTTCTTGGTGAAGAAGCAGACAATTTCTTCTTCGTCTTGTTCTGCCAATGTATGGAAGCTATGATCAAGAACCTGGAACTTTCTCATGTTCTTTCCACTGTCAAGAGGCTCGCAAGGATTCCAGAGCTTTCTAAGAATCTTTTTGAGGACTCAATCTTCACCGAGGTTTTGGATTTGCTCGATCGTCTTGTGCTTGTGCAACAAGATCCTTCTATCAAGGCTGAGGTTGTTGACATCGTTTCCACTCTTTTTGAGATTAACACAGCGCTGCAAGCACCAAGTCTGAAGGATAAAGACAAGTTTTTAGAGTTGTTACATGTGGTCATCTTGCCATTATTTGAAGCGTTCCCATTCATTAAGTTGAATTTCGACGCAGAGGACCCATCTCAGAGCTTGCTGTTGAAAAAGTGCAACTCTCCTGGAAACTTGGTTTTGCTCAAGAAGCTGTTGCTGGCTATCACTCTGATGACGCAACGTTTTGAAGATGAGGAAAAAACCAACATTTGCTCTTGTGTGCTCTACATGTTCGTGAAGTTCTATGAACACGGGGACGAGGCACTTATCGGAATTGTCTTACCTCATCTTAAGACTGTTTTGGGTATCACGAAGCTGGTGAAGCCAGAGATCATTGAGATTTTCTACCAAAATCTCAGTCAAGGCAGCTTTCTTTCCAGCTCCAGGGGAAGCGATTATCTCATCACCATGACACTTCTCATTACAGCAGGAGATATCCGGGTTGATCGTCAGAAAGCAGAAAGATTCTCGGACAATATCATAAAGGCATTGTCTGACCAGCAAAATGTCACTGTGGGAATCCAGACAATCAAGTCGTTGATGAAGAACACCAACAACGACCTGTGTGCAATTGTTCTGAAATATGTTCTCAAGCAGCTTTTGGATTTGTTAGCTGGTGAACTGGAACTTGAAATTGACGTTCGAGTTGCATTTGAAATAGTTATTCTTTTCTCCCAGTCTCTCGATCAAGAGAAGAAGACAACATGGTATGCTTTGGTGGTTCCTTTATTGATAAAGCACGAGAATGACGCATCTCTTAGCAGAGAATACATTCAGAAGAAGATGATGCTGCTTATTGATGAGAGTCCTGTGGCTTTCAAGAAAGTGTTCGGTGAGCACTTGGATGACAACCAAAAACAGAGAACCGAAAAATTGGTGAAGCTGGAGCAACACAGCAATGATGAAGATGCTGTAAATGAGCCTACTATAGAGCTTAAGACATTTGGTTAAATAAGTACATTTCAAAAATATAAGTATAGGCAGCTGCAAATATGAGACAAGCGAGAAAAATAACACTAATAATAGGCACTTGCGAGGAGTATGACGGTGTATCTGCAGGATGCACCAGAAAAGATCAGCGATCAAGCAGATAAGCGGAGTATAAGAAGATCCAAGTCGCCACCTTCTATGCCCAAGACATATTAATTTTTCTTTTCATCTAGAAATAAAATATGTTCTTTGCATTTCTCTGGCTCCTACCTTTAGCTGTTCAGGTTGTTGCCAAGACCCATGAATACAATTTTAACGCATCTTGGGTCCAGGCCAACCCCGATGGTGTGAAGGAGAGATCTGTCATTGGTATCAATGGCGAATGGCCCCTCCCCATCATAAGGGTTGCCAAGAATGACAGAGTTATTATCCATCTTACTAACTCTTTGCCAGATCGCAACACTTCTTTGCATTTCCACGGTCTCTTCATGAACGACCAAAATGCCATGGATGGACCCGAGTATATGACTCAGTGCCCTATTCCACCTGGTTATACATTTACTTACAACTTTACTGTGAACGCACAGACCGGTACTTACTGGTACCACTCGCATTCTGGCTCGCAATACAGCGATGGTCTTCGCCAGATGTTTATCATCGAAGAAGAGGAGAAAGAAGATTATCCGTTCAAGTTTGATGAAGAAGTTGCTTTGTCGGTCTCTGACTGGTACCACATGGATAGCAAGTCTATTATGTCGAAGTTTTTGTCGAGGTACAACCCCACTGGCGCTGAGCCAATCCCTCAAAACTCCTTGTTCAACGACACTAGAAACTCCACTTGGGAGGTTGAGCCTGACAAGACTTACTACTTGAGAATCGTGAATATGGGCATGTTTGTGAGTCAATACTTGAAACTTGAAGACCACACTTTCACTATTGTCGAGATCGACGGTGTTTATGTTGATCCTGTTGAAACAGACTCCCTTTACATGGCAGTGGCTCAAAGATACGGTGTCCTTGTCAAGACAAAGAAGAAGCCCGCCAAAAAGGCTTTCCGTTTCTACAACGTGATTGACCAGCCAATGCTTGATCTCGTTCCTGATGACCTCCAGATCATCTCTACTAATTATGTGCAATATGGATCTGAACCCGCTGATAAGCCAGCTCCATACAAAAATGGTCCAGATGCATTTGAAAAGTTTGTGGAGGCTCTTCATCCATATGACGACTTTAATCTTACACCACACAAGAGAGAATCTCTTTACGACGAACATGATTATCAGATTGTGTTGAATTTCTCCATGGAAAACCTCGGCGATGGTGTGAACTACGCTTTGTTCAACGGTATCACTTATACCCCACCAAAGGTGCCAACACTCTACTCTGTGCTCTCGGCTGGCAAGTTTGCCGAAAACTCTGGAATCTATGGCTCCAACACAAACACATTTGTCTTGCAGTACGGGGAGGTGATTGAGATTGTTCTTAACAACATGGACCCTGGTAAGCATCCATTCCATTTGCATGGCCACACCTTCCAGGTTGTGTCGCGTTCTGAAGGCACGGATGATGATGAAAACCCACAGATCTACGACCCATCTAACCCAGAGCATAACAAGTTCCCTGATAACCCAATGATGAGAGATACGGTGATGGTGAACGAAAATGGTTTTGTGGTTCTCCGATTCAAGGCTGCAAATCCAGGTGTGTGGTTCTTCCACTGCCACGTGGACTGGCATCTTGAGCAAGGCTTGGCCATCACTCTTGTGGAAGCCCCAGCACATATTCAATCGCAGGATATCCCCCAGAACCACTTTGGGGCCTGCTCGAACCTCCGTATTCCCTACAAGGGTAATGCAGCTGGTAATCACGGGGAATCAGAAGACGCATGGCTTGATCTCACTGGTGAGAACGTCCAGGCACTCCCATTACCAGAAGGATTCACCAGAAAGGGGTATGTGGCGATTGTGGCCTGTGCCTTGGCTGCAGTTTACGGTATCTATACCATTTACATCTACGGTATAGAAGACATCAACACGGCCAACACTGAGCAAGTGATCCACAAGCTCTACCAGTATCTTGGCGAAGAAGATGAGGGTCGTCTGGCAGACTTGGCTGACAGCGCCGAGTGATTGAGGCAAGCTCAAATATTACATAGAAGGCAATTAAAAGTAAGGTAATTATCTAACCACGCAACCAGCACTGCGAGTGCGGAACTAAAATGGTTTGTGCACACCATTGCCTTATCAGAGTAGAGGTGCCTCCACACACAAGCACGGCGTTTTTATCATACACCATGTCAGCACTCTTTGAATGGGCCTTCGGCAAAAAGCTTACGCCTCAGGAAAGGCTAAGAAAGAACCAGCGTGCTCTTGAAAAGACCCAGCGGGAATTGGGCAGAGAAACCACCAAATTACAAGCACAGGAAAAGAAGTTGATGCTGGAAATCAAAAAGCTGGCCAAACAAGGCCAGATTGCCAGTGCAAAGATACAAGCCAAGGACCTTGTAAGAACTAAAGGGTACATTGTGAAGTTTAACCTGATGAAGGCACAATTGCAGGCGATTCTGTTGAGAATCCAGTCAGTCCGGAGTAACCAGCAGATGGGAACCTCCATGAGAGACGCTACCAGATTATTACTGGGAATGAACCGGTCGATGAACTTGCCCCAGCTTTCACGGATCGCACAAGAGTTTGCCAAAGAAAATGACATGATGGACCAGAAGCAGGAGTTCATGGACGATGCTATAGACGATGCCATGGGCATGGACGACGAAGAGCTTGGAGAAGACGACCAAGCAGATGAGATTCTTACAAAGGTTTTGGACGAGATTGGAGTGGACTTGAACACCAGTCTTAAGGACACCCCTAACACAATCAACGCAGAGAGCCAGGCTGCCGACAACCGGGTTGCCCAAGCTGTGGGAGGACCTAGTGACGAGGACGATCTACAGGCAAGATTAGATAGCTTGAAGAAGTGATCTAATACATTACGCTTGTCTAAATGTACTTGTTCTCAGCGAGGTAGTCGATGATCTTCTGGGCAGACTCCTCGATGCTCTGGCCGTCATAGTTCTTCAAGTGGATCTCTGGGTAGTCTGGGGCCTCGTATGGAGCAGAAATACCGGTGAACTCCTTGATGACACCCTCACGGGCCTTCTTGTACAAGCCCTTTGGGTCTCTCTTCTCAGCCACATCCACAGGAACGTCCACATAGACCTCGACGAAAGGCAAACCGGCCTCCTTGTGCAAGTTTCTGGCCACCTGTCTGTCGCTCTTGTAAGGACTGATGAAGGAGGTCAAGGTGACGCAGCACGAGTCGGTGAACAACTTGGCGACTTCGCTGATTCTCCGGATGTTTTCTGTTCTGTCGGCTTCGGAGAAACCCAAGTCCTTGTTCAAGCCAAAGCGGATGTTGTCACCATCCAATCTGTACGAGTTGAGTCCGCGGTTCAACAACGTCTGCTCCAAAGCGCATGCGATTGTGGACTTTCCGCTCGCAGACAAGCCGGTCAACCAGACAGTGACACCACGTTGCTTTCTCTGTTGAGCACGCTCGTCATGGCTCAAGTTTGGGTGCCAGGTGATGTTCGTAGCCATTGTCTAATAAATATTCTATATTGCCACGCTGCTGCAGGTGAAGATTTGATTTTTTTTATTTTTTTCAACGGTACGTATTGAATGATGGCACGTGACCGCACTCCGAGATCCATGCACGTATCTGCGCAAGCAACGTTATCGCCGCCGCAGCGAACCACACATACCAGGCCTTTTCTTGGGTTTTAATATTTGACTTTTTCGAAACTGGTCTGCGTCTAGTGTGACTCTAAGTCATTTTTATACGTCGAATGTGCTGCTTTCATCTGTATACTCTCGGTTTTCCCATCTTCTGCTCAGTTTAGGCCATGCAGCGAAATCGCGGTTGCAGCCAATAGCAGCGCACGGAAAATAAGGCCCTGCCCACCATGTGTTTCAGCCAAGTTTAAAAAAATCTGTATCAAGAGACGAATAAGTGTAAATTAATCTGAAGCTCGTCTGGTAATCCCAATTGCAATCTGGCCTATTTCTTCGGGTGAAGCCTGGCCAGATATGCAGGGCACGGCCCTGAAGCTTCTGGAGCAGAATGCCCATCAGGTGAGACTACTGAATGTTTCTGGCTCTCTTCTATACTGAAATGCAAGATTGCAGTAAACCAAAGCTTAAGAATGAGGTCATTAGTACCTATTAGGGACCCACTGACAGTCTACCAAAGTGTCTAAAACCGAATTCTGTGAATGGTGCTCACTGTGTCTACATTTGCCACATTTAATGCCACACAAATCTTTTCACAAAAATCGGAGATAAGAATATTGGCATCTCTGAGAAAAAGCGTTGTGGAAAGTGTGCGCAGAAACTGCTGCAAATTTGCAATTGTCGAACCTTGCCAGATCTATTTTTAAGAAAAAGTTAGATATAGAAAAAGTGAATGAAGTAACCCTAGTTGATTAAAAAGATCCAGATATTTTCATAATTTCATCGTGCACAGATACCAGCCCTGCTCCACGTAATAGATAGCTAGTGCTAGAAGTCAGAGGCCGCAGATGAGAATTAGGTGTACGGGTGCTCGGAGTCAAACCCACTATTAGATAAAGATAGCATCAGATCCAGGCTTGTCCAACAGTTTTGAACAAACCCATTGCCAATTCCAACATGTCTCTCCACACAACTAATCTTGATAACATCTTACCTCTACTTGCTAGAGGCAAAGTCAGAGATATCTACGAAGTGGACTCTGAAACCCTCCTTTTTGTTGCAACCGACAGAATCTCCGCCTACGATGTCATCATGACCAACGGAATTCCTTTGAAGGGAAAGATCTTGACCAAATTGTCTGAGTTTTGGTTTGACTTTTTGAGTGATACCGTGCCAAACCACTTGAAATTGTCTCCTTCTGCCCCAGACCTGGAGATCTTCAAGTACTTGCCTAAGGAATTGTCTGAGGAGAAGTACAGATCTCAGTTGGAAGGCAGATCTTTGCTTGTTAAGAAGATGAAGTTGATCCCATTGGAGGTCATTGTGAGAGGTTACATCACTGGTTCTGCTTGGAAGGAGTACAAGAAGTCCAAGACCGTGCACGGTTTGCCAGTCAATGAGGAATTACAAGAATCACAGGAGTTTGCTACTCCTATTTTCACACCATCTACAAAGGCCGAGCAAGGTGAGCATGACGAGAACATCTCTCCTGAAAAGGCTGCAGAGATTGTTGGCCAAGAGTTGTGTGACAAGGTGGCTGACATTGCCATCAAGTTGTACACCAAGGCAAAGGAGTACGCTAAGACCAAGGGTGTCATTATTGCTGACACCAAGTTTGAGTTTGGTCTTGATTCTGAGAACAATGTTGTCTTGGTCGATGAGGTGTTGACCCCAGACTCTTCTAGGTTCTGGAACGCTCTGCAATACAAGTTGGGAACTTCCCAGAACTCTTACGACAAGCAGTTCTTGAGAGACTGGTTGACTACAAACCAATTGAACGGTAAGGAGGGTGTTGCCATGGATGATGACATTGCCATCAAGACCAAGGAGAAGTACGTCGAGGCCTACGAGTCTTTGACAGGAAAGAAGTGGGTTGATTAGATCATACAGATGCGCTCCATGAGCATGTTGCAATATGAGACATAAACGACGGTTAGTTCTAGGATAGAATAATAATTAATGATTAGGTTAGAAACGATGGTTTTGCCGCATGTACTTTTCTTCAAACTCGGGGACGTGTCTCTTTTGAAGAGTCAAGCGCTCGAATTCGTCAGTGACTCTTTTTTTGTATGCGTTAGAATGCTGGTTACGGGTCGGAGAGAGTTTGCTGAGCACCTCTGGATCCCATTCGATGTTTTTGCTTTTGAGGGGAGCTCTCTTTGGAGAGCTGTTTTGAGTGTAGTAGGGGCTGGATGGCGTTTGTAGCATTTGCTGCGCCTGATGACGATCGGAGACTAGCTCCTTGGGTCCTTTCGGTTTCGTCTTTATCTGTCTTTCAAAAGATGACGAAGAGGAATCACTTTTCTTCCTATGCAAATCAAAGTCAGGCTCCGGGGCCTTCTTTCTGTGGATGATGTCGGCTAGTCTCAGCTGCACTTCTTGCTCCACCACCAAACGGAATTCACGTTGGTAGTTGAGTCTCATTTCCTTGGCCTCTAAGTCCATGGCCTTTTTGCGCATTTCAAACTCTTCCAAAAGCTCAGTCTCAAAATGTTGCTTTTGGAGGTTGCACTTCTTTTGCAACTTCAAGTAATCCTCCTCAAGCTCCTGCCTCTGTGCTCTCATGAGCTCCTTTACTTCAGTTTGCTCCAAGGCAAGTCTTTTCTCAAGAGCCTTCAAGGATTCTTCCTTTTTATTGAGCTCTTCGCTCTTGATGAGAAGCTGCTTCTTGAATTCGTTCAAAGTAGAGGTAGCGGACTTCAAGTCCATTTCTTTTCTGAACATCTTGATAGAGATAACTTCGAGAAGATCATAACAGCTTGGTCTGATTTCTGGATCAACAGTAATACAGTCTGCTATTATATTCCTGAGTTGCTGGGAATACAGGCTATTTATCTCTGGTATGACGCCTTTTCGGATGCGGGTTTGCAATTGCAAGTGGGTACTTGCCTTAAAAGGAGGCAGTAAGTTGCAAAGCTCAAAAAGGACACATCCCAATGACCATATGTCACATACAGGAGAGTATGGATTGTCCATTAAGACCTCTGGAGACATGTAGTAGGGCGTTCCGACATAAGTCTTTGCAAAGTCATTTTGGGAAGTGAGCATCTTGGCCAAGCCAAAGTCACCTAGCTTGATCGACTTTCCTGAGTCGAGCAAGAAGATGTTGTCCGGCTTGATGTCTCTGTGGATGATGACTGTTTCTGAGTCAACGTGAGGCTCAGAAGAATCAGATGCATGGAAAAGATCAACCTTCCCAGCATCCATTCCATAGTGGCACCGATAGAGGGCAAGTAAAACCAGGATCATCACCTCCCAGATGAACCCCTCTGGTATAGACTCTTTGTTTCGCTTGAATGTGGATATAACTTTGCCCAAGTCACCACCGTCGCAGTATTCTTGGTATATGTGAATTGTCTTTTGCTCTGGCAAGTGATCGTGGTGGTAGTATTTGACCACATTTGGGTGATTGAGTTCCCTGAGGATTCGTAGCTCGGAGATGATGTGGTTTCTTTCTTGGCTGGACATGGAGTTGTACTCAATCTCTTTCCTCACTAAAACATCGCCGTTTTCCCTGGAACGCACTTTACGTACGGTTCCGAAGGAGCCTTTGCCAATGACCTCAAGAGGCTCATACTCATCGCCAATGGCAGTCATGGGATGTTGGTGAGCTTACACGGATTGTGCGTTCCATGCAAATGAATGTTGGAGTATGATGTTTTGAAAACAGCCAAATCGGGAAGACCCGAGAAACGGGTCGTGTGTGCAGGACCACTCATATCGAAGTACCGTTTGAGCGCACACTTCTATGCTCGGCTTCATATCTATTGTATGGACCGCTTCGTCAATCTGATTGGCAATCCGGAGACCACTCTGTAAACCTTAATTCACGGAATTGAGCTTAACCAGTAATCCCAAAATTCTTTTTTGGTTTTCATCAGGCAGAGATCTAAGGTTTGAACATCAGGCTGGAACTTCTGCTTTTGGTTACTATGATGTCGAGGATATCTTTCGATCAAACTCGTAGTTGAAAGAAAGAAGTTCTCAATTTCAGAAAAAGGGGCGCAAAGCCTAAATTATACAACCATTCTTTGCCACAATTAACAGCATAGCCGAGACCCTAACAATAATGCGGATAAGAGATATATTTTATCCTTTATCAGTGTCGATCCGGGGTGCAGCTTGTCCAGTACGGTGAGCCTCTCATTATGTAATGCTATGGCTCAAATGAACAAGTGCACGTGACCGAGGATTTGCAACCACTTATAAAGATGACATTGTATCGACATGGAAACGGCAGCCCAGAATGTCCAAGCCTAATTTCATTGTCATTGTTGCAGATGACTTAGGGTTTACCGACACCGCTCCTTTTGGTGGTGAAATCGACACCCCAAATTTGCAGAGACTCAGTAATAACGGTCTCCGCTTCACAGACTTCCATACAGCTTCAGCATGTTCTCCAACCCGTTCCATGCTCCTCTCAGGAACAGACAATCATATTGCAGGATTGGGTCAAATGGCTGAGTTTGCACGTGAACACCCGGAGAAATTTGGTGGAAAGCCGGGCTACGAAGGCTATCTCAACTTCAGAGTGGCCGCCTTATCGGAGATTTTAGAAGATTCCGGTTACTATACTTTTCAAAGCGGGAAGTGGCATTTGGGTCTTTTTGAGGACTACTGGCCCTCCAGCCGTGGATTTCAGAAGTCTTTTACCTTGTTGCCTGGTGCTGGAAACCACTACAAGTACTTCCCTATCGAAGAAGGCTCTAAAGGGCCTGCAAACTTCATGGCTCCATTGTACCAAGAGAACGGCAAAGTGTTGGATCCTGAGACATTGCCAGAGTCTTTTTACTCTTCTGACTACTTCACAGACAAGTTTTTGGAGTTCTTGAAGCCTGAAAATCGTCCCAAGGATGAACCATTCTTTGGTTTCTTGACATACACTGCTCCACACTGGCCTTTCCAAGCCCCAAGGGAGGTCATTGAGAAGTACAAAGGAAAGTACGACAATGGTCCTGAGCACTTGAGACTGCAGAGATTGAAGCGTGCCTTGGAGTTGGGAATCATTCCAGATGGAATTGAGCCTCACAAGGTGGAAACACAAAGGAACAAGGCGTGGAAGGACTTGACCGAGAAGGAAAAGCAAATTGAGGCTAGAATAATGGAGACTTACGCTGCCATGGTGGATGTCTTGGACAAAAACATTGGTAGGGTGATTGACAATTTGGAGCAGTCTGGTGAGCTTGACAACACGTTCATTCTCTTTATGTCTGACAACGGTGCTGAAGGTATGATGATGGAGGCCCTTCCATTGAAGAACCAGAACTTCCAGACCAACATTGAGAAGTTCTACAACAACAAGATTGACAATATTGGCAACAAGGACTCATTTGTGTGGTACTCGGACCAATGGGCCCAGGCTGCAACTGCTCCTTCGTACATGTACAAGATGTGGGCCAGTGAAGGAGGTATTAGATGTCCATTGGTTGTGCACCATCCGGCTTTGATTCCTGAGAAAGAGCGTGGTTCTGTCAAGCACGGATTTACCACGGTGATGGATATCTTGCCTACTTTGCTTGACTTGGCTGGTGTTGAGCATCCTGGAACAACTTTCCTTGGCAGGTCCGTGGTGAAGCCTAGAGGCTCTTCTTGGAAAAAGTACCTTGCTGGAGAGGAGGACTTTGCTCATGATGAAGAGACCGTGACAGGCTGGGAGTTGTTTGCACAGCAGGCGATCAGAAAAGGAAAGTGGAAGGGTCTCTTCATTCCTAAGCCAGTCGGTCCCGATAGATGGCAGCTTTTCAACTTGGAGAAGGATCCTGGTGAAACTACTGATTTATCCGAGAAGGAACCTAAGATTCTTGCAGAGTTGTTAGACCACTGGAGTCAGTATGAAGCTGAGACTGGTCTTGTTAAGTGCAGCGATGAGATCTACCTGGACTCGGTGTACAACAAGACTGTCCTTTACTGATCCAATAAATTATTTAGTTCAATAGACACTACATAGAAAATATGCTTGGTAAGAGAACTAAGGCTTTTGACAGATTTCGCACCCAATCTACTTTGCGGTTTGAGCGCAAGACACCTCCACAATACACCCGTACACCGCGAGCGTCGCACTTTGGTTGGCCAGAAAAAAACCTCCAATTGTGCCGTCATAAAAACACATCCAAAGCTCCACTGAGAATTGAATATGATAGCTCCCGCTGCTAGTAGGAGATTGACTCAACATGTGGGCTTGACAGCTCGTCGTTCTCTTGCGTTGTCTGCTCCCAGGTTTCAGCAGCCTCCCACAACTTCGCAAACTGTCAAGGCCAATCCTCCAAAAGGCCCAATTGAGAGCCCAAGTCTGCCTTCTCCCAACAACGGCAGCAATGGCAAGGACAAGAAGAAGAAGAAGTTCTCTGTTTTTGGCTTCTTGTTCAACACTGCTTTGATTGGTTCTATCATCTACGGTTCCACATTGTATGCTGCAACCAAGCATGATAAGGTGATGGATTTCGTCATTGACAACCAGTTGCCATACTCGGATGACATCATTGAGTTTTTCGAGAAGGGTTCTATCTACGAAATCAAAGAGTACTTGCTTTCCCTCTCCAAGGACGTGAAGTTGCCTTCCAAGAAGGAAATCGACGACTTCACCCAGAAGATTGAGTCCAAGGGTGAGGACTTGCTCGAAGAGACCAAGAAGAAGTTCACCAAGAGCACTTCTGAAAAGGCCACTCCTGAGACTCCTGTTGAGCAATTGCAAAAGCCAGTGGAGTTTGAGCACAAAGACTACGTTGCTGAGAAGTTGCCAACTATCCAATTGAAGAACGGTCTCGCTGATGTTGCTGATGACACCGTCAAGGCCACCGTTGAGTCCTTCAACTCGCTTATTTCCCTCATCGATGCCTCTGCCGTCGGCCCACACAAGGATACCATCCTCAAGGACATCAGCAAAAACGTTCACATTTTGTCTGAGAAATTGGCTGCATTGAACAACTCTATGGAGGAGGAGCTCAAGAAGAAGTTGACTGCTTCCCAGAACGAGTTGCTCTCGAGCTACACGAAGAAGGAACTTGAAATGACCCAAAGTCTCTTGGACCAGTTCAACAACGAAAGAACCAAGGTCGAGAACAAGTACAGAGCTAGAGTTGACAAGGAGGTCGAGGCTGCCAAGGAAGCTCTCAGCCAAGCTGCCGTCAACGCTACTTCTATGGTTAGAGTCGAGCAAACAAAGAAGTTCACTAACTTGGTGAAGTCCAAGGTCGACGAGGAGAGAAACGGCAGATTGAAGAACTTGGATGCTCTCAACGAGAGATTGGTCAAGCTTGAAGAGTTTGCCATTGGCTTGGAGAAGCAGGTTGTTGCCGCCAACTCCAAGTCTGTTGTTCAAAGAGCATTGCACAAGTTGAAGTCTTTGATCTACAACACCGACGCTGACTCTCCAGCCAAGTTCTTGGACCCATACGTGAAGAACTTGGAGAAGGTTTCTGCTGAGTCTAAGGACGAGGTGCTTTCTTTGGCTCTAGAAGAGTTGAAGCCTTTGTTGAGCAAGCAGTCCAACCAGTCCATCTTGACCATACCCCAGCTCTTGACATCCTGGGAGGAGATCACCCCAGAGTTGAGATCAGCTTCCTTGTTGCCACCTAATGCCGGTTTGTTGGGACACTTTGCTTCTGTTTTGTTCTCCAAGTTCTTGTTGCCTGTGCAAGGTAACAAGCCAGGAGCCAAGGACATTGAGTCTGTCATTGCTAGAGTCAACCTGAGCTTGACCCGCGGTCAACTAGATGTTGCCGTCGAGGAGGTGGCCAACTTGAAGGGCTGGAGCAGACAGTTGGCTGACGACTGGGTCAGAGACGCTCGTTTGAGATTAGAGGCCGAGTTTTTGGTGAGCTTGATCGAGGCCGAGGCCAAGATCATGTAAAATTACGACGAAAAGCAAGAGTACGAAAACAATTATATATTCACACCAGTACCTATGAATGTGCATATTCAGTGTAATGAGCTGGGTGGTGTAGGGAATAGACGTCTAGTGCGCACGTGACGTGGAAAAAAATGTAGTCCAAACAAACAATCTTGTGTTAAGATCACATACAAAAATGGCATCCTCAGGAAGTGGCGGGGCCGTCTACGGAGGCGATGAAATTAACGCCATTGTTTTAGATGCTGGCACTTTCAGCACGAGAATCGGCTATGCCGGAGATGACTATCCTAAAGTTACAGTTCCCTCCAGTTATGCCAAAACGGAAGACGGCAAGAAAATATTCGGTCTTGGAATGGAGTACCCAAGAGGAGGCCAGGAGATTGTTCCCATTATGAAAGATTCCATGATTGTGGACTGGGAAGGCGCCATTGAGCAGTACAGATACTACTTTGACAACATCCTCAAAATCGACTACCAAGAACAGCCAATCATTATCACAGAGCCCGTGTGGACACCAAAGGAATATAGACAGAAACTCGTGGAGACATTCTACCGAGAATTTGACTTCCCGGCTTTATACTTGGCTCGTACTCCCACATGCATTTCCTTCCAGCAGGGCAGGTCCACATGTTTAGTTGTTGATCTTGGCTACGACAGTATTAGCGTAGCCCCAGTTGTGGACGGGATCTGTCTTCTTCGAAACTCCATGAAAACCAACTACGGCGGTAGATACTTGGACGACCAGATACGCTATCTTTTGCAGACCAAATACGCCGATGCAGATGTGCTGCTGAAGTACAAAATCAAGGACAAGAAACCTACGCAATACCCTACTCCAGCAGAGTACTCAACTAGAACTGTTCCTGAGAACATCACAGACTCCTTTGAGAAGTTCCAGCAACAGAAGATATACGAGGAGTTCAAGGAGCTCTTGCTAGAAGTGCCAGAGAAGAAGTTGAATGGCAAGAACAGCCAAATCCAGGAGTACGAGCTGCAAGCCAACAAGCGTTTGTTTGAGCTCCCATCTGGCCAGTCCATCGAAGTTGGAGTAGAGAGATTCAAGCTCGGAGACGCTGTTTTCGACCCTGCAAGCTACCCATTCGAGGAAAGCCAGGAGTTCCAAGATAAGTACCCACCCAACAACGGTGAGCTCAACATCAGCAGTCCATACGACGACTACAGACCATTGAAGAGAGCCAGAAAAGCCGACTCTGGTCAGAGCACACCTACACCAGCTCCAGAAGACGGAGCTACCAAAACCATCAGAGGCTTGAGCCACCTTGTGACACACACACTTTCGTCGGTGGACATTGACTTGCGTTCCTCGTGTGCCAACAACATCATTGTCACTGGCGGTGTTTCTTTGATTCCACAGCTTACAGAAAGACTATATAACGAGTTGCTGAGCACGAATCCGGGTCTCAAGATCCGTCTTCATGCCATTGGTAACTCGATTGAGAGAACCAGCCAGGCCTGGGTCGGAGGCAGTGTTCTTGCGTCGTTGGGAACATTCCACCAGATGTGGGTCACCCCAGCCGAGTACGAGGAGGCTGGCACTGACAGAATCCTCACACAGAGATTCAGGTAATACGTGTACTATATAAGCAAAATACAAACAGAGAGGTAACTTGGTTTCTGGGCATGTCCTGCATAATGGCAGTGAGATATAGCAGTAACGGCTACTGCCACAGTACTTCTTCCTCTAAAATGATCACAACAACCGGTCTATACCCTCCCCAGCCTACTACCACCAGGGCTTCCAGCACGTTTCTTTCGTACGATGCCAACAATGACCGTATTGCGTACTCCGCCGGCAAATCGGTAATTGTGCGCTCTTTGAAAGCCGACTCCGAATTCGCTCCGATCCAGTTCACCAAGCACAACTTCACAACCACAGCTGCTTCTTTCAGTCCCTCTGGAAACTACGTGGCTTCTGGTGATGAATCTGGAAATGTCAAGATCTGGGACACCTCCGTGTACGGTAAGACCAAGGAGACCCAGTTTGAGCAGCCCACAATCAAATCAGAGTTCCAGATCTTGAGTGGCCCAATCAGATCGATTGCTTGGGACGCAGACAACAGCAGAGTCATTGCTGTGGGCCAGGGCAGAGACCAATTTGGCCATTGTTTCTCGTGGGATTCTGGTAACTCCATCGGAGAGATCCAGGGACACGCAGAAACAATCAACTCGGTGGATATCAAGCAGCAGAGACCATACCGTGCTGCCACCGTCAGTGACGACAAGGCATTGGTTTTCTACAAGGGTCCTCCCTTCAAGTTTGACAAGAGTGTGCGTGGAAACCACAACAACTCTGTCAAGGCAGTCAAGTTCTCGCCAGACGGAAAGTACCTTGTCAGTGTTGGCTCCGACAGAAATATTGTGCTTTACGATGGTTTAAACGGTGATTTCTTGTCAAAGAAAGAGCAGGCTCACGCTGGTGGTATCTTCGGTGTGTCCTGGTACACAGACTCGTCCGCTTTTGTGACCTGTTCTGCAGACAACACCATTAAAACATGGAGTCCAGAGTCTCTTGAAGAAAAGTTTGAAGCTACTCCTTCTAGCAAGGTCACCATCGATGAGCAACAGGTTGGTGTTGTTGTTGCCAAGGACATCATTGTGTCACTTTCGCTCAACGGCAACATCAACCTCTTCAAGCCGAACGAGAAGAGCCCATTCAAGACCTATTTCGGCCACCAGCGTCCAATCACTGCTGTTTCTGCAGAAGACTCCAAACTCGTCACTGGTGATGATGGAGGAAGTCTTGTGCAGTGGGAGATTAACGAAGGCAAGTTATTGAACCCAGAGCCGACTCCATTCGGCAATCGTGAAGACCACCACTCTAACTTTGTCACCAGTATCGTGAGCTCTGGAAAAGACATCATAACCGCAGGCTGGGACGACAAGTTGAGATCCTGGACTAGCAGCGGTGAAACGCTCAAGGTTAAGGCTCTTAACAGCCAGCCAAAGCATGTTGTAGAAAAGAACGGAAAGTTGTTTGCCGTTTATGAAAACAGAATTGAGGTTGCTGATGCAAAGACATTGGAGATTGAGGCTGAGAAAGAGCTCACCTTCAAGGCCTCCTACATTGATGTTGTTGGAGAAAGCAAGGTTTTGGTCACCAACGAAAACAACAACCGCATAGAGGAATTTACAGTTGGCTCGTCCATCGAGCACAGCCAGTCATACCCACCAGCCAGAAACCCACCTGTTTTGGTCAAGGTTTCCCCAGACGGAGAGTGGGCTGCTGTTGCCGACACTGCAGGAAAGTACTACGTCTACAAAACTAGCGATTTGAGTTTGTTTACCACAAGATGGGCTTTCCACACAAGCAGAGTCGTTGATGCAGAATGGACAAACGACTCCAAGTACCTTGTCAGTGGAGGTTTGGACAGCGGGATCTTTGTTTTCTCTGTTACTCGTCCATCCAAGGTGTTGAAGCTTCCATTGGCACACCAGAACGGTGTGACCGGATTGGCCTGGCTCAGCTACGACGGCAGCAAGGGTACTTTTGCCAGCACAGGAAACGACGGAGTGGTGAAAACACATGATGTCGACTTCAGTGGATACTAGCCCCATCTTGTCTCATGCAGGTAAGACAGATGGCTTATGCGGGTCCGAGAACTAGTGCCACTTGTGGCATGATGTCTCCGACGCCCGATATAAAACACAAACATTCAAAAGCTACATATCAGCGGAAAAAATAAAAATCGTCATGCTCGTAAATGGACGGAATTTGTAAAAGTCGCTTTTCTTGGTACGAAAAGTGCGGTTGCTGGACCCGCCCAGCATATGTGGGGCCCGACAATCCGTGCGGCGTGGGGAAATCGGGGCCAACACTTAAAAAGGTTTATTCCACAAATCCGGGAACCCTAGTAGGAATTGAGCTCTGGAATTGTATTAAGTAATTTTTCGTATTTAGTAAAAAGGAAGAGTAGTAGTAAAGTAGTTTTGTTCAGGATTCGGAATTTTTTGGGACGGCAGGGGGCCCAAATATTATCATTAGACAATACATGGGAGACGCATACCACAGTGGACCCCAGTATATAAACTGCTGCTTTTCCTGGTGAACAGAAGCAGTTTTTTCCACAAATCGAGAGAAAAAACAAGATTTCATGTCGGAACTCATCAAGGGGGCATTGTCCACGGACCCCTGGTTGGAGCCATACTCGAACGCTCTTATAAGCCGCCAATTGCAGTACCGCCAGTGGCTAGACACTTTGCAGAAATCAGAGGGATCTCTTTTGAAATTTGCTTCCTCATACAAAAACTACGGTGTTCAGGCAGACCGTGAAAGCAAGAAAATCACTGTCCTCGAGTACATCCCTGAGGTGCAGCTGGTTTCCATTGTGGGAGATTTCAATGACTGGAACACGGAATCTCACCAGCTTGTCCAGGTAAACAACTTTGGCCTTTGGAAACTTGAAATTGACCCTGTCAATGGTGAGTATGCCATTCCGCATGACTCCAAGTACAAAATTTCTATGTTGACGGCCTCTGGGGAGCGGATCTTCCGTGTGGATCCATGGGTCAAGCGTGCCACTTTCAACAAGGACTCCACCACCTATGAAGGCAGATTTTGGAACCCAGACCACCTATATGTTCAAAAACACCCCAGACCAAGGTTGAATAAGGTGGAGGGGTTGAAGATCTATGAAGCACATGTTGGGATCTCGTCTCCGGAGCCCAAGATCGCTTCGTACAAGGAGTTCACCCAGAACACCTTGCCTGTGATTCACAAATTGGGCTACAACACCATCCAGTTGATGGCAATTATGGAGCATGCATACTATGCCAGTTTCGGGTATCAGGTGACAAACTTCTTTGCTGTTTCGTCCAGGTTCGGTCCTCCGGAGGACCTTAAGGAGTTGGTGGATGAAGCCCACCGGTTGGGTATACGCGTCCTTTTGGATGTGGTTCACTCCCACTCCTCTAAAAATGTTGAGGATGGACTCAACAACTTCAACGGCACCGATCACTACTTGTTCCATGGCGGTCCAAAGGGATACCATGCACAGTGGGACTCTCGTTTATTCAACTACTCCAATTATGAGACTTTGCGTTTTTTGTTGTCCAACCTCAAGTTCTACGTTGATGTGTACGGTTTTGATGGTTTCCGCTTTGACGGTGTCACTTCCATGCTATATAAGCACCACGGTGTCGGTTTTGGCTTCAGTGGAGACTACAGTGAGTACTTTAGCCAAGACTTAGTTGATGACGACGCAATTGCTTATCTCATGTTGGCACATAAGCTTCTTGAAGACTCTAGCAGCGAGGAAAACGACGGCTTTGACTTTACTTCTGTTGCCGAAGATGTGAGCGGAATGCCCACTTTGTGCTTGCCAATCTCGCGGGGCGGCATTGGTTTTGGTTACAGATTGTCTATGGCCATCCCAGACATGTGGATCAAGATCTTGAAGCACTTGCTGGACGAAGAGTGGGACATGGGCAACATTGTCTTTACGTTGACTAACAGGAGACATGGAGAAAAGTGTATCAGCTACTGTGAGTCCCATGATCAGGCTTTGGTCGGTGACAAGACAATCGCTTTTTGGCTCATGGATCAAGAGATGTACACAAATATGTCTGTCTTTTCTCCCATGACAGAGGTGATTTCTCGTGGAATTGCTTTACATAAGATGATCCGCTTGATCACCTACGCCTTGGGAGGTGAAGGGTACTTGAACTTTGAGGGAAATGAATTTGGTCATCCTGAATGGCTTGACTTTCCTCGTGCTGGCAACAACGAGTCCTACCATTACGCCAGGCGTCAGTTCAACTTGATTGACGACGACTTGTTGCGGTACAAGTTTTTGTTCAAGTTTGACGAAGCCATGCTCAAGGTTGACACAGATTACGGTGTTTTGTTGTCTCCTGAGGCGTACGTGTCTTTGAAGCACGAAATCGATAAAGTCGTTGCTTTTGAAAGAAACGGGCTTCTTTTTGTCTTCAACTTCCATCCTACTGAATCTTTCCCAGGCTACAAGATTGGCGTTGAGACTCCTGGTGAGTACGAAATCGTCCTTGACTCTGACAGAGAGGAGTTTGGTGGGTTTGGAAGAGTTCAGGACACGAAAGACGATGGCAGCAAGACGCTTTTCCCCACCTCACCTGAGCCTTGGAACAATAGATCTAACAGCTTGTTTATCTATCTTCCAACGAGAACAGCACTCGTGTTGCAGCTCAGAGACAAGGTGAAGCGCTGATCGTCTAACGTTTAATCTAAGTTTATGAATGAGAAATAAAAGATAAAACAAGCAAAGAAAAATGTTAAATAATGAATTCGGGTCATCGGCACAGCCGTTGACCATATGCAGTTAAATTCTTTGCTGGACAAAGTCCAGGCAAGTGTGGCACTCATCGACAACTCTCTGAGTGAACAGTTGCAACTCCTCGCCAGCAGTCAGGTTCTTGTCTATAAACCTGGATGCCTGGCGGAGTGCATGAATGGCCACAGGCCACACTTTGTAGTTGGAATCGTACGTTTTTAAAATGCCCACAACCTCCTTGGCCAATTCTTGACGGTAATTCTCAGGGTAGTTGACTCTTTCTGTGTCGATCAAACAGGTATCCTCGACCTTGATCTTGTCCACAAGAGTGGTGTAGTGAAGGATCTTGGCCAGCTTGAGGTTGACATCAGCGATAGCAGTAGCTTCGTCTTTATAGAGAATAAGAGGAAACATGCGAGCTGGGGAGGATGGCTGGTAAAGGGTGGGATTCAAAGCAGCAGGAAGATTGGTTTCAATGTCCTGGAGAATGCGGTTGATCTCAGCCCACCTGTGGAACTGGGTGTTTCTCTGGTGATCTTCTTCGGTGATCACATCGTAACAGTTGGCAAAATCGTTGACCACGCAGTACGTGATCATCACCTTGGACTGCCACCAGTGGGTTGTCTGAGAGACAAAAAGGGAGTGAGAAAGACTGAAGTCGGCATTCTGAGCAGTATCCTCTGGCAGCAGGTAGAAGAACTGGTTGACAAAGTCCGGGTCCAACAGTTTCCACTTTTCGAGGGAAAACGTACAGGGGAGCTCAAGTTTAAGGGAAAGCACCAAGTCACAAATGCACATGGCCCAGAAACAGGTGTTGTAGAACGGGTTGTCCTTCAACAAGCTCTCGGAGCTGGTTTGCTTGGAAAGGATGGACATGATGATGCTGCCGGCACCCTTGACGTAGGTACTATCGATGGCCACAAAGAAAAGCTCGTATATACAAAGGAGGTTTGTGCTGATAAGGCACCTGGCCAAGATACCGGAAGCTTCGTTCTCAACGCTTGGGTGGCTCAAGAAATGGCGGATCAGAGCCACCGTCTTCTGGTAGTACTTCAAAGCGTACAGAGAGTCCATCTCTGACGGGCTGAGCCGCAGGAGCATCAACGAGCTAAGGCAGAAGATGGCGTTGAGAATCATGCGAGTGTCCTCATAGAGAGCCAACTCCGCCACAACCTTCTGGAACCGGTCCTGGGGAAGAAACACGTCGATGGAGTGAGACAACTTGTGCACAAACATGTCGAAGAGCTTGCACTCGATCTCGTCTTCAAAGGCAAACTGGCAAGCTTCAGCGATATTCATGCGGGAGGTGTCAATGTGGAGGGCCTGCTGAAAAGATGCATATAGAGCATCGAGGCTGTACTCACCGATGACGAGGCGGGGCCTCTTTGCGTGGGGGAGAGACTCACGGGCAATTTTGTTGATTTTTGGTTTGAGGTTCCGTTTTGTGTGCCTCGGTTTGAACGGGATTCGTGATCCGCGCAGGGGGATTGCAGAAAACGGGGACGAGAGCAGATAAATTGAGGGGGCCGGCAGGGACGGTACAGGAGGAGCTGCTGATATGGAGGAAATGGAACCAAATCCTCGCGAGACGCATATAGCGGGGCTCCTCTGGCGAATAAAACTGCGACGGGACCCATGGGTTAGACTGCTGGTAGTAGTACAACGAGGACAGCGGGGTAGGAGGCACTGGGGTGGGGCCGTTCAGCACCGAATAAAAATTGTTTTGGTACGTTGTGTGGGGGAGCGGCTGGTAGGGGTTCTGAGGTAGGGAGGACACCGAAGAGACCGAATTGGAGTGGGAAGGTAATGAGGCAGGCATAGAGCCGGCCATGGATGTGCTTGTTGTGGGAGAGCTGCCGACTGGACCGGAGGAGAACAGGGGCATATTGACCCGCAGATCGGCATTCGGACCCAACGGCTGTGGAAACGCTGTAGGTGCAGCAAGATCGGGATACAGCTTATCCGATCCGAGAGCCGGGTTGAACACAATTGGTGGTATTTGGTACGGCTGAGTGGGCTGTTGGATCAGCGATGCGGGTCTCTGGGGAATGAAGTGGGCCATGGTTGGTGGTTTTTGGGGGAGTAGCGGCGGAGGGGCAGGTTTTGCTCTTGAATGGTAGTGCTGGAGATGGTTGAGTTAGATGCAATGATCGTGGGCACAGAGGATGATCTGACGATTCAATGGGGCCGGTGGAAATTTGTGGGTGTATATATAAGGAGAGGCGAACAATAGGGTTTAGTTCAGTTTAAATTCGGGATGTACTTTTTCCGTTGTGTCTTTTTTTTTTTTTTTTTTTTTTTTTTTTTTTTTTTTTTTTTTTTTTTTTTTTTTTTTTTTTTTTTTTATTTTGGTTTCCGGAATGAGTATTTTTTAGTACGTGCTGGTTACCGCCTAAATATCTTTACAAACGCAGGTGGTGGGCCGCATCTCAGGTCTATATAGCAGAGGATCATCAACGTCAACAAAGAATACGAGAGGTTTTAATGCAAGACCTACTATTGTGTAAGGTGCGGGACGCCATGTTTTTCTGCAACTCTAGTGTATCCAGGCACATTCCAGCCAACCACATTTAAGCCGCCGCAACCATGCTGGGAACTGAAAAACCGGTGCGTCTCAGTAGTGGTTCCGTAGTCAACTGTGGTTAGGAGCCGGACGACCACACTCCTTCAGGTCGCTTCTCAATAGATTTAAAGATAAGATGCAATGCATACCGGTTAACTTAGGGTTCTAACCGTATCAGTCCACTTTTTCTTTTTTTGCGAGCCCGCACGGATTCAGATCTAACAGTTGAAATTCGACCCCGGCCGAAAGAAAATATTCGCTGGATCAGGAGGTTCCGTTGCATATTGCCCAGCATCTGTCAACGGGCAGAAAGGCGGCTTAGGCGTGTGTTCCTTGCCAAATCTGAGTATTTTGAAAATATCTGTGGGTGGCTTCCAGCATACATGCTTGACCTGTGCATGAGAAAATAAACCCGTCCTTTAACAACTCTCATCATGTGGCTTAGACTCCGACTTATTTTCACTGTTCCCCTTTTCGATCCACCTCTTGAGCTGGCCAGTAGCGGGTTGCATGAGTTTTGACTTAGGTTATACTGTGCTGCGTGCAATTTTCTCGCTGCTTCGTTGTCAGTAATTTTTTTTTTTTTTTTTTTTTTTTTTTTTTTTTTTTTTTTGTATTTGAAACGAGAATGTGCTCGAGGCTAGTGCCATGCGGAAAAACCCATCATGCCTTGAAAGGCAAATGTATCGCCTGCGGAAAATCTAGCCGTGTCACGATGTCTTGTTCGATAACCACCAATAGCATATTTCTCATACCCACCGGCATCAGCAGCTTCTTGCATCTGTAGTTTCTTGCGACCGTGCTTTTAACCTGCGTCTCCGGTCACTTTCTATCTGAAGGAAGCGATCCGCTTCACCAGGAAAAATTGATAAGATGGCAATACCTGTCTAGTGCGATCAGGGGTACAGCTGAAATACATTTACGAAGAATTGCCTTCTGCTTCGAGCCAGATATTGCTCATTCCTCCTACTTCTCCACTTCCTCTCCGCTGTGGCTCTTTTTCTCCCTCGGCATCATAACGACCATCCTCCATCTCAAGGCAACTCTGCGCGAAGTATACGTAGGACCCGCGCTTACTGTTGAACTCTCATGCCAATACGCGCTGGTTGCTTGGCAGAACTACATCTTGTGTAACATTGCAACACACTAGCCCAATGGCTGACAAAGAGTTGACCGTGTTTGTCGTTGATGCCCACCCAAAGGCATTTCCAGGTTACACGTACTTATTTGATGTGCTTGCTGGGAAGCTTCTCCGCGGCTTGAAAACCGATTCCTTTTCTTTGGTAGCCTTTCATGCAACATCCACAAACCACAAGCTCGCAGACAAGGGTGTTTTCCCAGGAATAGATGTTCAGGTAGATTTCGAAACGCCGTCGTTCGAAGCTTTGCAGTCTTTAAAGTCCAACTTGGTGTCTAACGATGACTGGTCATCCTCTCAAAGTGACGCGTTTCAGGCTCTTGTCTTCTCTCTTAGCTTGTTCGAGGCCACCAAGTCCAAAGTATTCATTCGCAATTTAGTTCTCATTTCTTGCCCAGAGTCTCCTCTTGGTTCTTTGACTTCAGAGAAAATCAATAAGCTACCGAATGTCTTGGCTGGACTCCGAGTCAATCTCATTACCGTTGGACTCGATTTGAGTCCTCTTGCCTCCAACTTCGCTTCTTACAAGCACATGTCAGCAGACCAGGCTTCTCATGTTGCTAAAAACGTCCCTCCACTACGGAAAACAAGACCCGTGTCTTTGTTCAGAGGGGGATTGAGACTAGGTGCTAATATTAATGCCCTCATACGAAAGGACTACTCCTACGACGCTTCTGATGACGACAATGCTCTATGCTGGACCGTAGAGCTTTATCCTGCTGCAAAAAAGGATAACGAAACCATCACTCTCCACGAGTACATTTACGAAGACCATGATGTGGCAAAGGTGGAAAAGAAAACCACCCATTTTGTCTGGGAGAAAAACGAAGATGTTCAAGCTGCTGAATATCCTGACGATGAAGATGTCGACGATAGAAAGTTCGATAAAATCCCCATTGAGTCCACTGACTTTACCCCGGGCTTCAAGTTCTCCAACTTCGATCTCCTAGCTCTCGATCAGGACCTTATGGCTGCTGCCAAGCTCGAGCTCTTCTCGGCTTTAGATATAGTGGCTTTTCTTCCATCAGACAAAATCCCCTATGCATATTTTACTGGCGAAGCTCTCCATGTTTTACCAGCAAATAATGCATCCTACAGAGATCTCCTTTCCCATTGCTCATTTGCTTTAGCAATGTTAGAGCTTGGGGTATCTGCTCTTGTGAGGTATGTTGGAAAAACAGCCAGGGATATCGAGGTTGGTTTAATGACTCCAGTGAAAATCAAAGGCCGTGGTGACTACTGCCATTCCTTCATCTTCAACAGACTTCCTTTTAAACAAGATGAGAAAATCGGAAGCTTTCCATACTTGGCTCCAAATGTGGGTAATTCAGAAGAAAAAAGTGAAGAAACTAACAATATTTTACAAGCAATGGACGAATTCGTTGAGTCCAAAACACTTGAGGATGACGACAAGGCTGATCAAAAAGCAATACTAGATCATTACAAGGTCACAATGAAGAATACAGACTCCACTAAGCTACCACTTCCATTACCCAAGACCCTAAAACCGCTCCAATCTTTTGCACCTGGGCCTGTGAAGTTCAGCAGGTTTTTAAGAAAATTGGTGGACAAGTCGTTGACTGCTGATAACTTGGAGTCGTTTCTCGCTGATCCCGATATTATCAAGAAAGTCATCAGCGATGAAAAGAATCATACTAATTTCTACAATCTAGAAAACTTCCTACTGAGCGGTGAAAGCATTCTGGAGAGCTGGATTTCACAACTGAACCAGAAGGCTAGACCTGCGATTAAGCGCCTCAGGAAAGCGCTTGGAGTGGAATTTGTTCGGAAAGAGGATTTGAAAAAGCAAAAGCCGGAGAAAAAAAATCAGTTCTACCAACCAAAAGGAAATTATGGTGCAGATGAGGGCAACTATGCCGAGGTGCCCGATTTCGATTTTTAATTCTATTTACAATTTGAAGAGTCTGTTACGCAAATCGTACTCTCTGTCTTTGGCAGTCCGTATTCTGTTGTTAGAAGTGCCAGTGTAGTCTTCACCGAAACTCTCCACCATACGCTTGTGCACACCGGAGTCTTCGATTCTCTCCATCTCTTGCTTCATAAGGCCCCGCATTTCAAGGTCTTCTTTATCAAGAATGGCTTCTTTGTCAAAAAGGCAAGCAAAATTCCGACTTTTACCTTGTCTCCAAGTATTGACAAAGTCGTCTGCCACGACTTCCGGGTGAAACTGTCCGGCAGCATCAGTCTTGTTTGTGGCAACAGCAAAATTTTTCAAAAGTTCATAAACATCGTTTGTAGGTGTGCTGAACTTCTTGTAGAGCTTAGGATCCTGGAGGTTAAGAACAAATAGGAGGTAGTCTGCAAGAATAACGGGGTCTATGAAGGACTGCTTGACGCATCCGGCAAGAGCTAAAGAAAGCATCGTTTCGCTGTCTTTTACCGAAGGCAAGAGAACGCCTGGCGTGTCATACGCGAGAATGGAGGAATCCAGCTTGAGGCGAATTACCTCACTTGTGTTGCGCGTAACGCCTGGGTGGTCGCCTGTCTGCTGCACCTTTTTAGGTTTCTTGGTTCTAGAACCGCCTGGACCAAACCCTACATTCCGGAGCGTATTGAGAAGTGTAGACTTGCCAACGTTAGGCATGCCAATGATAATTGATCGAAGCCCTAATGGAGGCCGAGGGACGGCCGAGTTATACCTGTTCTTGAGGATCTTCAATATGGATCTGGCGTCTTTGGTGCTTCTGGCATCGATATTTAGGAAAGTTTCGTTTTGATGCCATTTCTTCAACAACTCCGGTTTAAGCACAGAGAGGTCTTTCTTTGTGTAGCAAACGATCCGCTGCTTATTTCTGAGAACGGTGTTTAGAAGAACATTTGTCGTGGATATAGGTGCCCTGCTGTCTCTCACCTCAATGACCACATCGATCTGGGGAGCCAAATGACCAAGTCTTTGGAGTGCTTTCTGGTGGTGGCCCTTATAGTTTGAAAGCGGGATATTAAATTGTGGGAATACCCTTCGAGGAGTGAAAGACATAAGTTGGAGTAGAAGTGATGATGCTACAAGAGTGCGGTGAAATGATGCTGCAAACCTGAAGTGCACACTGTCAGAACAGTTGTAGAGATGGTCTTACAGATTTGAAGGAGATTTAACTTATTCAAAGACATATAAGCTGTATTATTTCGGAAATGATTTGAAATAATTTGCAGTTTCTTTAATTTTAATTTCGGAGGTATGTGCCAGCGAAAGAGAGAAATGTTCGGATATGGGAGCTTTGCAGCAAAAGTGCAAATTCCAACCAACTTCGAATTTATAAAAAACAGTTTAGCTAAAAATTACAGTCTATACGACGAGAAGAGACGTTTTCAAGAAAAACATGTAATTGTGGATATCACCATGTGCCCAATGTATAGTCACCTCTGCGCGGCTCATCATCGCATAGATCACCATGCCTCTTATTACATTCACAGGGCTCCCCAAGTCCGGCAAAACCACATGGGCCAAGAAATTGATGGAGCAGCTCCAAGCCAAGATCGATGAAGCTGTCAGAAACAACGAGCCAGGCCAAAACTACAAGATAGTCTACCACAGTGACGAGACGCTAGGCATCTCCCATGATAGCTATAGAGAGTCGAATCCGGAGAAAAGCGCAAGAAGTGCCCAGATGTCTGCTGTGAAGAGAGACTTGTCCAGGACGACATTTGTTATTCTCGATTCTCTTTCATACATTAAGGGATTTCGCTACCAGCTATTCTGTGAGGCCAAGGGCATGGGCACTCCACACTGTGTGGTTCACGTTGTGAACTCCTTGGATAACAGTCTCGAGTGGAACGGGTTATCGGAAAACCAGTGGGATCCAGAGGTGATCAAACAGCTTCAGATGAGATACGAGGAGCCTAGAAACGATACAAGATGGGATTCTCCGCTATTTACGCTTGTGAGTGATTACGACAAGGAGGAGCTCCCCATCAGCAACATGTGGGATGCTCTCGTTTTGAAACGTACTCCTCCTCCAAATGCAGCCACTGTTGTCAAGCCCACATCAGGAAACGACTATTTGCAGGACTTGGACAAGAAAACACAGGACGTCATTGCCCGGGTGATCCAGCAGCAGCAGATCTCTCCTGGTGGCGGAGCGTTTGCCATCTCGGAGGACTTGGTCATCGAGTTGCCTCCACGCACAGTCAGCATTGCCCAGTTGCAGCGAGTCAGAAGAACGTTCATCTCGTTGAACCGGATGCGCAGTCTTGACTCAGACAGAATCGTTCCTCTCTTTGTTGACTACGTCAACCTGAGTCTTAACAGCGACTAATTTATTTCTTCCGCTCATTCTTCCACTTAAAATGCACATTTCCTTCGTCGTCCACCATCTTCTTCTTGCTACCATTCTTCATCACCTCTCTTGTAGCCTCAAGCTTCTCCTCAACCTCTCGGAGCTGCTTTTCTCTTTCCATTCTCTCTTTCAAGAGTCTGAATGCCACAAGCTTGCTCTTTTCCAACTCTTCTCTGTCGTCTGGGTCCACCTCGCTGATGACCTTTTCGTTTTTCTCAAGCTGCTCCCGTCTGAGCCTGTTCTCTCTCCGTGAGAGCATGCTTTCGTCTGTCTGAAAAAACTCCTCCGGGTCAAACAGCTGGAGCTGCTTCTCGTCGTCAACGAAAACAGTATGCTTACCACCAGCCTTGAATCCAAGCTGGTCCTTCAACTTTCTTATCTTCTGCACCTCATTCAATCTCATCGTTCTCACGTAGTTGACATCTTGGGACTTGAAGAGCTTCATTTGCTGCGGGGTAAGCTCCACACTGCTGTCTCTCTCGGTGATGATGATACCCTGGTCATCGGTTTTTTTGTTTATCATAGCATGATAGTACTCATCGGGGTTATACTGTGCAGCTTTGGCCTTGAGGGCTTTGAGAGCAGCTTGCTTCTTGTGGTAGTCTGCTGCTCTAAGACGGTAGTCTTTTTTCTTTTCTAGATGCCCGAATCTGGCTCTATTCAGCGTTTGGGCACGTTCCCTATGCTGTTTTTTCTGAACATTGTGTACTAGTTTGGCCATGGTGGAGGTGATGGGGTATTCAGTTTTTTGAGGCGATGCGCAGCTCTTCTAGTGCCATTGCACTGGGTACAAGACACACAAAATTATTGCTTTCTAGCAAGAAAAAACAAAAGTAAATAAAGAGAGAGGTTTAATCTTTTCTTAACCTACACCATCCTGCTTTTTTTCACTTTTTGCAGAAAACAGATAGGTCTTTTGAAGGTCACGTGACCTCAACTACAAACTCTCCAGATTCACCTAGTGATCGCTAGACTCCATGATTCGTCTATTCCGAGGGACACTCCGAACAAAACCACTTCTTCCGGCTTCAAGATCGTGCTTTAGAGTGACCTCGGCACTCAGGCATAATTCTTCAAAAGCAGATGTGGAAGAAACCACTGAAGATCTCGAGGAAGACGAGAAGCCATGGTACTTGAGGGAAAACGTTGCATCACCACTCTTGGAAAGGAAAACAGCCGATATACCGCTTGTTCCTGAAAATGCTCCTTCTGAAGTGAATACATTTTTGGAACTTCTTGCAAAGAAATACGGCATGGTCGACATAGAGCTCTTTGACATGACCCAGTTCGACGGCACCGACCAGCCGTTCAGATTGGCAAACCCTAATGTCGACTACATAATCATCTGTTCGGGCAAGTCAGAAAAACACAACTTCAAGGCTGCTAGAGAGTTACGGGTCTACTTGAAGAAAGAACAAATAGATGAGCTGCCACGAATGGAAGGCATGGCTTCGGCATCGATGACCCCACTCATGAAAAGAAGGCTTGCCAAAAGAGCACGTAAAGGCCCTCCATCTACAGCCAATGAATACGGCAAATCTGCAAACTCTTGGATCCTCTGCCACCAGAATAACATTGATATCCACATGTTGACTGACAGGAGACGACAGGAATTGCAGCTTGAGCTGCTTTGGTGCAAGCCGGAGGATGCTCATAAGTACGAGCAGTACGACTACTTTGAACCTGTTTCTGACGACATCTTCAGTGGCGTACGGAGATTCCACACGTCTGCCGTGAGACGTTCTGCTGCAGGTGTCCAGACTTTACAGAGGCAATTGAACAGTTTATACTCCATGGACGCCGAAGCTGGCACCGAGGAGCTCAAGCAGGCCATCGAGCTTTTCGAAAAAGAATTCGACTATTCGGACTTGCAAAGCTTTAACATAAGAAACGAGTTCTACAGAACACTTCACTTGATTCTGCCGTCGGTGGTTTCGTTTGAGGATGTCGAAGAGAAGATGCTTTCAAAGTACGCATCGTTGGCAATCACCTTGAACCTGAACATCGACCTTGCCACTGAAAAAATCAATGATGTCACCGAATTCGCCAGACTCTTGTTGGACACACCCACAAGACTCACCAAAGACGAAGATCTTGCTCCAGTGGAGGACGAGAACAAAGAATTGAGAGCACTGCTCCAGGAAAACCACACACGTCTCCACAAGCTTTCACAGTTCATTTCTGTGTTGTACAGGTTTTCCAACGACAAGTTTAGCATGACTCAGAACCAGCAATTCATTCCACTTTTGTACCGTCTTACATACAACGAGACTGGTGACTCCATCACCCCGCTGACCGTGGATGAGTACATTGAAAATGATACCGAAAATGATCTCACAAGGGACCCAGAAACATCCATAATCTTTGCAGACAGAAGATTTGTGGATGTGCTAAAACTCTCCGAGCACTATATGCGGAAATACAAGCCCGGGTTTTCCTACACTGCACGTTTTGACGAGTACCGGTTGTTCACGTATGGAAACGCAGGGAAGTGGGCCAGGTTCTGGAAGCACATCGAGAAGACAACTTTCTTAAGAGACTACGAAGGTGATGCCGCAGCCAAACTCACTTTCTGGGTACGCATGACGGTTTACTTGAGCTTGGTGAACAACAGAAAGCAGATTGTGCATTTCTTGCTCCACCACTTTGATCACACGAGCTCTGTAGCCGGGTCTCTTGTGAGAAGCTACAGAGCAAACGAGGAGCAGTTCAGCTCCGAGCTGGAGAGACTTGCTGTGAAACGGGCATTGAAAGCCATGGTTGCCAGATTAGGTAACCAGAGATTCGAGGCTATTGTCGCGTTTGCAGACAACTTGTGATGCCTGCGAAAGTGAGACATGTAAATACTAAAAATCAAGATACACCTATTCGCGACGCGTAACCCTGCACCAGTACTTCTTCCCCTCTATGTCCACACAAACCGTACAAGAGAAGCTACTAGAGTATAAACTACGAATCAAATCATGGGAGAAGTCATTTAGAACTGAAACTGGAAGACTACCTTCGAAAAATGACGTCAAGGCTGATAAGGAGATCTACAACGCGTACAAGACCTACAACCATCTCAAGAGCAAGCAAGCCAAAGACGAAAAACGCGATAAAAAAGATGTTCTGAACGAAAGTGACAAACAGAACGAGTCTAAGAATGCTGAGCTGGAAGATACGCTGATTGACATAGTTTCTGGGACATTCGACGTGGACCAGTCAGATGATGAAACCCCCAAACCAGCTTTGAGTGGTGGACTAGGCCCAACTCCACAAGCAAACGGCAAAGTGCTTTCTTTGTTTGATATGATGAGTCCTCCACAGTCCTCTCCTTCCAAGCAGGACCCAAAAGCTGCATTTGTTGCTCCTAAATCCTCGCCAGTGACACAAGATTTCAAGACACCCACGAAAGCAGTGAAGAGACTAGATTTTTCTGATTTGACTCCCTCCGTCAAAAATCTGACAAAAAAGGCTTTGACTGAGCAATTGAGGCAGGCTGAAAGTCCTCAAAGAGCAACCGTATCCATTTCTGGCACCGTCGACCAGCAGTCACCGGTAGCAACCCCATTTTATTTGAACAAAATATCGAAAAAGTTTTCCTTTAAAGATGAAGACGTTGAAACTCTGCCGTCAAAGAGCTTAGCAGAGCCGTCAACTCCCTCCCGTGCCACAACCTCCGTGGACTTTCTGATCTCCCCCTCTCCACTCAAATCAGAAAGATTCTTATCCTTCGGAACCAAGAAGAAAATTTCGGATCTATTCAACGAAACGAAGGACCTCAAGATTGACATTGAGCTGAAGCTTCAATTCGATAAGGAGCTTGAGCTCCTTCAACAGGCTGAGTTGGAAGAGGAGCAAGAAGAGCCTGAAGAGAACGAGATTCCAAATCCCAGACGTAAAAGGCAAAGAATCACTCAGAAAAGAACTACAAGAAGATGGAAAATCAAACCCAGAGAGGTTACTGATGACCAGAGTACCATGGATGGCAAAGATGTTCAAGAAGAGGTTCGTAAGCTCAATGACCAGCAGCATCAAGAGCTTGCCACATACGTTGGAAACGGTGACAGAGCTTCGAATGAGGTTGTTACTGATGAGGATACAGAGTCAAGTGAAGAAGAGGATGGTTCCGACATCGACGATGAGACATTCCTTAAACCTAAATCTACTAATTACACTCTTTCTCAGCAGAAATTGAAGCCAATCAGCAACAACTTCCAAAGACTTAAAATTAATGACCCCCGCTCAAAGCGGTTCAAGCAGAGAATGAGAAGACGCTAGTCTTTCGTCCTCCAAAATTGCATTATACTATAAATACATCAACCTGGCATTGCAGCGACAAGCTCATTGCTATCAGCATCTGCAAATTGCACACGTGAGCGTAGAATCTCCTGTTTCTTTTGTTCGGCATGGTGAGCTGAATCCTCCTGTTCTTTCAGAGGCTTGTAAACTGGCTTACTCCATCTGTTGGTATCCTCTTCGAAGTCCCACGACTGCTTCACCGCATCAGCGTCTTCGTTGAGTCGCTCCTCTTTCAAAGCACTCTGCAACTCCTCGATTTCTTCATCAGCCGGTCCTTCTTCAGATTCAACATATTTTTCAACCATTTTCACCTTGCCGTCTTTAATGACCATCTCGACCACCTTTTTCGTTCTTCCGGTGCTTTGCTTCTTCTGTTCTTCTAGCTTACGTTGATGCTTCTGAGATTTTTTAAGCTGAAGAGCACGCTCAACTGGGGAGAGCCACATGCTGCCACTGGAAATGTGAGGCATCTCGAAGTCAGATGCATTGTCAATCACTCTGGTTCTTTCAGCTCCAGTGTCTTGGAATTGAAGTAAGGTTTCGAGTCTTTGTTGGGCTTCAAGAAGCTCAGGATTGATGTTTTTCGTCTTCTC
>JAJMDB010000007.1:0-192869 GCA_030573315.1 Osmozyma mogii
AAAAAAAAAAAAAAAAAAAAAAAAAAAAAAAAAAAAAAAAAAAAAAAAAAAAAAAAAAAAAAAAAAAAAAAAAAAAAAAAAAAAAAAAAAAAAAAAAAAAAAAAAAAAAAAAAAAAAAAAAAAAAAGAAAAGAAAGCCAAAAACAAAGAAAACGTAGCTGGTCGCCTTTAAGACCTGGTCTTGCCCGTGGGCTCGGTCAAACGGGTCGCCGATAAGACATTCCTGTACGATTTTCTAAAACAAGCTTTTAGCAGTTTTCGCTGCTGAGAGTCAACGGTAGATTCGTGCTTGTAGCAAATAGCAGGCATTTAAAGGTCGTCTGAGGGCAGGAAGGCTTGGAGTATACACGGCTGGGGCCAGCCATTGATTACGTAATCCGGAACAAAGATCGACGAGTGCAGAGACTAGGCTAAAACGGGAAATGGAGCTACTCAATTTTGACCAGGGTGCCGGGCATGTGATTTTACAGGCGCTGCACAACAACAGTGAGACATACAGTGAAGATACAAAACGCCCAAGGCTTTACCGGTGTCGAGAGGCTTCACTATTGACGATCGAGGCTTCCAGATCGAAAAAAGAACAAACGGTTGCGTCAATGGGGACGTTTGCGAGAGGCGAGTCTCCGTTCATCCGAAGCCATAGGTGCGCTGGTGTTGCATCCAGCGCAGCGGCCAATCGCACGTGATGAAGCAAAACCGGGCCACATTGCCACTGTCACAGTCCAGATCATGTGAGAGGAGCTGGCGGAAAAACCAGCACAAAGGCGTTTCTCGCTGGCAGCCTAGGGCAGCCACCCAGTAGAAGCACTGTTTCAGACACCAAGCGCAAAACGCATTGTCTCGGCTTCAGGAGTCCGTCTATGGCGCAACTGCGGTTGTGATGTCATTCGGTATTACACTGCCGGGCCTTCGGAGTTGGTGGGGTGCGGTCCATGTCCTCGGCCCAGCGGAAGGAAGCGAACGTGACAGTGACTCACAAGACCGACCTCCATGCCTGTCTATTTGATATCTATTGGCATCTTTTTAAAGCTATCATAAAATCTACTTTATTTTTTGGGCTAGCAAGACTTGCTGTCCGCCTGACGGCCCTTGGGACCTCTGGGACCAACAAAAAGCTGGGGTACCCCAGACAGAGGGTGGGCTGTCGCCTGCAGGACACTCGGCCCCGACCCCGGAAATGCTGTCCATCTTCCTGTGCCCCGCACAGACTATCTGACGTACATTACCTTCACTTCCATTCCCCCAGAACGTGAAATAGTATTTCTCCCGGGGCACTCGGGAGAAGGGAGCAGGCAAGCGTAGACTACGAAAAGCGAAATAACAAGAAATGCCCAGCGTGGAGCCAGCACTGGGAATTCCATCTTCATGCGGCACAGCCAGGACTTGCTATATTATCTAGGCCCAGACGCAAGTGCAGCAGTCGTTTCAAACGAATCGGCCGGCTGTCCATTTCTTTTGTGTCCTTGGGAAAATGAAAAAAAATCCTTCATTGTCCACCCCAAAGCGGCTATCTTGTACAGGCGTGCAAGGCTTGCTCTTTGTTGTCGTTGCAACCCCGGATGATTCACACCAGTGTGCCCCCTTTGTACGCGCACCCCGGCTTACCGCCGACCTGCGTTGACTCAAAGGATATCCGAGGATTACTTTTTTGGTCGCGCGCCATGGGCGAACGGAAGTGCAAAGTCTGGGGTAACACCCTCTTGCACGGTTGTATATAAAGAAACCAAATTCCCACCGTAGATGCCTTCTTTTGATTTTTCTCTCTACCCAGTAAGGCTTTTAATACCTAGAAAAAATGCCATACACGAAAATCAACGTTGACGAGGAGGAGAAGTTCTTCCAGAACCAGGTTGCTGACATCAAGCAGTGGTGGTCGCAGCCCCGCTGGAGAAAGACAAAGCGTATCTACTCCGCCGAGGACATTGCCGCCAAGAGAGGAACCTTGAAGATCGACTACCCATCTTCTGACCAGGCCAAGAAGTTGTTCAAGCTCTTGGAGCAGCGGGACCAGGAGAAGTCTGTGTCGTTCACTTTTGGTGCCTTGGACCCTGTGCAGGTGTCCCAGATGGCCAAGTACGTGGACACCATCTACGTTTCCGGATGGCAATGTTCCTCTACGGCCTCTACATCCAACGAGCCATCGCCAGATTTGGCTGACTACCCATACGACACTGTGCCCAACAAGGTGGAGCACTTGTGGTTTGCACAGCTCTTCCACGACAGAAAGCAGAGACAGGAGCGTTTGGGTCTTTCCAAGGAGGAGAGAGCCAAGCTCCCATACACTGACTTTTTGAGACCCATTGTGGCCGATGCCGACACTGGCCACGGTGGTTTGACTGCCATCATCAAGTTGACCAAGTTGTTCATTGAGCGTGGTGCTGCTGGTATCCACATTGAGGACCAGGCCCCAGGTACCAAGAAGTGCGGCCACATGGGTGGTAAGGTCTTGGTGCCAGTGCAGGAGCACATCAACAGATTGGTTGCCATCAGAGCCTCTGCCGATATCTGCGGCTCTGATCTCTTGGCTGTGGCCAGAACGGACTCTGAGGCTGCCACCTTGATCACCTCCACCATTGACCACAGAGACCACTACTTTGTGGCTGGCTCCACCAACCCAGACTCCCCAGACTTGAGTGCCTTGATGGCCGAGGCTGAGGCCAACGGTATCTACGGAGACAAGTTGGCCTCCATTGAGGAGGAGTGGAACAAGAAGGCTGGCGTCAAGTTGTTCTCTGAGGCTGTTGCCGACGAGATCAACAAGTCCAGCATCAGCGACAAGCAGGGTGCCATCAACCGGTTCAACGCCAAGGTGAACCCATTGTCTGAGACTTCGCACAAGGAGGCCAGAGCCCTTGCCAAGGAGATCTTGGGCAGAGACATCTACTTCAACTGGGACGCTTCTAGAACCAGAGAGGGTTACTACAGATACATTGGTGGCACCCAGTGTGCTGTCATGAGAGGCAGAGCCTTTGCTCCATACGCCGACTTGATCTGGATGGAGTCGGCCTTGCCAGACTACGCCCAGGCCAAGGAGTTTGCCGACGGCGTCAAGTCCAAGTGGCCAGACCAGTGGTTGGCCTACAACTTGTCTCCATCGTTCAACTGGAACACTGCCATGAGCACGTCGGATCAAGAGACGTACATCTCGAGACTCGGTAAGTTGGGCTACGTGTGGCAGTTCATTACGTTGGCTGGTTTGCACACCACTGCTTTGGCAGCTGACGCATTTGCCAAGAACTACGCTGAGATTGGCATGAAGGCATACGGCCAGCAGGTGCAGAAGCCGGAGATTGAAGGCGGAGTTGAGGTTGTCAAGCACCAGAAGTGGTCTGGTGCCGAGTACATTGACTCGTTGTTGAAGATGGTGAGCGGAGGTGTCACCTCCACGGCTGCTATGGGTGCTGGTGTCACCGAGGAGCAGTTCAAGGAAAAGGCTGGAGGCAAGTTGTAAAGCCGTATTTATAGTGTCTAACGATATTCCTGTTTGTGCCTGCATGTAGTGCGCGTCTACAAATGGTCCGCTCTGATCTGGGTATCCCGAGATGGGCTTTCTCCACCCGGGACAGGGGTTCAAGCGGCGGTTCAACCACCTCTCGCCGTGGCTGGTGGAGTCTCCAGAGTTGGCAGTTCCGTACGAAAAGCGAAAAGTGCCGAAAAAATGCCTTTCCAAGGACCACGGCTCCATCCTCGAGCGGTTCCCGCTAGACATCCTTCTAGAGATTGTGTGCCAGGCGGGTATTCTCCACAACAGCTTGAATCTCGCCAACAGGCACTTTGCTCAGGTGTTGCTGCTTTCGCTGAGAATCAACGGAGACCTCCACGACGGCTGGTTTCTAGAGGAGCTCATCAGAGGAGACTTTGTGCATGACTTGAACTGCAGCGTCAAGGACGGCTGGCAGGATAAGTTCGACAGGAAGATCCAGGCTTTGGGCTTGGAAGCCGACCCGAAGCTTGCTGCTCTCCAGAGACTCCCGTCTCTTTTGCACTATCTGCGGCATGCCATTGACATGCGGCTTTTCAACTTGAAGTTCGTCTCCAGCAGCCGTGTGGTGGAGATTATCCACGGGATGTTTCCCCAGTGCATGCTTCTTACTATGGAGGACATAGCTGACGAGCAGCAGTGCCGGCAGAGGCACATGGAGTGGCAGTACAAGAAGCTCGGAGTTATGGTGAGTCTCCGGCAAAGCCAGCCGGACTCGTTTCCGTCGGCAGAGGCACTTGAGGAGGCAGCGATGAAGAACGAGGACTTGAGTGACGGCTCGGAGCACATTCCTCGGCTCCGAAGTGGGCTTATCCCCGAGGACTGGCTCGACAGACTTCTGTTTGAGCGGTTTGAGAAGGTGGTTGCCTTACACCGGCTCTACGACTGTCGGTTAAAGGACTTTGGCAAGTTCCTAACAAGCTCCTTTGACCATCTTCAGGCTCTCGACGACCAGTCCCAGAATGTGGTGTTCGACATGGCTCCTCCACAGCCGTCCTTGGACACCATCACCATGTACCTCCATCTTCTAGCCAAGGCTCGGTATGTGCAAACACTGTATCCGTTAGAAACCCGGCACAGCCACCCCAGCACTCAGCTTGTCAACAAGCTCTTCCACTTGGTGGCTGCCGGGTTCAACACCCACACGTTTGCCAACGACGACAAGGAAGCGCTTCTCTGGCACTTGCTCAGCGAAATCGACATGCACGAGCTTGTGGTGGTGGCCATGAACAACGGGGCCACGCCCAACCTCAGCCAGTTCAGTCTCTAGCATACATAGCATTAGCATTACTTGCATGATACATTCATTTCTAAACAGTGCCGGCACTTGGATTGTCTATGTAGTCCTACTGTTGCTGCTGGTAAGGGTCGGCCAACGGCTGCATGATCGGGTTGGGCGTGTTGATCTCGTGGAACCATGGGTGCTGCAACGCCTGGCGGGCCGTGATCCGGGCCTCCGGACGCATCTGCAACAACGACGTCAAGAGGTTGAGCCCCATTGGGTCCAAGTTGGGCACAATGAGCCGCAAGTCCTGTGGCACAAAGATCTGCCAGTTGTTCTTGTAGTTGGAGTACTGGGAGATGCCCGGCCACGTTCTCTCGTTCGGAGTACCCATCAACCGGAAGATCTTGTTGAGCTGGTCCTCGTTGGCTGTTCCGGGGAAGAGCGGCTTGCCCGTACACATTTCGGCGAAAATACACCCAGCAGACCACACGTCAATCGAGGTGGTGTAGGCTCTGGAGCCAAGCAACACGTCTGGGGCTCTGTACCACAAGGTCACGACCTCGTTGGAAAAAGTGTTGAACGGGATGCCAAACGCACGGGCCAAGCCAAAGTCTCCGATCTTCAACTCCCCCTTGTTGTTGATCAACAAGTTCTGCGGCTTCAAGTCCCGGTGCAACACCGAGTTGTCGTGGCAGAACATGATGCCCTTAAGAAGCTGGTACATGAACAGCTTGACCACCTTGAGGTCCAACGCTCCGTTGGTGCCGTGTGTCTCCATGTACTTCTTCAAGTCCTTGTCCATGTACTCAAACACCAACGTCAACTTGTTTTCGGTGTGGATCACGTCGTACAACGTCACGATGTTCTCGTAGTTGAGCTCCTTCATGAGCGAAATCTCCCGAATGGCCGTGGACGGCGTGCCCTCCTCTGAGTCTAGGCTGATTTCCTTGAGGGCCACAAGAGTTCCGGTGGCTCTGTTCCGGCCTTTGTACACCGTGGCATATGTGCCTTCTCCGAGCTTCTCGAGCTGCTGAAACCTGCGGTTAGTTTTGGCTGGCTTTTACTTCTTTTTTTATTGCACATACTGTGACGACGACCCTGTCATTGTTGGTGGTAGTCTAGCTGGAAATCTGGCTTAATGTGAGCCCTGGTGCAGGCACGCGTCTGGACCACATGTCACCTGGACCAAAACGGAAAAACCTCTCCTCCTAGAATTCGTCTACATTTAACTTAATATTTGCTTAAAACTATAGTCGTTCGGCCTTAGGCAGACTCTCTTACAATTGTACTTTCTGCCCTGGCCTGGCCATCCGCGCATAAGCATTCCAGATTGCCGTAGTGATCTCAGCTTCAATTAGAGGTTTTTACTTTGTCAATGGAGGGTTGCTGGTTTCAGAGACAAAAGTTTAATTTTACGTTAATGTTTGGTTTCTTGTGTCTGAAACTGAGTCAATGGTCGGATGACTCATAATTGGGAGAGGGCTGTTGAGAATATCATAGAGGGTGGTAGCTGAGAATTTGGGCCTTTACGACACACACAGCAAAAACGGCTTTTTAAAAAACCTAAAATGGATTTCTGAAAAAGTAAGTAAAAGAGGTTTTCTGAGTGGGAGAATTTTCAAATTTTATGTAGTTTCTGATTTTTGGTGGCTGTTTTTTCAAATTATGTTTGGCTGCTTCTGCGTATTTTGCATTAATTCTCACAGTTTGCACCCAATTTGCAGACTCACAGGGCTAAGCTTTGACCCAAAATACCATTAACCGAGTAACAATCTGATTATCCACAATAACAAAAAAACAACGTCTTAATTTAACAGACAGACTTCTACCAACATTCTTCTACAACTGATCTACAGTAGTACTCATCAATACATGCTATTCGTTATCTAATGGTTCTTGGGGCTCTTCTTCATCAACGCCAAGGAGTTCTCCACCCAGCCCTCGGCACCGCCTTCTAGGGCCAAGATGTCAATGACTCTGGTATCGGTTTCGTCCCTGGACTCCTTCTCAAAGAACTCCTTCTTGCCAACCCCGATGATCGCAGCATTACGTGTGCTTGGTATACGCAAGATTTCCTTCTCCACCTCCCAGCCCATTTTCTCGGCCAAGTCCTCCACATGATCAACTAATGCTCCATACGTGGAAACATTTTGTGCCAAGTTGGGGTCACTTTGTTTTCTTGGGTTGTACCTTCTCTTGGCCCCATTGAGGGCATGTGAGCAACAAGGAATCACCACAAACGGGAACCCTAGAAGAGGCATCCAGCATGTGAGCTCATCCGAGTGGTTACCAATCAAGAACGTGTTTGGTGGGAACTCTTCGGTGGTGCACACTTTGCTGGAGGAAAGAAGGTTGGCTGCAGAAAAATACTTCATCAATGGCACAGACGAAGGCTTCTGACCCTTGACTTCTGGTACCTCAAAAAGTCTTCCATTGTCCTTCACGTATGGTGCCATCTTTGAGATAACCGGATGGGGCTTTAGAAGAATGCTGGGGATGATCATCTGCTCCTCAAGGTTCGACTGAACTTCCAGTGGGTATGTTTTCCACAGCTTCCGTGCACGAGCGTCAATACCTTTACCCTTGTATCCTTCCAGTATTAGAATGTGCACTAGTAGACCATTGCCGCAACCAAGGTCACGGAACTCAAAGTCGTTATCCGGATACCTATCCTTCCAGAGTTCTATAAGAAATGCAGCCACAGCCAAATCCTCGAAAACGTGCTTCTTTGGATCTGTGCTCTCCACCCAGTTGGCCACAAGTGGGGCCGAGTACTTCTTCTTCAATGCAATGTATCTATTTTGGAACGCCACACGAGGCACAACCAAGTCGTGATTGACTCTTTTAGAATAACCACCTTTGACACCTTTAGAATGTCTAGCGGATGTTTGCAAGAGTCGGAGCGCAATCCTGATTGGCCGTTCGGTGGGCTGCAACGAACGCAAATCCACAGACTCAAATGGAACATAATGAATAGAAAGAGTGTCTTTATGAAGCAAGATTCCGACTGCCTTCACGGGCGGTAAGTAAAAGGGAACCTCATCTATAGACTGGATATGCGGAATGTAGGACACAAGTGTAGCGTCATCGGACTTGTGGATTTGGCAAGTCTGGTTGATGATGTGGTCCTTGTATGGGTTTCTTGGGATTATACGGCGTATAACAGCAGCATTTGCCTGCAACAGGACTTTAGAATTGTCAAGGGGCACTTCTCGGAGCTGGATGTCGGATAAATCGCGAGTGAGCAACTCCTTCTCAACATCGTCACTTGACTCAAACAGAGGCAAGCTTGGGTTGTATTGGGTCTTTTTGAGCAACTCACCGTTCTTCTCGAATTCTAGTTCCTCAAGTATGTCGGCTCTCATTATGACAGTGGAGTTGATGTTTGGTTCCCTGATTAGGTGAGACATTGCTGCCTCAAAGTGGGAGCCAAGAAACTCCACTTTTTGCTCATAGATAGGAACCCAAGAGTCACCAAGAAGGGACTCATTAGCGGTAAGTGGCTCAGGGGCCGCCGTCTTATCCATTTTGTTTCTGAGTTAACTAATGCAACCTCGCGATGCGCCTGGGGATACCGTCTTTCCTGTATGCAGATAACCCCACTGGATCACAAGTCGATAAAGTATGCTTCACTAACGTCGGAGAGTTTGTGCTTCTTGTAGCAGTAGTGGCATTTGAATACCTCTGAGCCACCCTTGGACAAGTTCTTCACACTGTCTTTAAGTGCAACGTGTCTACAATGGTTGAACACAACCACTGGGTTGCTCATAGGCAACAACTTCTGAGTTGCAGAGATCGGCATATAGTCCTTCTTGTTCTCCACAATATCTTCTTCTGTGATCTTCGTAACAGATGACAATGGCACCAACTGTTCTTTAGAAACAGGGCAAATGAAGATCGGGTGGTATCTGAACAAAAAGCGATTAGTATCCGGCAACTGAAACGGCAAGTCCTGAGTGGATGGTGCAAAAGACACTGGTTTTTCTTCATCAAGAGCACCGAAGGAGGGCCGGGAGCCTCTGCTGAGTCTTCTCTGGAGATTATTGTACTTGTAGAAATTAGGAATGTTGACAAAACCCGCCAAAAGACTTTGGAACAAGGACAGCTCGCTGGAAAGCAGTAAGCTTGCAGAGAATTCAGCAACAAACTCATTTGCAAGGTTTTCGAAGAGCATGTGGTTTTCGTGGATGTTGTCAAAAGAAGTCAAGATTTCCTGAACAAACTGGACTTCCTTCGCATGCCTTTTCTTGGAGCAGTTGCCGCAAGTGTATGCCTTGAGGAAAGTCTCCTTGAATCGCAGCTGGAGATCTTCCTCTAGACCACCAGTGGTTGGCCGAAATAAGAGCAATGTCATGATAGGAGAGATCTCCTCGACAAAATCTTTGATGTAACGAGAAAAATGAGTTTTAGCATAGTTGTATGCCTCAAAAGCAGAGTATGGCAGGGAAGAGTCTTCATTTGGAGTCTTATTGCCACATAGGAGAAGCACAAACTGGAGAACATGGAACCTGAATGAGATGTCATGAGTGTAATGGGAGTTAGGATTCCACGGATGGGCCTCAAACCATTGAAGAGCCAACGTGAGATCGTGGTCTACCCTGATGTTCTGAACAATGACCCGCAAGTCCAGAAACTGCTGAAACATAAGAGGATCCATGGCGCTTGCGTCTGGTCCTATTTCGTCAAAAAGCAGCTGCACCATGGACCCCTGGCCAATCTTTAGAAGATGCAAAATGATACTCTTCATGATATTCTGCCTGTTTTCTGCGGTGACTGCCGTATTTGGGTCCGTTGCTGGAGTCTCTTTGACTGGATATGGATTCAAAGCAAGCGGGAACGGATACGCGTTATCCAAGTTTATGGTGTATTTGTGAGAGTGAACAATGTTCTTTGAGAACTTGTTGACCAGGGAATTGTAGTTTTTGACAGACTGAATGGAGTTATTGTACCATGTCTTGGAGGCTTTCTCTAAACGAGAATCAAGCTTGGGTACGTCAGAGGTGGCAAGCTGAGATTCTAGATCTCGGAGACTATCTAAAATCTCATCAGATTCATGAAGAAGACCATCAAGATTCGTAGACCCGGACTCGTCAAGAGCGCCGATCTCCTTGGTAAGGTTTGCCAATAATTGCGTCATAATCTGGGGAAACTAAACACCGATTGGGGGTTTCTCTATACGGAAGTAGTGTAGGTTTGTAAAATAACGAAGATTTGCAGGAAATGTGAAGGCTGCAGAAGAAATCTCGAGAGATACTCTCCTAACGACGGAATTATGGTGTTTAGTCCGGTGTGGTGGTCTTGAGCTGATCCTTATAGATAATAAAATCACTACACCAGAACTTATCTCCTGCACAAAGGCACACCTGCTACCAGGTACATGTGCTACAAGATGAACTATTGGAGTTTTATGCAAGAAATTTGCTCTTTTATTCATTTCATTGGATAGCTTTTTCTGCTGCTTACGTAAATTTGGCTTCAGATTCTGAGTCGAAGAAGCTACGGTAGATCCACGGTCTTCCGAGGAGTTTGTCTAAAATTGTTCTGAAAACGCCAGTATTCTGAAGCAGTAGCTCTTATAAAGCCGGAGACACTCCGAGCTAATATGTGATTGTGGTATGCTGTAGATGGCCTTATCAGCTGTAGTCTGCAGACCAAGTCTTGCAAAGAAGAACTGCCAAATGGTATTGAACTCTGATGTCTCTCTGAATATTTGTCTGAATATTTGTCTGAATATCACAAAAAGAAGGTAATATCACTCAGACCTCTATATGTCAAGGTAGTCGGCCTTGACGAGAAGCTCTAGAGCAAGATGGGTAGGAATGTGGAAGTGGGGAATGGCACTGGCATCGTCTAGCTCCTTGTATTTGTAGTGGTGATGCAAATAGTTGACCACCACGTCTAGAATCTCGGCGTCCATGTCCAAAAGGATCTTTCCTGTCTGACCTTCCTCAAACTCCTCCATGCTGCGTAGCACTGAGGAGATCAGCGCCACATCCTTCAAAACCACAAACTTGTAGTTGTCAGCGGAAACCAACGTGATATACTGGTTTTTCTCTTCTTCGGCCATGGTGGATCTGTGGTGATGGTGATGCTTGCTGAGTTCCTCAACACACGTGAACCGTTGGCTGAGAACACGTGATAGTCACATGAGATCTAGCTGCGTTTCTGACGCCTCTCTCCACAAGACAACGCCTACACCAAAATGCTTGAAAGTCCCAGCTTGGGATGGCAGAAATTGCATAATGTGTTCTATTCGCTCAACATATGCTACGACTCTCTCAATTGGTCCGTGGAAAGTCTATATTCCAACCACATCTTCAGTATCTCCTCAAACACTACTTTAATCGCTTTAGCATCCAACTCCGGTCCTTATCCCAATGTTATAGACGTGTACTCGCTAAGCGGAAACAAACTATGGTCTGTTGTTTTCAATTCGCTGCCTCTGGAGCATATTGTGGACTTTTGCTTCCATGGAGAGCAGCTAGTGGTGGTTTTGAGCTCACGGAAATACAGGCTCTACACCGATTTCTACGGCACATTCAACGAGTACGACTTTACTCAAAATCTCCAAGTCCTTGATACGGGCAGTGCTGGAACAGAGCCAAAGGAGAAGTTTGTCATTACCAATCTCGAGAATAACGAGACAGAAGAGCCTTTTGATGTTCTTGAGGCCGTCAACTGGGGCCAATTCTTGGTTCTCCGCCACCGTACGAGAATCACAGTGGTGGATTTGCTCTCCCACAGAAACTACGACTTGAATGTGGCCACAGTGCTCGATCCATCGCTTATTAATTGCATCACAGAAGTCTCCACGTCTGCCACGTCAATTGAGTTTCTTCTAAGCTACAAGGAAACCATATTCGTCGTCAATGTCGACCTACCTGCAATGTCTGTTGACTACCAAAACCAGAGCTTGACAGACGGTCCGTTCACTCAGATAGCCGTTTCGGCAAACTCGTCTTTGTTTGCCATCTTCAACGACAGAAGCTCCAAGATTTACATCATCACGAAAGAATTCAACCGCATTCTCCTTGATTATGATACTTCCAACGAGTCCAGCAACCCATATATGATCCAGTGGGCTGCCAACGATGCCATCGTCTTGTCTCTACGTGATGAAATAAAGCTTGTTGGACCGCACCAGGAAGCAGTCTCTTTCTTCTACGATTTGATGGAACAGGACGAGTTCAATCCTCCTCGTGACAACAGCTTCTCTTTCATTGTGCCTATAATCAAATCTGAACCAGACGGACTAAAAATCATAACTCCAAATAAAGTGGAGTTCCTAGCTCGTGTGCCATCTTCTTTGATAAACCTCCATCAGGTTGGTTCCAACCACCCTTCAGCTGTTCTTCTCAGCTGTGTTGAAAAATTGGAAATTCAGTCGTACAAAGCAGACACTAACATTTCACTTCTCAAGTCAGACAACACTTTGAGAACTGCAATGGAGAGCTGCTTAGACGCAGCACTTCATGAATTTTCAATTTTATGGCAAAAGAGGATCTTAAAGGCTGTTTCCTTTGGCAAAATTTATGACGACGACCTCTACAATGCCAACCATTATTTGCATGTGTTGAACACTCTTCGGGTGCTTGATGAGTTGAGGTCTATGGAAGTGGGGTTATTCTTGACCATTGATGAAATTACTGCCATTGGCTGGAAGACAGTTATAGAGATGCTCTTGAATCGCCGCCTCCACCAGCTTGCCATAAGTGTCATTGATATTCTAGAGTTGAAGAATCTAAAGAATCTAGTTTACGTACACTGGTGTTGCTGCAAAATCAGAAAGGAATTAAACATGGATGACGTGGAACTCTTTAACATTGTGGCCAAGAAGTTGGTCTCAGCAGAAAAACCAACCAAGAAAAGTCAAACAGTCGCCAGAAACTTTATACCAGTTTCTGAAATTGCTGAAGTTGCTTTGCAAGAGGGCAGAACTGATCTTTGTAAAATGGTCATCAACCTTGAGCCTTCTATCTTGGAGAGAGTTTCACAGTTTTTGGCAATTGGAGACTCCGAGTTGGCTCTTCTTAAAGCATTCCAAGCAGGTGACAGCGACTTGTGCAACTTGCTACTCAAGCATCTTTTTGACACACTCTCAAAGACACAATTTTTCCAAATAATCAGCCACAATGAGCTGAGAACGATTGTTCCCGACTCAAAGGCAGGAAAGTTGGAAGACAATTTGACAGTGTATTTCCAAGAGAACTTGTTCATCAACGGAGACTTGATGGGCAACTTCTGGGCTCATTCTATTGCTAAGAGCAACCCAAAGCTTTATGAGTCTTATCTAAAACACGAGGATAAATACACAGAGAGAGCTCTTTCTAAGATGAAGCTGGTTATTTCCGAGAGACACTCGCAGTCAGAATCTTTTGACTACGAAGATGTTTATCAAAGACAAAAGTCGAAGATTCAGCTGCTTGGCAAAGACCCTGCTTTAGCTAGTGTGGTGCAGCAAGAGATAGCAGTGCTTGACCTCAAAAGAAAGCTCTCAGATACCTACCAACAATCTTTCTTTGACTTGTCATCGTTGAACGACATTTTGGAGAAGTTGATTGGTTTGCATCAGTTGAAGCCTGCCGCTAAGGTGTGCAAAGACTTCAGGATTTCAACTGAGAGATTTTGGAATCTTCTCATAGAAAAGTACTGTCAGTTGGGAGAGTTTGAAAGGTTGCAGGTTCAGCTTATTCCTCATCAAAACAAAACGGGTCTTCCTGAGCTCCTGATTCCCTTGGATAAAGTTGCTCAAACATATATTGCGTACGACGCACCAAAAAACTTTACCTCTGAATTGATTGCAAATGCCAGCGACATTTCCTACTTCGAGAAGGCAGAACTACTCATAAAAGTGGACCACTTGGAAGCCGCAGCTAGGGAAGCTTTGAACAACAAAGACAGGGCGTTGCTTCTACGGATATCGCGTCTTTCTAAAAATCTGCAAACAACTAATGCAATTAATGCTATGATCAACCAGATTTAATCTGACATGAATCTACCGTTCTTGACAGTGCCACAACTGGCACCTTCTTCGCCGGTGAGCCAGTTAGGGATAATCTTGGGATCAACGACTGGACAGTCAGGATTGGCAGCCAATTCGTGCAAGCCCGCAAACACGTCATTTCCAATAAGCTTGAGCGAGATCTGGCTGGGCTGCTCTTCATCTATATCTTCTTCGAGCACAAACTGTGCATGCCGGATTGGGGCAATCGAGGCAAACTGGTTTGACTTTGGTGTGCTCTCTGGGACTGTCTTTCTCCGTTTTGTTAGATGCTGGTCATCGTATAGTTTGTCTGATTTTAAATGTCCATCAGGAGTTCCCTTGAACTTTATATTAGAGAGCTCCGCTAATGTCTGCGACTCGTCACCGTTTGTTTTTAAAGCCTGAAACTTTGACAGTTCGGTGTGAGTAACGTGCTGATCAGGACTTGCCAAGGGAGACAAGTCCGCCTCACCGTCAGCATAGGGGGCCCAAGAACCCATACTATGAGAAAAGCGAGAAACACCATTCAAAATGTACATGGAGTCAAGGGACCTAATGAGTTTCTGAGAACGAGGAGTTTCAAGACGAAGCAGAGACCGAGGAGACTTTGAAAGACTTTGCTCCACAACGTTCAACACAACCTGAGATACAAGATCATTGCCTGGAGAATGGATCAAGTGAGGGGAGTTCATTGGGATGGCAAGAAAATACGGCTTGTGGGAGATGATATGAGGGTTTGTGCCTTTTTCAGAGCTGGCCCGCAGTCTCTGAGCAGGAGAAAGATCGAAAACCTGTATTCTGATCAAAACCAATGGGTATTTCGGGTGGGTGCACACATAGATGTGGGACATGAAGATCTTGGACAACAGGGACGCTAGTCTGGAGAGGAAGTCCTGGGGATTTAGACAGATTGGGCTTGTGTTGCCATGCATGTCATACACTGTTGACAGGATCCAGTGAAAGGAGTTGGGGTTGTCCACAAGAAGCTGGCAATCCACCTGGGCCAACTGCAACAAGTTGAGGCCCTTGGACCAGTACTGGTACAAAATGATGTCTATGAGTTTGTTTTTTGTCCATTTGGAAGGATGTTTCCGGATTTCCTGGGCGTCCAGGCGAGCCTGGCGGCTGACTTGGGCCTGACTGGAGTTATCATTCTCTTTATCTAGGTGCGGCTGAGTGTTTTTGAGTTGCGGCCATAACGTGATGAGAGCAATGAGACTCTGCTTCTGAAGCCTGCTGAGAACAGCGGTGATGACTTTTCCCGAGAGCACCGGCCGGTAGGTGTTGGGCAAGACGTTTCTGATCTTTTTGGGCATGGTCGCTGTGGAGTCCGATCTGTAAACAAATGTACACTTGTACACCCGTACACCAGAGATAGCCGGTGGAGAGACGAAGAATTTGAAAAGTTAGAAAGAGCCCGTGTGGCGACTCAGACAAATAGGAAGAGTAATTATTTAGAGTATCTTCTCCAGTAGATAAGGCCAAAGGGACCGATTTGTGGTTTGTGGAGGTGAACCAGTAGACGGGTATGCAGTACCGATGAGATGAGGCCTCAAAAAGCGAAGATAGTGGAAATTGGAACAGACAATGACAGACACAGAAAAAGAACCGACTGTGGCTGGCGGAGAAGAAAAGCCAGCCAATGACTCGAATTTAGACAGAAAAACCATTTTTGTGAGAGCCATTCCGCATGAAGCTACTTCAGAACAGCTTTCGGAGTACTTTTCCCAATTTGCACCAGTTAAGCATGCTGTCATTGTGATGGACCAGGAACAAAAGTCCAGAGGGTTCGGATTTGTGTCGTTTTCTATGGAGGACGACACTTTGACTGCCCTTGTGGAGGCCAAGAAGGTGAAGTTCCAGAACCGTCTTTTGAGAGTGGATATTGCCAAAAGAAGAGACAGAAAGAACAAAGAGCAGGCGTCTGAGGAAAAACCAGAAAAAAAGATCAAGGAGAAGGAGCCTGTGGAGAAGAGAAAGTCCCGTCTTATCATCAGAAACTTGCCGTGGTCCTGCAATAACCCAGACAGACTCAAGAAGCTTTTCCAGAAATACGGAGCTGTGCATGATGCATACATTCCCGCCAAAAAGGGTGGGCTTATGCGTGGTTTTGCGTTTGTGGTGATGAAAAAGAAGGCTGCTGCCGAAAAGGCCGTCAAGGAAAGTGTTGGTTTGAAGATTGACGGCAGAGAAGTTGCTGTGGATATGGCTCTTGAGAAGTCCAAGTGGGAGAAGGTGCAGGAGGAAGAGGAGAAGAGCACCGGCAGAGAGAGAGTGAAGGAAGAGGAGGACGACGGAAACCAGGAGGAGCCAGAAATCAAGGAAGAAGAGGACGACGCTGTGAAGGAAGAGTCACGTGACTCGAGTGATGAATCTGACTCGGAAGACGACTTTGACGAATTGAACGACCAGAGTGACAAGGAGCTTGACGAGTCTGACGAGGAGGAAGAGGAAGAAGCTCCTAAGAACAGACAAGAGGCGTTTTCTGTGTTTGTGCGGAACATTCCCTACGATGCCGACCAGGATTCGCTCAAAGAGCATTTCGAGCAGTTTGGCCCAGTCAAGTACGCCTTGCCTGTGATGGATAAGGTGACCGGACTTGCCAAGGGCTCAGCCTTTGTTGCCTTTAAGGATATTGACGCCTACAACAAGTGTCTTTCCGATGCACCAAGTGTTTCTTCTACGTCTATGTTGATTTCCGACGATGTTCTGCCTGAGTACGTCTACCAGGGCCGTATTTTGTCTATAGCTGCCACAGTGGACCGAGGATCGGCCAGCAAGTTGGCTGAGCGGAACAGCACCAAGAGAAAGGAAGCTTTTGGCATTGACGTCGGTGACAAGGACAAGAGAAACCTCTTTTTGTTGAACGAAGGTCGGATCACCAGCAGCTCCAAGCTTGCAGAGACGGTTTCCACGCTCGATATGGAAATCAGAGACAAGTCGTACAAGTTGAGAGTGCAGCAGCTCAACAAAAACCCATCGTTGCATCTTTCCATGACCAGATTGGCCATCAGAAACCTCCCCAGAGCCATGACGGCCAAGTCTTTGAAGGCATTGGGCCGTAAGGCAGTTGTGCAGTATGCCACCGAGGTCAAGGAGGGCAAAAGACACCCACTTTCCAAGGAGGAAGTCAATCGGTCCATCAAGGCCAGACAGGATGTGCAGGAGTACATGAAGATGCTGGACGAGGACCGGAAAAAGAAGGACAAAAAGGCCGGTGTGGTCAAGCAGGCCAAGGTTGTGATGGAAGTCAAGGGCACCGGAGAACAGGGTCGTTCCAGAGGTTACGGTTTTATTGAATTCAGAGACCACAAAACTGCCCTTATGGGACTCCGGTGGTTGAATGCCCATTTGGTGACGCCAGCCGAAATCAAGGAAGGGTTGACCGAAGAGCAGCAAAAAGCGGTCGACAGCGAAAAGGCCTCTAAAAGACGACTTATTGTGGAGTTTGCCATCGAAAATGCCCAGGTGGTGAAGAGAAGAAGAGACAAGGTGTTAATGGCCAGATCAGGCAAGAGAAAGAGAGACGAAAAGGAAAGCAAGGAAGAAGAAGCCGAGGAGGAAGGATCCGCCAAAAAGAAGCAGAAAAAGCAAAAGAAGGGCAAAGGCAACATGAACAAAGGCGGGGCCAAAGAGATGACGGACGAGGTGAAGCAGATGATCGGCAAGAAGCGGAGGATGAAGAAGGGCAAGAAATAGGCTACACTGTTTGCATAGTTTTGTATAATAAGCATTAATTACATGGACATTGAGATCGTAACAGGAGCTATCGGGTCTATGATGCGGGCGTGGGGGAGATCATAAGAAGTAGTCTATGCGCTGCTGCTTGGAGTTGTTGTTCTTGGCAGCAACGTCGCCATCCTGGACGGCACTGAAGATCTTGAAGTTGGGGTCCAAGTCCAGCCCGACCTGCATGACACTGGCGACGTTGCCGCAGCGGTAGCAGTAGTTCGGAGCGGACCACACCGTCACCACGTCCTTTTCCTTGAAGTGGTAGCGGAAGCCCTCCATGACCAACTGGTGCGCTCTGGCGATCAAGTCGAGGTTGTTGATGTGGTTGAACTCTCGGCTGACCTTGGAGCCAAAGAGCCAGCCGGCACCTCGCGGCGAAACGGCCCATGTGTCGATGTTGTCCGGGTCGGACCAGACCAAGTCGCAGAATCCACCTTCGTGCGGAACCTCCTGGGCTCTGCTCAACACACGGATCTGGTCTAGCATGCGGATCTCGGGGGACAAGCCACCGTGCACACAGAGAATCTTGCCGTCTATGATGGCTGCCAAGGTCAAAAAGTCAAACACCTGGCAGCAGTACTTCCACACCGACGTGGAGCCGTACTTCGTTAGACACTCGTCGTAGAATCCGTACACCTGTGTGATCTGGCGGGACTCGTGGTTGCCCCGCACCAACGTCACCCTCAGTGGGTACTTGACCTTCAACACCAACAAGATGGTGAAGGTCTCCAAGGAGAAGTACCCTCGGTCGACGTAGTCGCCAAGGAAAATGTAGCTTGTGTTGTTGTCGTCGGCTGGCAACCCGCCGGACACCTTGAATAATTCAATCAAGTCGTGGAACTGGCCGTGAATGTCTCCACACACCGTCACCGGCAGCTGCACGGGCTGGATGTTGGACTCTTCCATCAAGAGCTCCTTGACGAGCTCGCAGAGCTGCTTCATGTCCAGCTCCGAGAGCGCTATGCAGTTTTTGATTTGTTCTAACCACTGGTCGGGTCCTCTTTCAACCATGTTGTCTGGCACTGCTGCTGGCTGTGTTGGTGCTGATATGTGTGCCTTAGCGCAAAAACAGATGGACGGCGTACTGCAGAGGCGTTGATGAGATAAGCAGAAGCTAAAAAGACCAGAATAAAAAAAAAAAAAAAAAAAAAAAAAAAAAAAAAAAAAAAAAAAAAAAAAAAAAAAAAAAAAAAAAAAAAAAAAAAAAAAAAAAAAAAAAAAAAAAAAAAAAAAAAAAAAAAAAAAAAAAAAAAAAAAAAAAAAAAAGAAAAAAATAGAAGAGACAAGAAAAAATAAAGACAAACAAAAAAGTAGAAAGAACAATACTAATATCAAAGAAATCAGTATAGTACTAGTACAACGGCAGGGCTGGACCCTGCTTGACTAATAATGGAAGCGAGGACAATTTTTTCGGTGGTCGGTTCGTGCACGGAACGACCGCGGGAGAGAAAACCAACTAACTCCTAGCTGCAACCACCACAATGATCCGCCTGTTGAGAGGAAGCACGTTAGGCTTGAGAAGCCTCAGTGCCAGCGCCGCCAGGTTGCAGACGTTGCCGCTGACGCCGGAGATGAAGTCGCAGAAAACGTGGTCTGCCGCTTCTGGCCAGGCCAACTCATCCATCACGATGAAGGTGGTGGACATGACCAGAAACATCGAGGACTCCACCAAGGAGAGCTTGAACATCGACCGCAAGTTCGTCAAGCCCATCCACCACAACGCACAGTACGACCCGTTTGACTTCACCCAGGACAAGATCGAGCGGGAGATCCTCAGCCGCCGGACCGACAGAAACCCAGAAAGAGCATACAACGGCAAAACCGACGTTTTCGAGGAGCTCGGCATCGACCCACTCGACCTCTACATGATGCCGAACGTGCTCAACCGGTTTCTCAGTGTGACGGGCCAGATTCTTGGCAGAGAGCAGACCGGGTGCACTGCCCGCAACCAGAAGAAGTTGGCGATTGCGATCGAAAGAGCCCGTGCGGCCGGCATCATCTCGCCTCTCCGCAAGAGAGGCCCCAAGCGCATCATGTAAATAGTACGAATAGCAAAGAAGAAACCACCTATGTAAGGGAGTTTTGCAGCTCACCGGTCCTGCATGGAGGCCGCACACCAATGAGAGCCCCGTCCGCGTTTACCACCCACTTCTTTCGGTCACTCGTTCCTTCTTTTTCCTTTCGACCCACCGTCAACACCGTTGTTCACCATCGAAAATATTCACTCCAAAATGTTGAGACAATTGACCACTAAGAGAACCGCATTGAGAGCTCTTTCCTTCACCAGACCAGCCATGGTTGAGCAGCCCGGCCACAACGACTCCTTCAAGGACAGAGAGTCTGCCCAGGAGGGTGCCTACATCAAGAAGCACGAGGCTGAGCAATTGAAGAAGTTGAGAGAGAAGTTGGAGGAGCAGAAGAAGGTTGTGCTGGACCTCGAGACCGAGCTCAAGAACTTGAAGAAATAAGTGCTGTTGTAATACAAGAGAGATGTTTTGAGGCTCACGCTAGATGTTAAAAAAATAATAATGAATGGCTATTCAACTGCGTGTAGGGAGTGGTGTAGAGGTGCCGAGTTTTGTCAATTATGGGCACCGTCATTTGTTTGCCACTGCGGTGGCCAGGTGTTCGCGCGGCCCGTGGGAGGTTTTTAAGGCGTGCTATGTGGGGAATGCCAGGGGCGAGTGGGTCACGTGAGGAGCACCCCAGCCCTCGGAATAAGTTTCACAGTGCGCCAGGCCGAGGCCCCGCCGGACCTGTAAGAAGCACCCCAGATGCAATCACCGTAAAGCCCTGGAAAAACTGCCTTAAGCCCGCGCACCCCATTGTCTTGTGACTTCACACATTAAGCTGTGCTTATGTGGCTGCCGCTTTAGTCCACGTCGTCATACTGCGTCTATTGTCCGCACCGCTTACATAATAGGCGCACAGCGAAAGTGCATTCCACAAGTCGCTGATTTTTAACCCCTGCGAAAGACACTAGTGCCAGACCAGCACGGTCCAATACTGCCTAATCCATGTCAGAAAAGAGACTCTTCAGGGAGCTCAAACAGCTACGGAAAGTGCACCCGTCGGTCGAAAACCACCAGATCCTCGACATAGCCCCCAAGGACGAAAAGTGCATCTATACCTGGACCGCATCCATAGCAAAACAGACAAAAGGCGACAGCCGCTACTACTACAACGGCAAGTGGGAGCTTGAAATCACCGTTGGCGAAAGCTACCCGTTGAAGCCGCCGCAGGTGCGTTTTTCCCAGAAAACACCCATCTGCCACCCCAACATTGGGCTTGACGGCGAGATCTGCCTAGACATCCTCAAGGACGAGAGCTGGTCACCGGCGTGGAACTTGAACCACGTGGTTGTGGCCATATTGATGCTTATTGACCACCCGGAGCCAGATTCGCCCCTTAACATCGATCTGGCCAACCTTTACCGCGCAGACAAGACTGCGTTTGAGTCCATGGTCCAGTACAACATCTGGAAGCACGGCACCTTTTACGAGGGCACGAGGGAGCCCTCGGGTGTGCAGGTGCACTCTTTGCTAGCATACGACGTGAGTTCGGAGGAGGAGGACGAGCCGGAGTCGGAAGACGACATCTCTCCGCTCCGCTGCAGCTCTCCGGAAACAGAACAGACCAGGGCCCTCAGCGACCCCAGTCTACATGTCAACGCCGACCAGAAACACACCCAAGAGCTTGTGCAGGACGAGGCTGCCCGGGAGCTCGAGCAGGACACAGAGACCGAGGAGCACCTCAAGCAAGAAAACATGAGACAGATCCAGAGCGTCGGCGAGGAGGTGACCAAGGAGTTCATCGAAAAGGCCAACGAGGTGGGCGCCCACTCGCCGGGCCACCTCAGCAAGACCCCCTCGGTCTCGTCGCTTGATCTCCACGGCGTCCACCAGCAGGTTGCCGACAATGTGTCGAAGCAGGTGGAGGAGATCTGCCAGAAAACTGCGAGCAATCCCTCGCCCAAAATCATGGCCCAAATCGAGGAGCGCACCGAGCAGGATGTGGAAAAAGTTAAAGAGCGGTTTCTCCGGCACGTCGACGAACAGGTCGACGAGATCCAGAAGCTCCACGGCAACAGACGCACTGTCTCTCCGTGAGACGGCTTCTGCCAAGAGCAAGAGCTCCATGTTGTCTAGACGGATGAGGCGCTTCAGGAAGTGAGCTCATCCAGCGCAGAACTACTGCTGCAACAACCATTGCAACTGCAACTGCTACAAGTCCAACTGCTGCACTGCTGCAACCACTGCAATTGCTGCAGCTTGCAAGCACCGATATAATTGATTTAATAAACAAGTATCTAGACAAGGCTCAAACGCACCGCTAACGAGGCGCCCTGTGTGCAGTCCCAGTATTTACGTCTCGCCACGTGAAGATACTACTCCCCTGAACAACAACATGGTCGTTGGAGAGAGCAGGTCCGAGCTCTTGAGCTGGCTCAATGCAACGTTGCATTTGAACTACACGAAAGTCGAGCAGTGTGGAACCGGAGCGGCTTTCTGCCAGCTTATGGACTCCATCCACGGAGGAGTGCCCATGGGCAAAGTCAAGTTCGACACAAACCTCTCCGACTACGATTCCCGCAGCAACATGAAGGTTCTCCAGGCTGCCTTTAACAGACACAAGATCTCCAAGCAGATCGACGTGGAAAGACTAATAAAGTGCCGTCTCCAGGACAACTTGGAGCTTCTCCAGTGGTTCAAGCGGTACTGGAACGAGCACAAGGACTTGAATGTGGAGTACGACGCCTCCTCGGCCCGGCGGAAGCTGAGTGGCACCCGGACCCCGATTTCCGGACCCAGTTCTCGGAGAAACACCATAACTCCGAACCAGAACATCACCAACACCTTTCTGACGGCCAAGCCCCGGGCAGTGTCGAGCTCGAGCACACCAGCACAGATCTCGATGCCGAAAAGACGGGTGTCGAGCCAGGGGAGACCAGCAGGCCCACCAGGCCAGGATACGTCACGTGTTGTGGCGGAGCTCAGCAGCAAGTTGGAGCAGTCCAAGCTTGAGTTGAACGAAGCCCAGCTCCACGTGGAGACGCTAGAGACCGAGCGGAACTTCTACTTCAACAAGCTCCGGGAGATTGAGATTCTTACGCAGAACATCCAGGACGCATATGCTACGGACGACCCGGCCACTGATGATTTGAAGCAGATTCTGTGCTTGGACTTTGTCACGCAGGTGCAGGAGATACTCTGGTTCAAGGAGAGTGGCTTTGACGTTGTCCAGGACGATGTGCTTGACACGGAGTCGTTTTAGAGGAGTGATGGGGCTGCCCCACAGGGTCCTGCTTGTGTGCAGGACAGACGGACCCTGGCAGGGTGGAGTCCCCTAGGGAAGTGGTTTAGATATCGGGGGACAGCAAGCCCGGCTCTGGATTCGGTGTTTCCTCGGAAACGGCAGCGTTCCGCCGAAAGCTTGGCGTTTGGCAGCCCATCCATCATGTCAAATCTGCGCGAAGTGCATTCTCGAGGAAAAATTGAAAAGGTCACAGTTTCACTTTTCAGCTGAAAAACCCGTTGGAGCCCGTTTAAGACCCGATTTGCTTGAGTTTTCCGTATTCTGCAGCACCAAACACCCCAGGCCAAGAACCCCAGGCAGAACAACTACTTCCCAGGGCATCACCATGTCAAGTCTCCACGTCCACCCACACACAAGACGAAACTCTGCTGCATCACCGTACTCGATTCCAGCCAAACACAACCACCACCGCATCCACAGCCAGAAAACCTTCCATGAAGAGCTCCACAAGGACATCCCGCTACATCACAACCACGCTTCTTTGCGCCGGAAACTGATGTCGGGCGTGCTTTCCAGAGATGCCGTGCTCCGCAAGATGTCTGAAGGAGAGTCCCTGCGGGCCACAGACCAGCTTATCTGTGAAGCCTGCGGGAAGGGCTACAAGCACGTGTCTCTGCTAGCAAAGCACTTGTGGGAACACACACCCCAGTGGGATATGACCAAGAAGTTACTCATGACAAAGCACCAGCAGGTGCAGATGCTCGAGGCAGCGTCGATTCTCTACGGCATGAACGAGGGGGAGGAGCTGGCAAGCAGCTCGAGGAGACCCAGCAGCTTCTCCAGACGAGCCTCTATGGATACGCTGCGGTCGTTTTCGTTTTCGGACCATCCTCCGTCGGCGGTGGAGATCTCCCGGCTTTACCCGGGCCACGTTGGCGGCTACATCGACGTGCCCAGCCGGTCCTGTGTGATCGAGGAGGACGAGCTGGACGAGGAGGAGCAGAAGATAAAAGAAGAGAAGAGACGAAGGTGACGAATAAAAGCTTGAAAACGTACAGACGTGGGAGTCGTAGACCCGTACACCAGAACTCACTATATAGAGAGCTCATCTCGCACATTTGCACAGCAGACCCTATTGTGCAAAGCTTGGCCCGGCTCTTGCCAGCCAAACATCCTCCTTACGAAAAACCGTATTGGTGCTTCGTCTGAGGCAAGCACGCACAGTGGGGCCGATATTAAAGCGGACCCAGTCCCCAGTGTATCATAGTACATCCAGTGGATCTCCTCGGAGAAACAAGACCCAGGGTGTCTCCAAGCACACAGACATTATCGTATTCACTATATACATGTAGACCAGCTCCAGCCTGTGAGCTTATAAGCTTATTAGCTTATCTTGTTGCCTTAGCGGCTGGCTACTTCTCATCGGAACCCCGGATGATCTCGGCGTTCAAAGGCTGCAAGCTCTCGTACTGCTGCTTCAAGGCCATCTGCTCCTGGTGTTCTAGCTCGTTGGCAGCCTGCTTTTTGGTCATTCTCAGTCTCAATCTCTCGGCATCCTTGATGGGACCCTGCCTGGCGTTTTCTCTGTCGATGGCCTGCTCGACGTTGATGTAGACGAACGAGACCGCTGCAAAAACACAGGAGGCAGCAAACGTGACTTTGGAGGCGGTGGACATGGTGGTTTGTCTTCTGAGTTCTCTCACCTTATATCCTCACATCCGTACACCACAACCAAGTGCCGAAAGCAGTTGCCTGTAGCTTTAGCTATAGTAATAGCTTTCGCAATAGACTAGCATATTCGAGCTGAGCTGATTCTTGACTCTGAAGTGTGAATTTGAAATACAAATCTGAAAATGGGAATTTGGAGTTCTCCAAATCCCATGCACTAGGACAGCCGCATACAGCCACGTGATGGCATTCCAGCTCCACCAGTCCAGAATCCGTCAATGCAATTTTGCATTTGTTTTTAGCGTTTTAGCATTTTAGCGTTTTGGTATTTTTAGACTTTGTGTTTGTGTTGGCACTGGGTCGGCACGTGGCACGGCTACAACAAGTCTCAACACGGAAAGAAGAGCAACGGCCAGACGTCTTAGACTACAATTACTCTAAAAAAAACCACCCACTCGAAGTGCCAAAAAGCAGCCGCGTCCGCTTATCCCCGCTTAAACTCTAACCTTGTGGTATGTGGGAAAGTAGACCCGTACACCAGCACACCGACACCGGCGGCTCACGTTAAGCAGCCAACTAGTTGCCTAAAACCCAACGCTGCCCCACATGAGCCAACCGCCAGAAGGCCCCCGCAGTGCATCACTGCTCTTCTCGCAGGAACAGCCCAGAAAACCAGTGGCCGTGTCCAATCTCACGAAAAACCTCATGCTGTCCGACAGCCAGTCGTACCAGCAGCTCCCGGAGCCAAACAGAAACACCCAAGCAAGACCCATCAATGTTTCTGGGTCCGTCAGCTCGAGCAACAAGTTTATTCCCGCTGGTTCGGCGAATTCCTTGAGCCACAGCTTTGGCCGTCTGGCCAGCTCTCTGCTCCCCCACCATGCCCTGTTGCCCTTCCCCTCCACTCTGGTGTACCAGCTGGGCCAGTTCACCCCAAGTTCGGTCAATCACATGCCCTTTGGCCACAACACCCCGTCCATGGTGTCCTCTTCGTACACCCCCAACTACTCGTACACCCCGTCATACTCTGACAGCCAGCAGAACCCGAGTGTGCAAGCGGGCTTTTTCCCGGGCTTCTATAAGAACTTCTCTGCTCCGCTGGCTCCAACAACCACCGTTTCCATGCACTCGGCCAACTCCAACTCCAATTCGACCGTCAACTTCCCTGCGTCCACCCCGGCCAATGCCCAGCTTTTCGACCAGCTGCTGTCCCCAAAGGAGCCCAAGCACTCTGCAGACACCCCAGGCTTGTCTCTGAAGTTCCAGTTTGCCCAGCCCGACCACTACATGTCGTATGACGAGTACCTCGACTCCCTCAACAAGAGAGACAGCCTGCCCGACAAGGACGGCTACGAGGAGCACCTCAACATCGTCAAGTACCCTGTAAACGACCTCATCACCATGCTTGCATGTCTTTTGACCAAAATCATAGAAGCCAACGACAAACTCCACCCAAACCACTTTGACAACACCATTGCCATCCGCCAGAAGATGCGGGAGGACAGGAGACAGAAGAAGCTCGAAAAAAGCAGGAGGAGCCTGCACGCCAGGTCCACCTTCTTTGACAACGAGGGTGTCAACACCACCGTCGAGCACGTGGACGAGGATCTCAACTCCTCCGACGACGAGGAGGACAAGGACGACGACTTGAAAAACAGGTACCTCGCCAACGTGTTGGCGTTCCACGGCACCAACATCCCGGGCATCTCGCTCAATGCATATCTCACCCGTGTGCTCAAGTACTGCCCAATCACCAACGAGGTGTTTCTATCGTTGTTGGTGTACTTTGACCGCATTGCTCGAAGGGCCAACAACTTGAACAAAAACAAGCAGAACGGTGAGGGCGACGACTCCGAGCAGCTCTTTGTCATGGACTCTTATAACATCCACCGTCTCATCATCCTGGGCATCACCGTCAGCTCCAAGTTCTTCTCCGACATCTTTTACAAGAATCTCCGATACGCCAAGGTCGGCGGGCTACCTTTGGAGGAGCTCAACTACTTGGAGCTACAGTTTCTCTTGCTCCTAGACTTCAAGCTCATGATCTCCGTCGAGGACCTCCAGAACTATGGCGACTTGTTGCTCAAATTCTGGAAGCGCGAGCAGCTAGCGGAGGATGGTTCTGAGTAGATTCTGCTCCGTTCCATGGCCTCCGGGTTGCTGTCATTTTGCATGCCGTGCTTGACGTGGTGTCAAGCGGAGATAAGCGAGCCGGTCCGGGTCCAGTAGTGAGCCAGGGAAGCAATGACCTAACGCCGAAAAAACAAAAAAACAAAGAAAAAAAATATAGAAACAATGAGAAAGATTTTCCGAACTCTTTGTAGGCTTTGAAAAGAAGCTGGTTACGAGGCCTGACAATAGGAAAGAACACTTCCCTGAAGGGCCGGAGATAACTCTGCCTCGGCAGGCGTTACCACCCATCACGCGACCATCGGACATAACGGCACGCCGCCGGTGGCGCTTATGCAACTTGAAGCGCGCCGGGGGTGCTTCTCTTCCTGCCTGGAGTACTCATTGACCCTCATTTGCCACAAGTCAGGTGCGGGCTTAAAATGCCCATTCTTTACTGGTGTCCAACGTCTCGCTTCACATGCACACAAGAAAAACGGCCCATGCACGGTTTAGCCTCATTGTTGCCAGCCAACCGCAACTTGAGACAATAGCAGGTGTATTTCAGGGACCAGGCACCTCAATGCCACCACTCCTGTAGATAAGAAAAGATTGTGCACGCGAACACTCTGAGATCCCGATGTTTCAGTTATGCAGCTGCCGGTGCGCTGTCTGCCCCCCAAATAATATTCGCCAAAAGCGCCCCATATTTTTCTTTTGCCCATTGAAGAAAGCTTACTTCGCGGATTTTGCACGAGGCTTATCCGGTGAAATGCTGCAACTCCTCAGTGACACCGATATCAACCACGGCTAGCGTGTGTGTGTTCTGCTGCATTGACTGCAGCAAGGCTTATGCACAAAGCCGAAAAGAGTTTTATATAAACTGCATCCCGTCCAGGCCGGACCTAACTAAAAAGCGTATCTCCGTGGCCTTGCTACCCTTTTTCTTTTCCACAACATGGCCTCAACTATTCCAACAATAACGACTCTAACGTCGGTCGACCCGACTCACCTGCTGGGGCTTCTCAGCACCCTCCACAGCGCTACCCAGGTGGCTGCCACGGCCACCGCCGAAGGCGACCAGTACTCCCTTTCCATGCAAATCGCCCAGGCCTCGGCCTCCTTGGCCATTATTAGCGCAGAGAAAGTGATGGCCACCGCCACCGGGGATAGCCAGTCCCTGGCGTCCAACGCAATCTTGAGTGCAGCCACCAAGCTCTCGGAGATTGCCTTTCTCCAAAACAACTACCGGTCGTTTTTGAATCTCGGCGCAAACATCTTTTTTTGCGTCATGTTTGGTCTTGCCTGGATCTACCACTTAATTGTCGGTATTCACTACCGGTACTGGTACTTTTGCTGCATTCTTTTTTGCGGCATTGGCTTGGATTTTGCCGGGTACCTCGCCAGAGCGCTTTCTGTGCATCACGAGGATAATGACGACCGGTTTCTTGTGCAGATCATCACCCTTACCATTTCTCCGGCTTTCCTTATGGCCGGTGTGTACTATATGCTTGGGCGCGTTTTGGTGTACCACGGCAAGACGTTCTCCATTCTCCGGCCCCGCTGGTTTTCATATATATTCATAACGTGCGACGTGATTTCGCTAGTCATTCAGGCTGGTGGCGGTGGCAGCGCCGCCATGTCGTTGGAAACAAACTCAGACTCCACCCCTGGCACCCACACCATGGTGGCCGGTATTGCGTTCCAGGTTTTCACCATGTCGTGCTTCATCATTATCTATACCCACTTTATGTACAACATCTACTTCCGGTGCTCGGAAGAGGTGAAGTTCTCGGTGAAGAACTTTTTTGCGCTTTTCTTTAACACAAAGCGGGGCCGCGAGTTGCAGGCGCTCTTGGAGCCCCACTACGACAGCAAGTACGCAGAGGTGCGCTCGAGGAAATTGTACAACTACACCCCGCTAGCCATTTTCCTCAGCACCGCCCTTATCTACATCAGATGCATATACAGAGTCATTGAGCTCGCCGAGGGCTGGACTGGTTACATCATCCGGCACGAGGTGTACCTCTTTGTCTTTGACGCCAGTATGGTTTGTTTGATGGTGCTCGTGTTGGTTCCTTTCCACCCTGGGCTTCTCTGGGGCCGCCACTTTGTCACGCTCAAGTTCCGGGCTGCAAAGAAGGAAAAACAAAGCGAGGAGGAGAAGGAGAAGTCAGCGGACGAAGGCGATGGAAGCCTCAGCCACGAGGACAATAACTACTAATGTATTAATAGATGTCAAGAAACCATTGTATTGTGCGCCTTCCTCGAATTCAAGATGATTACCCGATTAGGCAACGTCACTTTACCCGATTAGGCTCGCGGGGCATTAAAGTTTCCTGCACAAAGAACACACTTACTGAGACAGGCAACCGATCCACAGAAGAGGCAATTCCCAAGATCAGCCTTTGTCCCAACCGGGCAGCCCGGCCGGGCCCCCCGTTTCATTCAAATATGCCCCCTCCGCCGCAACTAAAGCTTCTTTGATCATTTCTGCATTTCTTATACCCCTTCCTTCGCTCTGACTTTCGTTCAAAATGACAACTACGGCGGCTGCTTTTGCATCCGAAATCGCCGAGTTCACCAAACCCTGGTCCACCTCCAAACTCCCTACGGAGACGACTCTCACTCACATTGACCCGCAAAACTACTATGGGCTTGTTTCCACGTTGAAGTCCATCACGCTGGCCGTGCCCACAATGACTGAGAAAATCGAGTTATACCATGTGGGCAACAAGGCCAAGGCTGCCCAGGCTTCGTTATCTGTGATTTCGGCACAGAGATTTCTTGCCACCGCCACCGCCACCCAGGATTTTCCTCGAATGACTTCTGTCATCTGGAACGCCACCATGGAGTTGCAGCAGCTCGAAAAGGGGCTCAACTTGTACCAGACGGAGCTCAATGTGTCTGCCAATGCTGTGTTTGTTGGTGTTTTTGCGTTTTTGCTCTTGACCCACTTGTTTCTCCTGATCCGCAAGAGAACCCCTTACTTTGGCTTTTGCTTCTTTGCCGGCACTGTGCTTGAGTTTGCCGGTTACTTGGCCAGAGTGTTGTCTGTGGACCACTATTCCAACAGACACTCGTTTCTCTGCCAGATTATTTCGCTTACTTTGGCCCCAGCTCTCATTATGGCTGGTGTGTACTTTCTTTTGGCCCAAATTACGGTTGTACACGGCAGAGAGTACTCTGTGCTAAAACCGCTATGGTATTCGTACATTTTTGTTACTTGCGACTTGATCAGTTTGGTTGTTCAGGCTGCTGGTGGTGGAGACGCTGCCATTAAGCTCCAGATGTTGGAGGACACAAAGCCAGGGACCCACACTATGGTGGCAGGTATTGCGTTCCAGGTTGTGCTGATGTCGTTGTTTTTGTACTTTTTGTTTGACTTTATGTTCCGGGTGTGGTTCCGGGCGTCTCTGCACGTGAAGTTCCTGGCCAGAAACTTTTATGATTTGCTCTTCAACACCAGCCGGGGCCAGCTTCTTCGGCAGACGTACATGAACGACCACTACGACCCCCACTACGAGTTCATCTGGTCGAGAAAGTTGTTTGGGTACTTTCCGCTTGTGTTGCTTTTGTCGGTGGGCTTCATCTATATCCGGTGTCTCTACAGACTAGTGGAGTTGAGTGAAGGCTGGACTGGCTTCCTCATTACCCACGAGGTGTACATTATGACTTTGGATGCGCTTATGGTTTTCCTCACGGTGGCCATGTTTGTGCCTTTCCACCCCGGCATAATGATGGGAGCTGGCTGTGACGCCTTGATTTCCGTCAAGGGCACCTACCCTACCGACGTGCTCCACGGAAAGGGCAACAGCGACGACGAAAAGTCCCTTTCGTCTAGATCTTCCAAGAGCTCTAAAAGATCGTCCTCCGACAAGTGCTATTCGGTTGCAGCCACCACGGAAGACGGCACAGAAACAATCTACGAGTTCAAGCACAGCTTCCTCCGGCGGTCCTCGTTGTACAAGACACCAAAGTCGAGCAAGAGGCCATCGGAAGCATCTACACCTGTGGTGAACCCATTTGAGGACCAGCTGGACCATCTCCACTCGTTCAGCTTGTGTGGCAGCAGCATCAGAAGCACACCGATTGTGGAAGAAGGCATTGTTGCAATTCCGTACAGCAACACCAAGGAGCAGGAATCGATGGTTCTGGTGCCCACACGGAGCAGCACGCCTCCGAAGAAGCGTGGCTTGAAGAAAATCAGCATCCCCCAGACTGTCTACGCTGCAAGAGAGTCTGTGAACCCATACGAGCGGTTCAGCAGCATCCAGAACGAGTCCATCTCCACTCTGGGTCCGTACGAGCAGTACGAAACACAGTACCCGGACTATGAACAACCGGGCTACTACAGACAGGAGCCCGAGTACTACGGGTCTGTTAGAAGGTCCTACGAGTCACAGGTGACCCACGACGAGGATCTCTTTGACTTTGGCATTGGCAAGTAGACTAGAATAGCATTGTATTGACGATTAGACATTATTGGGCCCTAGGAATCCAGCTAGGGGCATTCTTGACACAGTAGGCGTCCGGACACCCACATGGCTTGACTTTGGTTGTGTCTGTCTGGGAGTCCTGGACTATAAGACAGGGATGGTAGTTAGGCACCGAAGGGGCCGTTTTCTTGGGCCTGGGTGGGATGTATATCTCACTTAGAAGTGTGTTGAGCCGGGTGCTGTCCATGCTTTCTTTCTGTTCTAAGGTTCTATATGTTTATAATTTTAAATTTTGATTCCATCTGCCTTTATATCAGTCACTGCTGATAAGCTCGGGAAGGACTTCCCGCACAGCTTGCAGCCATCGGGAGCAACTGCAGAGAAGTAAATAAAGGGATATAAATAGAGAACGGAAGGGGCTGGTGGAATCTGGGTTTTCCGTTTTTGGCAATTTTGCCAAATTCCTTCAATTTCTGCTTCATTCGGCCTGAAACCTGTCAAACAGGTCTTGTGCCGTTTTGACTCATGCGCATTTGACAGCTCGGCACGGCTGGCACCTCTCTTATCCGGATATCCGGACTTCTGCTATTACGTATTAGGTTTCCAGAATCCACGACAATCTGAATTGCCAGTCTTTAAGTGAACACAAGTCCTGAGGAATTCTAGCTATTATGTGATATGTGAAATATCCCTGTGGATGGCTTCGGGATATGGTTCCGCATTTATGATCTACAGAACAAAAAAGGAAATCAGGGATGCCAGCCGTAGATCCAAAGAGGCCACAAGCGACTTTTACGTTTTTGGCAGTAAAGCCCAATTGTTTTGGCCTGCTAAAACTACCAGAATAAAACAGACTTCACGTGACCACTGACCAGCCGACCAGTCTCTATATCAAATGGCTCTACTAATTAATCCTGCATATGGCGAGATGCCTGAAAATTTGGCCAACCAGCTATAACAAAGACATGGCCATAATGCCGTCTACAATCCAAAGCATTCACAGTAAGTTTCGTTTATTAAAGGAAAACACCCTTATTTAGCGGCCTCCTTTCTCTGCTGCTCCTTCAACACTCTCTTGACAATCTTCTGCTCCTCGATCAAGAAGGCTCTGACGATTCTCTCCTTGACACAGTTGGCACATCTGGAACCACCGTAAGCTCTGGTGACAGACTTGTGGGTCTTGGACATGTTGCCGTACTTTCTTGGTCTGACGGCAGCAACACCTTGCAATGCAAATCCACAGTCACCGCACTTTGGAGCGTTGACCTTCTTCTCTTGGTGCTGAGCAACCAACTTACCGCCTGGGGTCTTGACCACCTTGATCTTGTTGGATCTGGTGTTGTCTGGCTGTTAGTATATGGACTGAAAAGGCCTGGAAATGCTGGGAGAAACGGCCTCAAATTGACCGCTGTGTGGTTTAGCGGACCGTCGTTATTTCGGGCTATACATACAAGGATTCTTTCTTCTGTAGGTAACACGCTGGACCATTTTTGCTGAAAAGGTGGATGAACGAGAAATCCAAAATCTAAAATGGAGTTACGGTTGAAGATTTTTTTCGCTCGTTCCTGCCTCCATCACCGGTGGTTATGTGCAGGCATTAATATCACCACCAACATTCCGCCTCCACCAGCAACACCAGAATAGCTTGTGCGGGAAACTGCAGAAGCCTGAGCTTTAGAACTAAATGTCGTCTACTAGGGCGTGCTGTCATCTTGACACAACTACTGTGGATATAGAGGGCGGGCGCTGGTGGACCGTGACAGTCACGTGCTATGCGCAATCTAGGGCTCGAGCCCTTGGACCGCGACCACTACGCGGGCTGCAATAATTACAATGACGTTTATTGTATACTTACAACTTGGAGGCGTCCTTCTCAATGGCAACAACCTCCATTTCCAAGTCGACACCCAAAGGCAACTCCTTGACGGCAATGCAGGATCTGGCCGGCTTGTGCTCGTTGAAGTACTTGGCGTAGACACCGTTGAACTCAGCAAACTGGGTCTTCATGTCGGTCAAGAAGATGGTGGACTTGACAATGTGCTGCAAGGAGGAGTTGGAGGCGTCCAAGATGTTGCTGACGTTCTTGATCACCTGCTCGGCCTGCTCAGCAATGGTGGGCTTCTCAGACAATGGCTTGTTGTCTGGGGTGTAAGGGATCTGGCCAGACACGTAGACGAAGCCTGGGGTTAGAATATGTGTGCATTGATGCTATTACGATTTGTTATACGTACCGTTGACCTTGATGGCCTGAGAGTAGGAGGCGGCTGGAGGAGGGGCAGCGGCGGTTTTAACCTGCGGTTAGCACAAGAAGACCAATTGAGCAAACTCGGCAACATACTGGTGTGATGAGAGATCTGGCAGACATTCTGAAGGAAGAAGTGGCAGCACGGAGTCCGGATGAGAACATTCTAAGGAGTGATATACGGTGGTAACAATGCGGCAACAATCGCTATCAGAGCGGGTGTGTGTGCAGTCCGGGCCGGAACCGGGAGGTGTGGGTCTAGCGTTTCTTGGACTTCTTCTTCTTCTTTGGTTTCTTCTTCTTGGCCTCCGTTTTGGTCTTGTCGTCGAACGTCGTTTCTCCGTTGAGGAACTTGTCGTTGAACTCCGACTCCACAAACTGGGTCTTGTCTTCTTCCTCCTCCTTCTTATCTCTCTTGAGACCAAGAAGCAGGCTCTCGAGCTCGTTGGACATGATCTCCACAAAGAGCTTGCTCTGGAAGAGCACACGGGCGTATTTGAAAAGTAGATTGAAGTTGCTAGCCACCTCCTTCGGCGTGCACTTCTCCGGCGTAGGCATGTCTTTGCCGTACATCTGGAAAATGTGGGCCCTTAACTTTCTGGCGAAAGCTGGGAGTTGGGACCGCAACACAGAGCTGCTCTTCACCAACGCATCGACGTCCTTTTCTCCAGCTAGTTTGTTGAGAGCCTGCTCCAAGTCCTCCAGCTCTTGTGCTTCTTCTTCCTTGGCAGACTCATCCTTAGGCTTAAAGGCATTGTTTCTGCAGTGGAAAAAGAGCTCTCTGGCCTCGGGCACCTTGCCGATCCACGGGATCAAGAAGATCTGGAGATCGTGCGTGTAGTCCTCGTAGTAGTCGGCACACTTGTCGTCGATGATGATGATCTTCTCGTCCAATAGCTTTTTGATCATCAAGCAGAAGTACTGGATGAGTTTCTTTGCTCTCAGCTCGGGCAAGTCAGCCTCTGGGTCGAACTCTCCCTGCAAGAACCAGGAGGTGGAGTTGACGAAGATCTCGTGGAGAAGCATCAGCCGTTCAACTTCAGAAAGCTCAAGCGGACCTTGTCTGGAGAACTCAAACACCAGTTTCCGCAGGCTGTTCCCTCTGCGCAGCAGCACCAACTCGTAGATGTAGTCGATCAAGGACATGTGGAGGTTGACGGAGTGGGTGAGGAACCAGATGATGGTTCTGCGGAACCCAGGGCACATGAGGAGCTCGTCGGCAATGGCCATGGCCAACTGCGGGTTTGTGATGAGAATGAGCTCGAAAAAGGTGACTTTTCGAAATGCTATGAGGTACGACCGGGTCTGGGTGTGCTCGTCCAAGACCTCGTCTGGGAAAGGCGAAACAAGGAACTTGTAGATGACCTCTGGGTAGATTTTGGAGTCGGGTTCGTCTCGGACAGCCTTGGCTATGGTATCGACAATCACCTGGCCCAAGGGCTTGGGGTCGATTTCCATGGTGGCCACAAGGAACAAAGCGTCACTGAGCATGGACCAGTCGGAAAAAAAGTGGTCGGAGGAGTCCTTCTGGTCGAGAGACTCGTAGAGGTCGACTCTTTTCTGGAATTCGGGCGTGGACTCCGTGTTGGTTCCTCTGGGGCAGTCTCTCCAGTCCCTGCCCTGTTCGTCAAACTCAATGTCGTCGTTTGTTCTGAGAGCCATGGGCACGGTGTCCTTGTCGTCTTCGCTCTCGTCGTCGGAGTCAAAGTAGCCAAAAACGTACTTGATGTCGTCGTCAAACTGGTCCTCCGTGTACAAGTCGACCATGGTGTCTCCGCAAGAGCCCATAGGAGAAGCTCTGTTCTTGCGGCGTTCCTTGTAGACGTGCTCGTCAAACAAAGGAGGATTGTTGGGCAGAGGGTCGGAGACCGGGGAAAACAGGCAGAACAGGCGGTGGATCAACAGAAGCGGGGTGATCAGCGAGAGGTCCACCAAGATGGAGCCAGCCATCGAGGTGCGTCTCGACAACGGGTCGTAGAAGTCGAGGAGCAGCATCTTGGTCATGTCCAGCAGGCTGGCCAGGCGGTGCTCGATGAGCTTCTCTGGAGAAGACAGCGGCGAGCAGCACAGCATGTTGATGACGTAAGCAAGGACAAAGCGGACGGCACTGGAGCCCAAGAGCACCGTCTTGATTTCCTCCGGAGTGTCAAAGTAGTCTCCCTTCGACGACCAGGCGTCCTCCTCGAGTTCCCGGTCGAGCTCCAACGCCAACGCCAACACATTAGTGTGTGCCTTCCAGAGGCGGATAAAGTAGTCGGCGTACGGGAGGTGGGCTAGGTCGTACGAGCCGCCCACAGGCACACACAGCTTGAACATGGCCATGACCAAGACACAGCTCATGTGGTAGCACAGCTTGATCCAGTCGTCCCCACCAAGTCTGGGGTGCCAGAACGGAAGCGTTTCGGGCCAGCGGGCATGGTCGATGTTGAGATGACGTAACGTGGTCTCGTCGTCCACATTGAGGCAGTAGCTCAACGCCTGCAAGATCTCCATGAACCGGAGCGAAAGGGAGAACTTGACCGAGGCAAGCGGCGGTCGGTCTTTGGCCGTCCGGGTCCATTCCCGGTAGCTAAGCGCCACCAACGTGTCCGCTAGCGTGGAGATGCTCAATGCCAAGGTCTCGCTGTCCTCCGGCTGGGTGTAGGGGTCACAGAGGGCAGCGGTGGTGAGAAAGACAAAGTTGGAGAGACCATTGTCGAGGTCCAACGGGCCGTGGTAGGTTTTCTTGATGTAGTCTCGGAGCCGGACGTGCGGCTTGAAGAGGTCGTCGAGCTTGGGCGTGAACGGGAGCTCGAACTCCATGACGTGTTCTTCCGAGTCCAGCATGGTGGTTGTGCTGAAAATCGCGTCTGAGATTTCTTGAGATTTGATGAGATGACTTGCCTGACTTCTCTGACTTCACCTCAGGTTTTGGTGTTGAAATGCCCTGCACTGTTTTTGTATTTGAGTGATTTGGTTTTCTTTGGTTTTCTTTGGTTTGGTTGTTTTTCGGCTTTTTCAATTGTCCTGTGGCCAGTTGGTCTGGCTACGGTAGGTATGGGCCAATGCGGTCTCTTTTGGAATACAGGTTATCCTACGTATTCTAAGTTTGGCTAGCTGGTGACTTGTGTCTTGAGCTTGATTTTTGGGTTTTGGGTTTGTTGATTTTTTGGTCCGATGTGGTAGTTCTGCTCCATACTGGGTCAGACCAGAGTAGTCTGTAGGCCAGACCAGAGTAGTCCCACGATCACCAAAAGCCTACGTCTGCCAGTGTCAAATCTAAATGCTTCACTTCTACTCTCTACATCTCATCTTGCATCTTTAGTCATCTCATCTTGCATCTTTAGTATCCCCATTGATGGTGCCACTAAGCATGGTCCAAACGGTCCCATAGGGTAAAACAGCACACAAACGGCCAATTGCACTCAGAATTCCCTGGTCGTCTCCAATTACATTGTGAAAACGAAAAATTCGGCTACCTTTTGTAAATTTCCCCTTTCTGATTATTGGCCACCATTCGTCAGTTTGCAGCTCCACACATCGGCTGACGGGGAATTGCGAAATGTAGCACACTGGTTGCAAGGTGCCACCACTGCCCAAGTGAACAAATACAATTTTTAATTTTACAATTTTACAAGCCTTACTTAAGCTTGCAAATACTCTACATCTCCAAACTCAACAGCTGACTGTATTGACCTCTACATTCTCTCAGTCTCAACAGCGGACAGTATTGATCTTGATCTCTACATTCTCGATCTCAACTACCCAAAGTATGGCTACACAAAGTAGCACCCACCATACCAAGTAAATATCCTAAACAGTAATATCCAACAACCCAGCACTGAGCAGCAGCTACTACTAGAAATTCCATGGCAGACGTGTTGCTGCCTGTGTGCAGTACGGGGATGTCGGTGCGTTGGCACAAACAGCGGAATCAGACCGCATTTACGACAACTTGGACAGAACAGTAACCATGCAAATCAAGGAGATCGCAAGAACATCCACGTTTGCCTGGAGTTCCGATGTGATTCCCTTGCTTGCCACAGCGTCTGTGGCGGGCGCAGTCGACTTGGATTTCTCGGCTGCCTCCAAGATCGAGATCTGGGACATTTTCGCCAACAACTCCGAGCCCATTTTCGCCGAAACCACAGACTCAAAGTTCAATGCCTTGGCCTGGTCCAGGCCGTTTGCCAACTACAAAAGCGGCGTGATTGTCGGTGCCTTTGAGACCGGCGAGATCGAGGTCTGGGACGTGGACAAACTCATAAAGTCCAAATCGTTGCTGTCGGCTTCCGTGCACAAGGCCAGCCGGCATTCCGGTGCCGTCAAGACGTTGGCTTTCAACCCGATCCAGCACCACGTCTTGGCTTCCGGTGGCCACCACGGTGAGATTCTTGTGTGGGACTTGAAGTCGTTGGCCGAGCCCGTTTCCCCAGGCAGAGCAATCTCCCCCATGGACGAGATCTCCGCCGTGGCATGGAACAACTCCGTGCCCCACATCTTGGCTTCCACCTCCAACGGTGGCTACACCAGCATCTGGGACTTGAAGGCCAAGAAGGAGGTGTTGCACTTGCTGTACAACGGCTCTTTGGGCAAGGCTGACTTCTCCTCCGTCATCTGGCACCCTCTGCAGTCCACCAAGTTGATCACTGCCTCCCAGAGCGACAGCTGCCCGTTGATAATGTCGTGGGACCTCAGAAACGCCAGCGAGCCAGAGTCCATCTTGCAGGGCCACGAAAAGGGTGTCTTGTCCTTGGACTGGTGCTCCAGAGACGCAAACTTGTTGCTTTCTTCCGGTAAGGACAACTCGACCAAGTTGTGGAACCCGGTCACCGGCACCCTCTTGGGTGAGTACCCTACGGCCGCAAACTGGGTCTTCTTGGCCAAGTTTGCCCCTAGAGCCCCCGACGTGCTTGCCTCCGCCTCCTTCGACGGCAAAATCGAAATTCAGACCTTGCAGGACACTTCTCCGCCTTTGTCTAAGCAAACGGAGTCCAACAACGAGGACGAGTTCTGGTCCAGCATCGCCACCTCTAACGTCCAGCAGCCTGTTTTCGCCGTCAAGCAGGCCCCTCTGTGGCTACAGAGACCTTGTGCCGCTTCCTTTGGCTTTGGTTTCAAGTTGGTGTCTGTTAAAAAGTCCGGCTCCAAGTCCGTTGTGAACATCTCCAACATCAAGTCCCCGGACAACCTCCACGCCGACGAGCTCAGCGAGGCCTTCCAGAAGAACGACTTCTCCGACCTCATCTCCACCAAATTAGAACAGAAGCCATCCGACGTGCAGGACTGGGAGCTTCTAGACAAGTTGGCCAAGGAGGGCAAGAGCAAGTTCTTGGGCGACATTGTGGACGGTTCTGCTGTGGAAACCGAAAAGGAAGAAGAGCAAACCGAGGAGCCTCTCGATGACTTGAACGAGGACTCGTTCTTCGAAAACTTGTCCAAGGACATCAAGAACCTGAACAGCAAGCCTGCCGGTGACGCTTTCGTGCCAAAGGGTTCCTTCACCATTTTGCTGGAGAAGAGTACCGCCGAGGATAGCAAGTTGACTAAATTGATTTTGAGCAACAAGCTTGACAGTGCTGTCACCGAGTGTCTTGCACAGGGTAAATTGCTCGAGGCCTTTGTGTTGGCATTGGACCAGGGCGAATCCGTCAAGACACAGGTGAAGAACGCCTTCTTCAAGCAGAGCGAGGGTGACTCTTTGTCCCGTTTGATCTACCTGGCTTCTTCCAAGAGTGTTTTGGACATTGTCTCCAACGCAGACATCTCCAACTGGAAGGAAATTGCCCTGAGCGTTTCTGCTTTCTGCACAGACAAGGCTGACTTCAACTCCAAGATTGTCGAGTTGGGTGACCGTCTTCTTGCTTCCAGCAAAGACGAGAGCGTCCGTGAGAATGCCTTGAAGTGCTACTTGGCCGGTGAGGCTTTGGACAAGGTCTCTGCCATTTGGATCAAGGAGGTGCCAGCTTTGGAGAAGAGCAAGGACGCTTCTTCTCCTTACGAGGCCAGATTCTTCGCCCTTAGAGAATTCTTGGAGAAGCTTTTGGCTTACAGAGCCATTTCCAAGATCAACGAACCACTTTCTGGCCCTGCCATTGAGCCTGCCCGCAAGGCTGTCTTTGAGTTTGCCTCCATGGCTGCCAACCACGGCAACTTCACCATCGCCAAGTCCTTCTTCGATCTTTTGCCTGAGGACTTTGCTGGTTTGAAGACTGAAAAGGACAGAATCACCAAGGCCACCTCCAAGCCTGAGGAAAGATCCGCTAAGCAGACTGCCAGAACAGGTGCTTACGGAGCCAGACCAACCGCCGCTGCTAGACCAGCTAACGGAGTCAGAACTCCAGCTGCCAACGGTGCCAGAATCCCTCCTGTTCCTGCTCCAGCTGCCCCATCTGCTGTTCGCCAACCAGGCTACACTCCAGCCCCAGTTGCAACCCCAGCTGCTCCAGTGAACCCATACAGCAGACCAAACGCTAGCTACACTCCAGCAGCACCAAAGTACCCACAGCCTAATGTCGGTGCTCCACTTCCAGTGGCACCAGTGGCACCAATGGTACCAGCACCACCAGTTGCTCCAGTTGCAGCTCCTACTGGTCCTGTTCCACCTCCAGCCATGCCTTTTGCTTCAGACACTGCCAGCAAATACGCAGCTCCAGCAAGACAATCGGTTTCTTCTCCCCCAGTGGCTCCTCCTAAACCAACTTACAAACAGGAAACCGATGGCTGGAACGACTTGCCTGAGACGTTCAAGAACAGAACCGCTGCCAGACGTGGGGCTCCAGCAGCAGCTTCTGTCTCTTCTCCAGCTCCGGTGCCAGTGCCTGCTGCACCAACGATGCCAGCTGCTCTGCCTGCTAAGCCTCGTTCCCCTGCTTTGGGACCACCTCCACTGAAGAGTGAGGCCGTTTCAAGAAAACCCTCTTCCTCGGCCCTTGCTTCTGCTGCGCAGTCGCCTCGCTTGACGCCAGCACCTACAAACAAATACGCTCCACCGGCATCCATCTCCTTGCCTCCACAGAACGGTCCATCACCAACCAGCCACGCTGCCACCCCACTTGCCCCACCTAAGAACCCATACGCCCCACCACCAGCTACCACACCAGCTGTTAGTAGCGTTCCTCCTTCTCCTGCCACCTTTACTCATGCAAGGCCGGCAGCTGTGGCCTCCCCACCAGTGGCCAACCCATACGCTCCACCAGCAGCAGCACCAGTTGCCCCACCTACAAATCCTTACGCTCCAAGCCCGGCTGCTTTGCCTAAATCAGGAATGGTGCCCCCACCTCGTGCTCCTGGCTACACGGCTTCCCCACAAGCTAGCAGGGTGAGCTCCTTCGGTGGCTTGAACAACCCTCCACCAGTCAGCAGGGTAGGCTCTTTTGGTGGCTCGGTTCAACCACCACCGGTTTCGAGAACCAACACTTCTGGTACCCCACCAGTGGGACCCCCACCGGTGCGCTCTCAGGCTGCCCCACCAGCTGCCCCACCAGCTGCCCCACCAGCCGCACCTTCAGCCGCACCAGCAGCTGTGCCCCCACCACCAAAGTCTAAACCACACACGGAAACCAACACTGATTTCCACACCATCCACGCCACCTTCGACAAGATCGTGAACGAAATCAAACCAGCTGCTCCTCCAAAGTACGCCAAGCACGTGGCTGACATGGAGAAGAGACTCCATATCTTGTTCGAGGAGTTGCAGACCCCAGGTAAGTTGTCTGCTGGTGTTGTGGACTCATTGAAGAACGTTGCCACTGCTTTGCTGGAGAAGAAGTGGGGCGAGGCTGCCAGCATAAACGCAACCATCCAGGAACAGCACGCCAACGAAACAGGTACCTGGCATGTTGGTGTCAAGCGTCTCATCACCATGACTGAGGCCTTGGACAACAATTAGGTTCTACTCGATAGATGTAATGCACGTAAAACTTTTTAAATCTATATCATGAAACGTTCAATTCGTAGATCTTAGCTCCTTCGCCCTTGCCGTTGTCGTGGACTCCGGAAAACTCCAAAAGCACAAAACGAGCAGACGTCTCTGGTAAATCCACAGACGTAATGTTGTGCTTAGAAGGCAAAACAATCAAGTGTTGGTCCTCTGGCTGGTATGGCTCTGTAATTGATACAGAATCATGGAAAATCTGGCGGAAGGCATCTTCCTGTTGAATTGTCTTGCCAGAGTGGAATTTCTCAGTGCTGTTTCCAAAGTCAATCTTCTGCAAAACATCAAAGTAATCCTTGAACGAATATTGTTTGAGATAGTCGTCCTTGGAAGCAGAAACAGAAAACTGCTTTGGTGGCCTGTCACCCCAGTTTATGGTAAGATTGGAGAAGGTTTTAGCATTCTTCAAGTCAATGAGGATCTTGGCATCCTCAGCATTCATTGCCTGCCAGAAAGTTGTGTTGTCTCCATCATTTGCCAGCACAGTGGAATCTCCGTACACGCTTTCAGTGACATTGGTGAGGGAAGCCTTTCCACATTCGGAAAGACCAGAAAAGGCATCTGGAGCCTCATAAATTGGGAAAACCAATGTCTCATAGGGCTTGATTGTATAGAAACCAGCACTAGGGTTTCTGGAGCCCAACTTGATTTCAAAGGGTTTAGGAGAACCTTCTGCTGGGCCTTGGTGGGTGACAGAAAGCTTAGAAGAAGTAAGATTAAAACTAAGAAGCTGCTGCTGATACTGGATGCCATCAAAAGAAGCTCCGTTTGGCAAAGTCTTCAACTTAATTGGGTCCAAGGTCAAAAAGCGGTTGATTCTGCCAGAAGTCACGTTGTAATCAAAACGAAGCCCAACCAATCCCTGGAGAATGGCCTGGAGGAACCCACCATGGGCAGTCATAAATGGGAAAGCAGGGTTTGTCCCGCCGTTTGTGGCAAAATCATCGTTGTTCTGTTCGGAAAACTGGGCAAATGGACCTCTCAAAAATGGTTGCACAGACTGTGTCAAATAAGACTCAGATGTGCAGCCTTTATCCAAAAGAGCAGAGGAAACAATGGAAAAAATCGGGTACGTCATGGCAGGACCAAAGTCCACCTGTTTTAAGGAAGAGTACTCCATATTGACCTTAGCCAGCTTCTCAGATATGAGATTGTTCTCCAAAGGATAGGTGATCATCACCACATCGGCCTGTTTGATACCAATAGACGAGTTCATGGAGTCATACTCCAAAACAATGTCCTTGTCGTCTGGAGAAACTGGAAGATACATGTTATTCTCAATTTGACCATACTCCTTTGGAACCGGCTTTTTAAGATGCTTCAACACAGCAGCTGCAAACTTAAGAGTTGCAGAGATAGCAGAATTCGTATAAGCAGCGTTATCCACATGGTTAGCGTATTCATCAGGGTCTGTAAGGTTGTGGGTTGTGTACTTTTGGAGCGATTCATTGTACTGGACATACTCAGACAAGAAAGTGGCAGCGTCGTTGATGAGAGGATAGGCTGATTGCTCCAAGAAGTCGTCATCCACAGCACCGCTTTTGTAAAGCTCCATTGCACCAAGAGCAATAGCAGTGTTGATATGGTACTCATAGTCAAAACAAGGCCCTGTAGCAGTACAATTTCCAAAACGGCCACTGGTCCATGGGAAAGCAGCTCCGTGCATGTTTTTCTGAGGAGCATAGTCACTTTGCAAATTCTTCTGGGCTTGTTCATGGGTATGAATACGATAGTTGACTATACTTCTGGCGTGGGATGGGCTGTAGGGAAGAAGGCCTCTGAGCATCCAGAGATCTGTGTCCCAAAACACCATTCCTCCGTAGGAATCTGAAGAAAGCCCACCAACACCCACAGCTGCAGAAACTCCAGAAGCATCTGGTCTGGTATTGGCGTTGAGATGGTAAACAGAGGAACGAGCAGCCAAAGTGAGAAGTCTGTTATCTGGGAAGGTGATTTTCAACGGCTTTTCGATGGTTTTGCTCCAGCTGTCGATGTGGGACTTGATCGACGAGTCCACTGACGCTTTTGCAGCCACAGACTTGGCTTTCTGCAAAACATCATCAAAAGAGTTGTACTTTTTAGGATCCAAGTCGGAAGTCACCACACCCACAAGTTTGGATATACGACTGCCTTGTGGTGTAGCAGTGAAAGACACAACCTGAGAGACATTTTTGGAGTCCTTGTGGAACTCCGATTTTCCGTCATGGACAAGCTTGGAGTAAGTTGCACCATAGACGTAGTCGATATCCTTTGGAGAGTAAAGAATGTGGATTCCGTCTGCGTCTTGGCCTGTAGCGTTGAACCGACACCGCTGGGCGGTCAGGAAATCCAAGATATCCAGAACCTTTACAGGAATTTCCTCGTCCAAAGAGCTGATGTGCAAGTCCACAATGCCCAAGTTGACATCCTGTCTATGGGCCAAAACAGAGTACAGCACCCTGAGCTTGTCCAACCAGACGTAGGAGGTGGTGACGATTCCGGTGGAAAAGCACAAACTCTGGGAGTACTCGGAGATAGTCCCCCGGTTCTCGGAGATAGCCGGATTTAAGACATGCCACGAGCCATTCACCTGGGCCTCCACCTGCAACGTGGTCCACTGTGGCACAGCAGCAATAACAGATTCGTAGCCTTCCTGAAGAAGCCACGGGAAATTGGTCTTTGTAGTGTTGTGCTGGAGATCGTAGAAACCAGCCACAAACGCACCAGCGTACCGTTTGTTAAACAAAGGCCAGCCGTTAGAAAGATCGTCTTTTGGAGCAGAGTCAGAAGACAAAGTATCATAAGCAAAGCCGTGGCCCAAGTTGGGAATTCTGCTGCCCAAGTAGCCATTGGCCACATACGGTTGTCTCTGGTACTGGTTCCAGGAAACATAGTCCAAAGTCCCCACAGTGCTAGAATCCTCTAACCAGAAGGCATTATCTGAGAACAAGAGCTGGGAGAACAATTTTCTGTTTTCTCTGGAGTGGGCTAGATTTTCCAAAGAAGCGTAGGAGAAATTATCCGAGACTCCGAACTGCGAGATCGGAAGAATTGGGAGAGCCTCGGCCAACCGAAGCACGGCTGCAAAGCAAAGCAAAATGAATATCGCCATTGTGATAAGACACCAGTGCCGTAGTCTAAACTGGCGGGGCAACTTGGGGGGATTATATAGCATTGTGGGCGGGGATCTATTTTTAGACCGGAGAATTCTCTTCCTAGCCGAAACCCGACTGTTTTCGGAATTGTGTTTTGGGCCAGCTTAGAGCATATTGTGTTTCTCACCACGATCGGCAGATTATAAGGCATTCTCAGAATGTGGGGTGCGCGGCCCGAGGGGAAAACCTACATAATTGGACATTTTAGCCGCAGCTTCCTCAGCCTCGCTGCACATCATTATAATTACACATACTATACACTATAATACACTACTGTACACCCCTCTGGCAGTCCACTCTCGTGATGCCGCGGAGGAGCTCGCGTTGGGTCAATCTTGCCATGCCCTCGGCGTCTCTGTCCATAAACTGCCGCATTTTTTCTTGCAACTGCGGTGCTATGGCTTCCTTTTCCACCTCGTTCACCACATCCACGCTTCGGCTGAGCTGGTAAACCGTGTGGTAAAGCAGAGCCATCAGCCGTTCGAGCTTGCCTGGAACCTGCTCCTTTGCTTCGGTTACATGCTGCTGCAAGTCTGCTAAAGAGCTGCCGCCAAGAACGTCTTTCATGCTGGTTGCTTTCTTCTCGTCTAGGTACTTTTGCAACGCAGGCGTCATTTCTCCGTTGCTCTCGTTCACACTGAGTCCCTCGAGTGGCTTGACACTGGTCACAAATGCGTTCTGCCAATGTTGCTTCTCCTGCCGTAGTTCTTTGAGTTTCTGGGTAAACACACGTATGCTTTCCTTGTTGGACTCGTTCAATGGGTTGCTCTTGACAATTCTCTTGCCCGTGACCTTGAGGTTCTCGTACTCGTGGTCCTGCTTCGAGTACCAACTGGTGGAGATCTTGCCGGCCACCAACTCGTCCAAAAGCTCCGTCTGGATCACCTTGGCAATGCCCTTGGCCGTGTATGTTTCACCTGCAGCCTCGCTTTCCTTGTCCTGCTGGAGCTTTTTCTTGAAACACCAAACAAGAAGCTGCCGCATCCTTGATGGCTCCGGCAACGTCGAGTCCACTACCTTGTAGTAGTCTCTCTCGGACATGTCCTCGTGGGGCTTAGCCACAAAGCCATTGCCAATTGACAGAACCCGTTTGCCTCGGTTGGTATACGAGCTTCTTCCGGTGGGTCTGCTGCTTTCGTCATCACCAGTGAGACCAAGAGTATGTTGAGAAGCCTGCTCCACGTACTCGGGGTTGTTGTTTTTGTCATTGTTCAGGTTCTTGGGTTGTCTCTTCCGCCGTTTCGGTAGAGATGGTGCTGGTTGTTTCTTGGCCCGTTTGGCTGTTGGAGAAGGCGGGCTTCTTCTGCGTGGGAGCTCCTGCTCGGGCTCGTTTTCGATATCGTCAAAATGAAGGGACTTGCGGTCGTCTGAGGATCGGAGCAGATCCTTGGCTTGTTTTAGTAAAGAACGTGGTGTGGTAGCCTGGTTAACGGGGGCTTCTGGCTGCGGCTGTGGCTTCTTTTTCTTGGCTGGCCGGCCGGGTCCTCGTTTTAGCGGTGGATCATTCTGCCGTTCTTCCTGGGAGTGACTGAGAAGTTGTTTGAAGACATTCTGTGATCCGAGTATAGATCGGCTCTTTTTGAGCGGTGCTGGTGCAGCCTTGGATGCCTGCGGTTTGGGTTCTTTTTCTTGTATGGTTGTGTCGTCATCCGAGTCAGAGTCGGAGTTAAAAGTTGTCTTTCGTCTTTCGGACGGAGCATTGTGTTTGATTCCCGGTAATCGGGGTTTCTTTAATGACTGGCCATTGGCCTTCAGTGCCGCCGATTTCTTGGGAGGCATGATTCTGGCGTGGCTATGCGCTGCATCAATAAGCTAACCACAACAACAGGAGATGCTGTGAAAAAGGGAAAAGGTGGAGAGCGTGAATATGGAGGTGATGTTTTGTTTTTCTCATGGCCGAAAGCGGTAATATGCAGGACAAACAACCAGACCTGGCTGGGCTAGTAGAGAGAAGACAAAATTATGTGTATATAGAGTAGAAGCTTAGTGTAGTAAATAAATGTAGGAGGTCTTTGAATTGGTATTTGCTTTTGTCATTGGTGTGGCGGAAGGTGTAGGTGATGCCGCTCTCAAGCTCAAAATCCTGCACCATCAACAACTACTCTTCTATGGCCCAGGTGGTACTATCACCTTGTGGGGCGTATGTGGCTCAGATCAGAGACCTCCAGTGCTCCATATACCGGGTGGTCCCCGAAATAGCAGTCCGGACTGTGGATCTTTTGGCCACGCTTTTCGACCACAAGAATCTCCCGTATTCTCCGGTCAAAACAAAGACTACGGCAGTGGAGTGGGAAGTTCCAATTGAAAACGAGGAGTGCAGTAAACTAGCAATTGCCGTGGAATGCTCCATTTTCCGAGGAGTCATCATAATAACTATTTCCAAAGATGAACCCATGATAATAGAACAGGAGGCACCGGTGGACCTAATACAGTGGATTCCGGGATTTACCAAAAGCGAAGGAGCATACCTAAACAGCGTGCAGCTAGCCATAAGGTGTGATTTTGGGCTACAAACAAAGGTGTATTCGCTTGACTGCTCTCATGTTTTGTTTACTATTCCTAAACCCATAAGCCAGGTTGTAATCCGCCCAGGCAACTCCAGATTCTGGACGGTGCTTCTGCTCCCGTACTTTGAGAAGAACCTGATCAAAAGATCGGTTTTGGCAGACTTGACAGCATCTACGACTCCTGTCATCTCACACTTCTACAATGCTTCTGGCTCTACAAGCACGCTTCTTGCCAGCATGAAGCTAGACTTTACCCCAAGTCTGAGTGCCCAGTTCCAGTGGGACCCGACCGGCAGCTGGTTTGCCATTTTTGATCCTGCTTTCGCCCTCAGCGGCTACTGTTTACGGGTATATAATGCCTTGGGGCTCCACACAGAGGCGGTTTCCAAACAGCTGTTGCCAGGGAAACACTTCCAGCTGACATTGAGCACACAGCACGACTCGGGAGTCGACTGGAGCTCCTTCTGGGCTCACGTGGGCGGGCAGCTCTTTGTTGTGGCATACCAGGAAAGAGTGCCCTACTCGGCGGAACTACAATTCCGCATCCACGGTGTGTCCAATCTTTATACTGTTGTTACTGCCACCACAGATTTCTCCAAAAGCAGCAAAAAGTGGGTCTACCTCAGCGACCAGGAGCGGTACACCAGAACAGCAACACTCAGTTTTGAGGCTCTCACGGCCAAATGGACCCACTGCTGTGCGGAAAAAGATACTTTGGTTCTAGCCAGTGAGCGGACGGTTGTTGTTTTGGGGATGAAGTGCCAGCTGGAACTACTAAAGTTTGAGGCTGAGGCGGTGATTTCTACAGCAAGCCCGGTTTTGCAAGTCAGCTTTGTGGAGAGCAAAATCGTTCTTGTTTTCAAAGACCACCTTGCTTTGTACGAGGAGGACCTCAAGCTTCTTACAACCGGCAGAGCCATCGTCCAGGCAGTGGTACAGAACTCGTTTGGCACACCTGTAGTGACTGTTGCAGAAAACAGCACAAGTGGACCAAAGTGGAGGAGACTAGGCCCACCGGAAGAAACGGACGATGCCAGCCGGGTGGATGCACTCATCAAAGAAGCCCAAACGGACGAATGGACCAAATACTCCGACACGTTCCAGATGAACAAACGACGCAGAGTCTAATACAGGGACATTCTAGACGGCGTGTATTTACTATGTACAATATAACCACTAACTCTTCTTCTTCTTAGGAGCACCCTTGTTTCTTCTCTTTCTGTCAATCAACATCTTAACACGGTACTCCTCACGGGGGTCAACCAAGCCCAAGTCGGGGAACCATTTCTTGAAATCCTTGAATGTAGGCATGGACTCGTTAACTCCGTAGTAGTCCTTGACCTTAGGACCAAGGAGCGGCTCAGCAAGGATCTTCTGGCCGTTTCTGACGTTATCTGGGTTCCATGGCTGCTGGAAGATTTGGGCTGAGAGTTTTTTGGCCTCAAGCAACCGGGCTCGGGCAGGCAACTTGGATAGAAGCAGCATGCTGTGGATCTGGGTGCTTGAGAATTTTGTATATCCCTGGTGCACGGGTGCACAGAGAAGCTACACTATGTGTCCACAATGTCTATGCACTCTAAATAAATGTTTGCCGGGGGAGTTTACTGATTCAAGAGGGGTCTTGGAATTAGGCTGATTTTTATTTTTACTGTTGCAAGGGCTCTGGCTGGTACTCCGTGTGGAACTGTTGCTTTGGCCAAGACCGGTTTATATGCAGGACCTAATTAAGAAGTTACAGGGACAGTCTGTTTCCAGTACTATACGAGAGCAGCAAACTGTAGTTAAGCCAAGTATGGCACAAATCGGCGGTGTTGTGGTTCCTCAGACTGCTGATTACAGTTAGGTTGCAAAACGCGTAGGGGATCAAATCAGCAAAGCCGGAAAGAAGTAATACGGTAATTTAGCCGGAGAAATCAGATCTTCGGAAAACACCATCGAATACCAGCAGCAGACGTGTAGCACATCGGAACAGAGTACCGGTGGCACGGAAAAACGGCGTTGGGGTGGTTTTTCCGAACCCACCAGAGAGACCGAATCCGAGTCATCCCGAAACCAGTAAACAAAACTCAATCAAGCAAAATAGCACAACTAACCAAAATAGCAAAACCAAAAACCTTAATCAAAAGAATAAATACAAAAGACAACGGTTGCAAGGCACGGCTGTTCTATTTTTGTGCTGCAATGCGAATGCTCACCGGTCCTGCGCCTACTAGCACCAACACAAGCCGGACCACAAGATAGCTATATTCCCCGCAAGATGTCACAGCATCGACCTGTGCCGGGGATCTTCATTCTGGAGCCAAACTCGGACGAACAGAACCCGTTTGTGTCGGCCCGGGAACTCCGAAACGACACCACCACAAGAAACAGACTGGCTTCTTCCCGACTGGCCTCGTCGTCTTCTTCCTCCAGATCGTTCCAGCCGTTGTCCCGGTCGTCCTCCATCCACCGGAACCTCCCGGACTACGCAGAAAAACACGTGCCCAACGAGCCCCATGAGTACATAGACGCTGCCTTGGATGCCGATGTGAATGCGGTGCAGCAGGGGTTGGCAGACGCCTTGGGACGCTCAGAGGACGATGCTCTTTGGAGAGTCGGCCGTGACGAGTCCAACGACGACGACACCTCCTACTTTGACCACTATCCGGACACTCACCCGGGCTACTCGTCCGGATCCGGCAACGACGACCTCACGTACGAAATCCCCATGATTACGTTGGACCAGCCGCAGCAGCCGGGGAAACCGGAGAGACCGAAGCTCACGCTCAACACGTCCGACTTGAACTCGCTTGAAACGGGGCAGTTCCAGGAAAGACCGCCTTTGGGCGGCCAGAGCCCGTCCAAGATCTCGGGGTTGTTCTCCCGTGTTTCCGACCGTGTGGCCGGCTCCAACAACCCTCCGACACCCCGGCTCGACAGAGTGTCGTCCCCGAACGACTTCCTCCACCCGTCGCCGGTCCAGGGCTCCACCACCGACTTGGAGTCCACAAAGCACTTTGCCACCGTCACTTTCGACGATAACCCGTCGGTTCTCGGCAGCTCGCTCCATCCGACCGCTTCCAACGCTGCCTCCATCCAGTCTGAGCCCCGCAGTCCTCTTGGTGGCCACCCGAACATCTCCAACCCCACTCTCCGAAGATCCAATTCCCCAGCCGGCTCGGGCATGGGCTCGGGCATGGCTCCGGTCACGCATACGGCTTTTCCGATGTTCTCCTCCGACAAGGGGCTGCACAAATTCGACCACCTTTACCTCTACGGAAAAACCTTGCGGGTTTTCGGGCCCCACAGCCCAATCCGGATCTGGTGCCACCGGGTCTCTTCTCACGGCTGGACCACAAGAACCCTCTTGCTGTTGCTTTTTTTGCAAACAGTCCTTCTAGCCCAGCGGGAGTGGAACCCGTCCAACGGCGGCTACTACTACAAAGGCTACAACTGGCAGGACTACATCTTGGTGGCCATCAACATCGTCTACACCGTCGAGATAGCCCTCAAGATCGTGGCCTACGGCTTGGTCGACGACAAAGTCTTGTTTGACGAGCTTGGCCTCGACTACCCCCGCAGTGAGTTCTTCCTAACCGTTAAGAACGTCTTTAAGGACTTCAGACTCTTCCAGTGGTTTGCCGCATCGAAAAACCGCCCCCACTTGGCCCACACAGACAGCCCCAATAGCATTAGTGCAAAGTATGACCGGTTCATGCTGCCTAACAACCACCACAGAAACGACTTGCCGGACGACTCAGACGTGGCTCTTTCTGAAACCCCTGCCCCAAAACGCAATCTCAGAGCCCAAAACACCTTCCTACAGTCCAGTACCATCAGAAGAAAGTTCGACGACATGTATCTCCGCCGGGCTTTCCTCCGTAACAACTGGCAGAAAATCGACTTCATCTCCATGATCTGCTTTTGGATCTCCCTCCCGCTCTCCATCAACCACTACGACGCAAAACACCACATCTTCCTATTCCGGGCTCTCAGTTGCTTGCGTATTCTTCGTCTTTGCAACTTGACCACCGGTACCAACATCATCCTTCGTGCTATCCACTCCGCCATTCCTCAGCTCATGGATGTTTCTGTATTTATTGCATGTTTCTGGGTCATTTTCGGCATCATAGGCGTTCAGTCGTTCAAGTCCTCCATGAGCCGCCATTGTGAGTGGACAAACCCTAATGACCCGTCGGATACTTACATAAACTCCGACCTGTACTGTGGCTCCTACCTCGACCTCAATGGTACAGCCAGAGCTTTCCTTAACAGAGATGGCCTGCTGTCTGGGAACACCAAGGGCTACAGATGCCCCGTGTACTCAGTTTGCAAAAGTGGAGAAAACCCCCACGGCGGAACTGTCAATTTCGACAACATCTTGCAGTCCATGGAGTTGGTTTTCGTTGTCATGTCCGCCAATACTTTCACAGATATCATGTACAACACCATGGATTCCGACAACATCGGGGCTTCTCTTTTCTACATCTTTGGTATTTTCATCTTGACCGTCTGGCTTTTGAACGTCTTCATTGCCGTCATTGTTACTTCCTTCAACATTGCCCAGATGGAGGACGCTGAAAACAAAAAGAGAAAAGCAGAGGGCCGCAGCGCTCGACTGTTTTTTGGCTGGGTCAGCTTTGACGACGAGCTCCACAACAAAAAGGTGATACCCTTGGTTCACAAAAGGAAGTCTCTTCGCATGTACTACAGGTGTGAGCTTTTCTTTATACTTGTCATTTCCGCTGGCGTCATTGTACAATGCTTAAGAGAAGCCAACATGTCCGAACATAGAGCACATGGTCTCTACAGATTTGAAGCTGCCATCACTGCAGTGATGGGCTTTGACATATTGCTTCGTCTTGCTTTGTACTACCCGCATTACAAAACGTTCTTTCTCTCGAGAAGAAATTCCGTTGATACTTTCTTGGCCGTGATTACCGCCATTATAATCATAGGCCCAATCAAAAAGAAGCTTGGCCACGCGTACTATTGGCTCACCATTTTCCAAATTGCAAGATTCTACCGTGTGGTTTTGACGTTCAGTGTGACTAGAGATTTGTGGTTGAGACTTACCAACAATATCAAGGCTATTTTTGACTTGGCTTTGTTCTACTACATTCTTTTGTTTCTCACTAGTATCATCTTAACGAGATACTTTGAGGGTACACTTCCAAAAGATGAAATCGAAGACACCGAGCTTGGTATGTACACATTGCCCAATTCCTTTATTGCATTGTATGTGATTACAACTACGGAGAATTGGACAGATATGGTGTACACGTTGCAGGAGTATGCAGCTTCAGTTTCGCTGAGATCTTTTGGCTCGATTTTCTTGATAGCATGGTTTTTTGCTTCAAACATTGTGATTTTGGGTATCTTCATTGCTGTCATTGCCCGTACTTTAGAGGTTTCTGAAGAGGGAAAACGCAAACAGCAGTTGAAGCAGTTCATTGATGACATGACAGAGAAGATCCAGAGCGTTAATTCTGAGACCGGAATTCTCACCAGATTGAAACAGAAAATTTTCAAAAGGGAAGATAAAAACGTGGAAAAAGCTGTCACTAACCTCTTGCTCAGTGGTACTGCTGTCAATGATTTCTTAGAGAAGGACATCGAGCCAGAGCAAACAGAAGACAATGAAGAAATGCGTGAACTCCCAAGAAATCCAGTGCAGAGATGGTTCAGAGTGAACTTCTCCCGTGTGACTAGTATTTTCAAGAATCCTTTCTTCTCTAAAGCTACTAGTGAGACTCCGCTTGAAAGCTTTGACCCAGCTCAGTTCGCAAGAAATGTAATTGCAGACAGAAACAAACTTATCCACAAACAAGACAGGTATCTCCGGGAAAACCCTAGTTTCAACACAGTTTTCTATATGTTGGGTCCTAGACACGTTCTCCGTCGGTTTTGTCAGAGAATAGTCAAATCCAGTCACGGTGAAAGAATTGACGGTGTGGAGCCAAATAAGACTGTCAGTGATATTTTCACAGCATTGATGTTCCTTTCCACCATCGGCATTGTTATCACTGCTTGCTACTTCACACCACTTTTCCGGAGGTCTGTCGAGGAGAAAGGAAACCGCAACTGGACATTTTACATTGATGCTATTTTCATTGTGATCTTCACATTGGAGTTGATTATAAAGCTCATTGCTGATGGGCTTATCTTCACACCGAATGCGTACATGAGATCCTCATGGAATTGGATCGATCTGATTGCTTTGATTTCCTTGTGGATTGAGTTGATTGCTTACTTGAGAAATGATGGTAATATGTCTCGAATTGTGCGTGGTTTGAAGGCCTTGAGAGCTTTGAGAATCTTGACTATCAGTGAAACGGCAAAGTCCAACTTCCACTATACGATGATTTCCGGATTCGGAAAGATTCTCAACGCAGCGATGATTTCCATTTCTTTGATTTTCCCCTTTTCTATTTGGGGTCTCAACATCTTCAATGGCAGATTGGGTTATTGTCTTGACGGTGACTCCAACAAAGAAGACTGCTTCAATGAGTTTGGAAACAAGGTTTTCAACTGGGAGGTTGTTCTGCCCAATAACTATGTTGAACCGTATTTGCATTTTAATAGCTTTTCGTCCGCCTTTTCGGGCCTTTATCAGATTGTGTCCTTGGAGGGTTGGACTGATTTGCTTAACAATGTCATGCAAAGTACTGGACCTGGTACTCCACCTTCTCCCTACGCTACTCCTTTTAATGGGTTCTTTGTGATCTTCTTCAACAACATCAGTATTGTCTTTATCTTGACGTTGTTCGTTTCTGTGATCATCGATAACTACTCCAAGGTTACTGGAAGAGCATATCTTACCAGATCGCAGATCCAATGGTATCAGGTCAAGAAGTTCTTGAAGCAAGTGAAACCATCCAAAAGAAAAGAAATTACGTCTTTGCACGGATTCCGCAGAATATGTTACAGGCTTACAGTTGAGAAAAACAAATATTGGATGGGAGCAATGAATATCGGTCTTGTCGCACATGTTTTGGTCCTTTTGATTGAATCTTATCCTGAAATTGGAGGTATGGACACTGGCCGATACATTGTGTTTATGATAACCACATCATTGTTCCTGATGAACTCACTTATGTTGTTGATTGCCACTGGATGGAAATCGCTTGTTGTGAACAAGTGGGATGTCGTCATGGCATTTGTTTCTTTTGGAGCATTCGTGACAACCATTCTAAGTTTCCCAGTTGACAGTACATCTGTTTTCATTAACTTTAACAAGTTATTCTTGGTAGCAATGTTGACTTTCATCTTCCCCAGAAGCAACAAATTGAGTCAGTTGCTTCGGTTCGCCTCGGCATCTTTCCCAGCCTTGCTTTCGTTGAGTTTTACGTGGTTTGTTGTGTTTTTGATGTACGCCATTGCCATGAACCAGGTTTTCGGACTCACAAAGACCGGTCCTAACACAACAGGCAACATCAATTTGCGTTCTGTGCCTAAAGCGCTTATTCTTTTGTTCAGATGCTCCTTCGGAGAAGGTTGGAACTACATTATGGACGATTTTGCTCTAGAGTCACCGTGGTGTACGGCAGATGTGAGTATTGACGACTCCGATTGTGGAAGCAAACCGTATGCGTACATTCTCTTTATGTCGTGGAACGTCATTTCGATGTACATTTTCCTAAACCTTTTCGTTTCGCTTATTTTGGATGGATTCAGTTACATCAACTCTGGTTCTGACTACGCACATTTGATCAGTCGAGAAGAAATCCGGAAATTCAAGAAAGCTTGGCTGAAGTTTGATCCTGAGGGAACTGGTTTTATCAGGCCGTACGACTTGCCAAAGTTCTTGCATTCGCTTACCGGAGCATTGAGTTTCCACTTCTACACTGGTGTGTTGTCTATTCCAGAATTGTGCAACCAATGGATCATTCGGAACAATCCACATGACCCATACGACATTTCTGTGAATTACGAGGAAATGAACAAGATGATGTCTCAGATGGATGTGTCGAAGATCCAGGAGCGGAGAAAGTTGTTTGAAACATTTGTTGAAGAAGCCATTATGAGCATGGAGGTGCACGACGAGCCAGGTATCTCGTTCAATCGGATTTTGCTTCAGATTCCGCTCTACAATTCGTTTGACCCTGGCCAGTGTTTGATTCTTCTTGACTTCTTGGACAGAAGATTGTTTTTCCAGAAACTCAACAAGAGAATGAAGACTAAACGTGTCTATGAGACCATTGCAGCATATGCATGCAGATGGAAGTACATGGAGAACAAGAGAAAGGGTATCAGAGATACCAACATTGCATTTGATGCCCACAGAAGACACAGCTACTTTGCAGAACCGGACGAACCGGAAGAAAATGCACAAAAGTCGTCTGCGGAAGCACACCACGTGGAAATTACAGATTCCGACAGCTTTACCGACGACGAAGCTGCCCCCTTGACCAAGGACGTTGACATGAAGCCACGGAAATCTCATGATTATGTGCCAAAGTCTCCAGTTCATTTGCTCCGTGGATACAAGACGTTCAACGAAGAACCAAGTCCTGGGCTCTTCATCCATATTCTGGACGCAGATGACGACAACAAGAGCATGAGTCATGTTTCTGGACATCTGCCAACGTTGAAATCTGATCTGGAGGAGCTGCGGAGCAATTTGTCTGTGATTGATCTCAGCACAATTGGAGAAACATTGGAGCACAGCAGTTGGGGCAATGCATTGCGGGATTTCGGCCTGAGCCGCCGGCCCAGCAACAGCTCCCACGAGAAAAGCTCCCCTGGACTGTCACCAAAAAGGTGACCGTTTGATTAGCATGCATGGAAGGATCTATGCATCATAGCATATGATAGACATTTGGGATAAGAGATGTAGTCAACTACGTAAGCCTAAGGGCCAGCCTACAGACAAGCATAAAACCACTGCGTGGCGATGCATTCTATTATACACGATGAGCCGCTCATCCCTGATCTGTCCTTCAGCCGGAGCTGAGTATATTAGTTTAGTCTGTCTTCATATCGTTCAAGCCCAATTCCTCGTTCTCCTCGTGGGTTCTGTCGTAGTCCTCAATGTGCATGTTTGGATCGTTGTCTGGAGCATACACGTTCTGGATGTAGGAGGAGGCCAAGGGGTCTTCCATGAAGATAGTGAAACCGATCTTGCCGTGGGTGGCGTCCTGCAACTTGGCAAAGAAGGAGGTCCATCTCTGCTTGGTTTCGGCGTCCATGGAGTCTGAAGTCTGGGTGAACACACGGGAGTGCAACTCCTCGTACACCTGGATCAACAAACCCTCGATGGTGGTGAATCTACCACCCAAAGTGCCTGGGGTCAAGTCAAGAGACAACTCTGGGATCTTCATACCACAGGTCTCGGATTTCAAGATATCTCTGGCCAAGTCTTCTGGGTCGGTGACCTTAAGGGTGATTCTGCGGCCCTGGTCTGGGATAGCACCACCGGTCTTGACCTCGTTGGATCTGTAGCCGCACTGCTCACAGTTGGTGGACATGATGATGACGTCCTTGAAGTGGGGGATGTTGACGGACTTCATGTGGGTCTCACAAGGCTTGTAACAGGAGGAACAGGTAGCGTGGAAGGTCTGGACCTCGTTGGAGAGGTTTTCGATGTCGTTGTTGTCGAAACCGTTAGATTGAGGGTTGAGAGAAGAAGACACGTTTTGGGATGTGGCAGCCTTCTTCTGCTCAGATTCAACCTGCTTGTGCTGGGCAACGTCATCGGCGGAGATAAGACCCAAGAACACGTTCTGCTCGGCCGTACGGTTGTACTCGTACATGGACCACTTGTGGGCAGGCTGGCCAGGCTGGAAGTCGACCCAGGAGTTTCCGGCTGGGTCATCAACGTAGAAAGAGAGCGGCAAGGAGCCCTCCTCGGCGTTAAGGCACTTCTTGACCTTGTCAATGAACTCGTTGATCTTCTCGTAGATCTCTGGCTGGTGCTCCTTTCTCAACTCCTGGTCCAGCTCCAAGTTGGTGATCATCTCCTGCAATAGACCCTCGATGTTGGTCAACTGACCACGTTCTGGTGGGATCTCAAGCTCCAACTCGGGGAACATGCATGTGGCAGTCTCGGACTTAACCACCTGTCTGTTGAAGTCCTCCTTGGACTCGATCTTGAACACATAACGGGAACCCTTTTCGGCAATCTGGGCAGCGGCCTGGATCTCGGAGTTCTTGAACCCACAGTGTGGGCAGTGGAAAGACATAACAATGATCTCTCTGAAGTAGGGGATCTTCGTAAGAAGCATTCTGGTTTTACCATTCTTGTGGCATCTCATGCACAAGGACTCGATTTCCTGGACTGGATGGCCCTGGGCATCGGCGGCTCCGGTGGCTCTAACGCCGTTGTCCACAGAGGCAACCTGGTCACCCACGGTGGTGAAGTGCTCGTTTTCCGTCATAATTCTGGCTTTCTTGTCTTCGTGTGGCGGGATCTCGTTGTCCTGTCTTTTCATTGAAAAGTTTGACTTTAAGAAAAAAAGGATCGATGCTCTTCGCGCGCACGAATCTTCCAGAATGCCCAAGAGGAACTGCTGAGTAATGGGAAGCCGGGGCCGTTTCGGCAGTTTTGAGATGTTTTTAGTCAAGAAATATGATTAATGGGCTGTTTGGCTCCTGGTTTTGGTCGCTGGTGGTGAAGTGGAGACTCGGCGGGAGATGCTCATTACGTAAGCATTCGCAGCCGTTGGACGCTTCGATGCGGGGAAACCACCATTTTACCGCGCGTAGCTCCACCAGCACAGAGCCAGCGCAGCAGTGCCTCTTATTAGTCTGCTAGTCACACTGTAAGTGTGTACTGGTGACGGTTTCTAGAAAATGGAATTTGTCACGTGACCAAGGCGATGCCCATTACGTAAGCAGTGGGGGACGCCAGGCTGCGAAAATTGCCACCCTTTCACCCCCAGTAAACACCACCATTGTACAACAGATTGTTCCACAGATTGTTCAACAAGGTCATTGTGGCGAATTATCACCGTTATTTGATAGCAGATTGCCCCGATTACATAATCCTCACAGTGAAGATAACATAGTCCACGAGCACCTCTGTTGCTGATGAGGTGCCACAATTTCACCTGGGCTAAACGCACACCAAGCAGAACGCAAAACACTGCCTGATAATGCGGGTGCCACAAAAAAAGACGAAAAGTGTAAAGGCAGCGGCGCCAGGAAGTGAAATTGATCTAAGAAATTGCGCCAGATTGGCTCCCTGAAAAGTCGGAAAAAGCGCCTTTTCCAATTGTTCCGGTTCAGGTGAGACAATTGCTGTTTTTCGTCTTCTATACTGTATTGGGTTCGTGCCACACGGCGCACGCCCTAATCTTATCAGTTTGGCTGCCAAATGCACAAGATATGTTGTACTATTTTTTTTTTTTTTTTTTCTGTTGAAGAAAAATGTCAAGATAAAATAAAGAAAAGAACGGTTACATTCAACGGCGGTTTCACGATAGCCGCCGCACATTGTTTCAATGAGGCGCTCAACAGACGATCGAAATTGATCTGGTGGGCGACATTTTGTTCTCATTCTAAGCCCATACGATTATTATTTGAGCTTCCTGCAACTTAGCGTACCACAGCACGCGCCACAATAGAGTCCCTCGTAACCGGATCTCTTACCATGCGCGGAAGCACATCCCCACAACAGAAATCGGTACTGTCGATCCCAACAGGCTGCTTTATTGGCTCCCATGGGGGCCGCCATAATCGCCCTTAAATTACACCCAATTCGGTGGTCCCAGAAAAAAAGCCAATCGAAATGCAGCCGCAGGACGGGCGGTCACGGAACCTTGCCATCATTGGGCAAAGTCACGTGAATAGGCCAAATTCTTCTGTGCAGACCCTCTTCTCCGGTGATCAGCACCGTGCTTCACTGCAAGATCCAACTTCTGTCAGACCTTTCAGCTAAGCCAACTCGGATTATCCCTGCTAAATCCAGCTAAAGTCTAATCTAAACTTTTCGCTGGTGTTTAAAAGCAAATTCGCCCGAGCCGCCCTCTTCCCCCGCTCCTCGGCGTGCAGCCATCTCCTGCCCCGCTGGCAAAGTTTAGACTCCTGCACATAGAGATCTAGTCTTCCCTTCCGGTATCGCGGCTGCTAGTAGTACTAAAAAAATCACACTGGAGCCACATTCTCACTCCTCTTTATAATCCTCTGTCGCTCCTTGTATCCATTGGATTTCCATTTTTTGTTTCTGCCCACACATTTTTGAACCAACCAAACTTTAATATTTTGCATTCCCCCGCCCATATCCCATATCAAATCATGAATCTTGCCGATGTGTGCTCATCTGATGATTCACTGAGAGCCACAGAAACCTTCGACTCCATTCTCTCCAACGGCGTTTCCGGAAAACAGCAGTCCTGGCTGAGCGTGGATCTCGCCCCAACGCCGGAGCCTTTTTCATCTTCAAATGAAAAAGATGACCAGTCCGAAGACACCTCTGTGGTGACTCCATTTCTTGCGAAACACATAAATGATCACAACAATATCCCCGCAGATAACTTCCACAAATACTGCTACCGGCACAACCCGGAAATCGCATGCAATAAACAGGCGGACGCGGTGAAAATGAAGGCCATCCAGAAGGAGCTAGAAAAACTTCCTTCCAGAGATCAGGAGGCCATTTCTCACGTGTGGTCCATTTTCTCCGCTGCTCCGCACTCCCACCGCTCTTTGATCCTACGAGGCCTCCTTACCCAATGCTGCTTCCCGCAGCTCTCCACCATCTCTCAGGAAATCAACCAGCTCATAAGAATCGACTTCATCGCCACCCTACCGATGGAGATCTCGTTGAAGATCCTCTGCTACCTCGACTGCAAATCCCTATGCAACGCCGCTCAGGTGTCGCAGAAGTGGAAGGAGTTGGCTGATGATGACAGAGTGTGGCATCACATGTGTGAACAACACATTGACAGAAAGTGTCCCAACTGTGGCTGGGGCTTGCCGTTGATGTACATGAAGCGCGCGAGAGAAAACTGCAGCGAAACTTCTGGGCCTCCATCGAAGAAGAGAAAGGGCGAGTTCAAAAAGAGACCATGGAAGTCCGTCTACAGTGAGCGGTACCAGCTCGAGAAGAACTGGAGAAACGGGTCTTACTCCATTCGCCAGTTCAATGGCCACAAGGATGGTATTGCATGTCTCCAGTTCAACCGCAAGTACCTTATGTCCGGTTCATACGACGCCACCGTCAAGATCTGGAATGTGGAAACCGGAGAGTGTTTCAAGACCTTGACCGGCCACTCCAAGGGCGTGCGCTCACTAGCATTTGATTCTCAAAAGTTAATCACAGGAGGCTTGGACTCCACTGTGAAGGTGTGGAACTACCACACCGGAAAATGCATTGCTACATACAGAGGTCACGAGGACGCTGTGTCCAGCGTTGACTTCTCCAACAAGACCATCGTTTCTGGCTCTGCCGACTGCACCGTTAAGGTTTGGCACGTCGACTCCAGAACATGCTTTACCTTGCGGGGCCACAGTGACTGTGTCAACTGCGTGAAAATCCATCAACCCTCCAACACCGTGTGCAGTGCGTCTGATGACACCACGGTCAAGTTGTGGGATCTCAACACAAACCAGTGTGTCCGGGTTTTTGGTGGTATTGAAAACAATGGTCACGTTGGCCAGGTGGAGACGGTTATTCCGTTCATCTACTCTGGTGGAGACTTGATTGAGGACGCCAACGAGAGCGAGCCGGAGCTGGCTGATCCAAACTCCCGCTCGCTGAGCAGTACAGGAAACCTTGGCGGCATCAACGATTCCTCCGAGGACCAGCCGGAAATGCCACCGCTTCCAGAAAACGCCAACTACCCAACACACCTTCTCACGTCTTCGCTTGACAACACCATCAAGTTGTGGGATGTCAAGACGGGCAAATGTATCCGGACCCAGTTTGGGCACATTGAAGGTGTGTGGTCGATCAGTGCCGATATTTTCAGAATCGTGAGCGGTGCGCATGACCGGTTGGTGAAGGTGTGGGACTTGCAGGATGGTAAATGTCTCCACACTTTTGGCAACAACGCCAGCGTGAGCTGTGTGGGTTTGTCGAGCAACAGTTTTGTTGCTGGGCTCGAAAACGGTACGATCAAGATGTACAATTTCACGTAAACTACAAGGGTTTAATTCGTTTGTTTATAATTTATGGGGTATATAATTTAAAATGCAAGAGACGAAAAAAAAAAAAAAAAAAAAAAAAAAAAAAAAAAAAAAAAAAAAAAAAAAAAAAAAGTCAGTGTCTGAGGAACGTAGACACGGTGAAGGCATTGTCGAAGAACTGGTTTCTTTCAAGATCCTCCGGGGCCTTTTTTGTTTTGAGAGGAGCCGGCTCCTCAGATGCAAGGGTGGCGGACGAATCGCCGCTATTGGGGCTTCCGTTGAAGAAGCAGTATGAATCCAAGAGCTCTTTGTAGGACTTGAATTCGCCAAAATTCTTCAGAGGCGGAACCGAAGTGGGGGAAAGTGGGGATTCTTCGTCTTCCGGAGGTTCCTCAGCGGTTACAGTACCGGAATCAGGAGATTTGGTTTCAAGGCTGGAAAGGAGCGGAGGAGAAACGTTGAAGTTCTCTTTGGCAAATTCGTTATGGTACTTTTGCTCTTTAGGCTGTGGCTGCTCCTTAGAAGCCGACAACGTGGGGTCGGAGAAGATTCTCTTGAGATAATGGGAGGAGTACTTTGGTTTTTGGTTGTGTTCCTGGGGCTTGGAGTGGGCCAGGGGAGGGACATGCAAAGGAGCTTTTAATGCCTGTTTTGGAGGATCTTTCTCCTTTGGCTTCGGCTCTGCCACGGTCTTAACAAGCTTAATCCGGTAATTTTCGCCAGAGTTGTTATCCCAGTGCTCTTGGTTGGGCAAGTTGTAGCGGATACAAAGCTCATAGAGCCGTTCCTGGGAGCCTGGCCTGTTGGATTCGGGGATATGGAGCGGATTGAACATCAGGGCAAGCGGCAACTTGAACACAAACCGGTCATAGTTGTTTTGCCGCCACAACAACGGAGTATCTGGCACATAGATGGTGGGGACCTCTACTATGGTGCACCAATTGTCCACGGTGTAGCGGACGGTGACAGCCTTTTCAAAAGCAATGTTTTTCACGGCAATGTGGCCCAAGAGGTACTTTTTGTCGATGGAGATGAACACCTGGTCCAAGAAAACGGGCAGCAGGCCAATGGAGATCCGGTAATCCGAGGGCATGGGGCAGCCGTTGAGAACAGAAAGGTGCCAGTCTGTGTTGCGATTCTGTTTGGGGAATGGGTACTTTGTGATGGCGGGACTTTCGTGGTCGGCGTGGGAGTTGAGCTCCTCGTCCAAATAGGCGAATTTGGGAGAATTGTCCCAGAGATCATCCTCGTCTGGCTCACTGGAGGGCAGATTGTGGGCCAGGATGGAGGTGGGGGTGTCTCTGCGGGAGAAGTACCGGATATCGTTTCCGGAGCCGAAATGGACCTGTTTAGCCGAGGGCGTGGAAGGAAGCGACTTAGACCGGCTGTGTTTGTGGTGTTCCTTCAACAGCGATTTGACGACCTCGCCGGACTTTTTCCGGACTAGGCGGCCTGGCTGCGAAAGCCGCTCGGCGTCGGAGTTCGGAGATAAGGGCAGCCGAGGCTCGGAGTCCAAGCGGGCGTTTTGCAAGGAGTTGCGTCTGGTCGGGTCCAGGGACCGGCTCAACTCGGCGGCGGCCCGGGACGGCCGGTGGAGCATTTTCATGGAAAGGGGCGTCAGGTCGGAGGCGGACTTTGTGTACTTGACCGGTTGGGGGAGATCCGGGTCCCTCGGAACTGAGGGGAGATCCGGCTGGTCCAGCGGAGCAGCATCCGTGGCCCCGTCATCTCTGGAAACGTCAAGATCAGCAGCCTTTGCCAGTGTGGTGCTCATGGGCAGAATAAATAGCGGCTGGGGGGCTAATAAAGGCTCAGGACAAATACCCTGGTAGCAAGCAAAAATGCAGTCAAAAACGAAGCACAGCACAGAAACAATGGCAGCCCGAGGATATAAAAACAGCCGTCGCTTTGCTGCTCCCTAACGGCCCACACAGGGATCACTGATAACATCTCGTGTTTTGCGCAGGAGCCATCGGCACCAACCGGCCCCGGCAGCAACTCCGAAATTTAGTAAAAAGGGTTAGTAAAAAAAAAAAAAAAAAAAAAAAAAAAAAAAAAAAAAAATAAGACCCCACGCTTCCCAACGTTTTTGGCTTATTTCTTCCTTACATATCTTTTGTCATCTACTCCTTACTCCTTTCTCTGCGTAATCCTTGCTCCGTCCATGCTAACATATTCTATACTCACTCAGTCATGCCTCATAGGCTCTTGACTGGCTTGAAATGGTCTGGTGACATAACAATGGAGTCACCCCACAGACTATTTTAAACTCTAATTGTGCGTGAGCCGGAAGTGGCCCGAGTACAGCGAGCCAAACGAGTAGCACACGGCTCCTCCGCACAAGACACTTTTGTCCGCCAAGCCGGCCCCAAGGAACAATCCCTTGGGCCACGCCTCCGGACCAATGGCAACTCTGCGCACCTCGCCGCCTCCAAGCTCCACAGCCACCACGGTGTCTTGGGGCCCTAGCAAAGTTGGGGCTGCCCCGCCAATAAGCACAGCCTGCTCCCCCACCACAGCACCGAGTGCTCCGAGCCGGGCAAAATGGGGGTTTTCCGTCCACAAGTCCACATTGATCGTGCCATTTTCTAGGGTAAATCTGTAGGCGCGGGCGGAGAAGGCCGGGCCCGTTTGGTCGGTGGTGCCGCCGAAAATGTACCCGCGCTGGCGGTGGAAAACGAGCGCGGCCCCGGCCAACGGCGGAATGGTGCCGTTTATACTGAGCGGACGGATTTCGTCGGAAATAAGAAAAAACTGGCCATTGCCAAAGAGCAAAACCTGCCCCGGGCCAACGGATACGCCGCAGTGCCGGTGCATCGGCTGCGGAAGATGGCCCAACTCCGTCCATTTGCCGTCCGCAAGATCGTACTCCCACACGTCCAGCATCTCTAGCCCCGGCCTGCCGCGGCCGCCCGCTAGCACGAGTTTTCCGGCGCCGTTGGCGGTAAGTGTGTGGCACATTCGCGCCGGCGGGCCTGGGGCCAATTTCTCCGGGGCCAGTGCGTGGACAAAGAAGCCGTCGCTGCGGCTCTGGAACATCCCGCCATGGACAAAGATCTTGTTTTCAGCCGCACAAACGGCAGGGAACTTGAGCTCCGGGCCGGGACCCACGTACTGTAGCCGAAGCAGCGGATCCTGAGCCAATTCCGGGAGTTTCGGGCTCTCCAGCCGGAACACGTGCCCGGGCCCGGCATGCACCACCACATAGTGCTGGCAGAACACAAGGAACTCCTCCCACTCGTCGAATGCCTCTACTACCGCCACCCGGGCCTTCCGGTCGTCCGAAACCAACTCCAGCCAGCACTCGTAGAGGTCTCGGACTTCAACCTCCGGGAACCACTGTGCAAACCGGGCCTGCTGCTTTTCCTTAGTACTATAGTGGGTTACGCACTGAAGTGGCAGCCCAAGGTGGGCAAAGTGGTAGAGCATTTTCTGGGCGAAAAAATGGTCCTTTCCTGCCGGCATGATCTGCTCTAGCACCAACATGTGGGAGTTGGGAACCCTGGCCAGAACAGAGGCAATTTTGTCTGCATCTTCGGCTTTCATGTATGCCAACAGCACTTCTGCTATAAAAACCGTAACTGGGTCATCTTGGCCTAGGAATCTCGCTAGCTGCTCTGAGTAGAGCTCGCTGTTGTAGAGGTTGCACCCAATGAGCTTGTAGCGGTTGGTGTGGTAGACTAGGCCTTTGGTCCGGTCTTCTTCCGAAATAGGCAACTCCAGCCCCACCACTTCCGAAACAGCCGCCGACGGCTGCATCAACAGAAGCTTCCGCTGCACGAGTTCCGGGTAGTCGAAGTCGAGGAACCGGAAGTTTGTGCCGGGGCAGATTTCCCCGGAAAGCGCTTGCAACGGGAGCGGGTCGAAGCCACATCCGAGGTTCACCACACAAACCGGTTTCCCCGGATTGGCCACCACCACCCTGGAAACCATCTGCTTTACCGTCTCCATCCGGATCCAGTACCCTCGGTTTATCGCCGGTGACCGTCTCTTGCCTTTAGCCACGAATACCTCAAACCAGTTCCGGTTTCCGGGGTCAACCACCGGATTGTAGAGTGCCTCCACCGACCGCTTCAGAACGATCGAAGAGTTGTTGGTTCCTTGCACTTGGAGATCATGGTACTGTTTTCTTCGGCGGTCTTTTTCCACCTTGTGCCTGTTGTTTTCTATGGCCTTTTGTGCTTTTTGGGTTTCTGTCATGCGATGAGATGAAAAACGAGTATTCCGAGTATTCTGAGCAAAGCGAAGAATACGAGCTAACTAGACTGTATTATTTGAATATTTGTGTCTGCTGGTACTTGTTGAAGCAGTCTGCCTGGATTCAATCGTGTATATTATTTCCCCGGTCTAAGTGCACTGGCTGCAATGATTTCGTTGCATCTCTTCGCAGACCGTTTTATCTCAAAACCATGCACTAAGCTACAAAACCCAGGTAGTCAAACCAACACAATCAACACCAGGGAGACTAAAATGGCCATAACGGAGCTGACATAAGAAAAATAGTAGCTATATATATGTATTAAAAAAAATGCTAATAAATAAGCAAAGCCGTGAAGCTACTACAGCAGATCTAGATTAACATCACCTTGTGCTAAATATGCAATCGGGCCGTAGCCCATCTCCTCTAATCTATACAACCACACATATCAGTGGAGCCCCCGGAAAGCCTTTTTGAGCTCCACGTCCACCTGATCTGGAGTCACCTTCTGACAGGCCTGAAGATAATTAGCAGCTGCCAAGGTCATCTTCATGTCCCTAAGTATGGTATCCTCGGCTTCCATATCCTGGTCCTCGTCCTGGTCTTCTGTTTTCTTGGTTTCCTTTTCAGAAAGACCCTGGCCGACTTTGATCCATACTCTGCCGTTGATACCTATGGCAATCTCAAAAGCACACCGGGCAGCAAGTTTCTCGAGGAAAATCGTGGACTTGTTGAAAAGAAGCTCTCTGGCAAAGTTCTGCTGCACTTCAAACACAAATCCGCTATCGTCAAGGGGCCCAAAACCGCCTTCTTTGCCGGTTTCTGGGTCTATGCACTCGATTTCACAGTCCACCTCTGGCACAGCCTGGGCAACTCGGGCATACACAGCCTGGCCGTTCTTCAAATTCGGCCTGTTTTTCTTGGTAGCATCTGGAAAGGCGTACATTGAAAGCTGCACTGGCTGGGAAAAGTTCTGGAGGGAAACCTTGAAGAATTCTCCGAAAACACCAACAACAATACCCAAAACGAGGTCATTCACTTGTGGCATGTATCTTTTCAGGTTGGACTCAAGGTATAGAAGCTTATCCTGGGACTTTTTCGATGCCTTCACCACATTTAGGTACCCCGCTTGCTGAGGAATCATTTCTTGTGTTTTGGGGTACTTGTAGATGCCTGGGCCGAGAATCACCTGCTCCTCGCCGGCCAAATATGTCTTGAGAGAGTCTCCCGGTATTATTATGTGGCTCATATTTTGTGGTTTTCTGGCTTTTGGTGTTCCCCTGATGATGTGCTTGAGCTGAAAAGAGCATCGCCGGTCACGTGCGCAGTCATGTGCCACAGACCCGTACAATCACCACTACACATTTTTTGGTAATTTTTTTTTATCCCATATATCCATTCTCTATATAAATCTCTAAAATCTCTCGTAAATCTCTTAAATGGCGGACCAAGCTAGGCTGGTCCTAATAAATACGCCTAGTCGGCTGCAAACGCATGCAATGAAGTAAATGAAAGGCAATCTGAAGTGTCTCTTGGAAGTAATGAAAGGTCTATGTGATTCCTTGCAAGATGCATGTTCTATCATGCAAGAATTTGGAAAGTTCGAAAGTGGAAAGGTCGTCTGGTTGTGCAGCCAGACACGAAATTGTGGGCACATAGTCTTCAACGCAGAAGCTATTGGTTTCTTGCATCTTGATTTCCCGGTTCATGTCAAACAACGAGAACGGCTGCGGAGCCCAATTTTTGTCGTCGTCCGAGTCTGGGCGGGTGTAAACTGCTAATGTGGACGGGTCCTTAAGAATGGACTCGTAGTGGCCGTGGATCTTCTTGGCGTAATGCGAAGGCCCGATAGCCACGGTGTTGAATTGTCTGATTGGAATCTCCAACACGTTTTTCACCGGTCTTGAGGAGAATCGGTTCATGAGTTCAGGGACGGAGAACGCACCCTTCCAGATCATGTTCTTTACAAAAAGATCCACTCTCTTTTTGAAAAAGCTGTAGAGCCGGATGGCGTAAATGTTGTGGCGGTAAAACAACTGAGCCAAGTACGGGTTATTTTCACCAAGACTCAACGGCTCAGGGCTCTCTTTGCGGATATCTGGAGCACACTGGTATCTTCTGTCCTCAAAAGAGAAGGCAAAGAGGTACTTGGTTGCCGGGAAAACTGAATCAAGAGCCACCGAAACGGCCAGTCGGTAAAGATGCAAAGTGCGGGTGATATTGGCAAGAATGCGGTTGTCAGAAGAGCAGTCGATTTCCAAGGAGAGCAACGACCACCATTTCCGGACAGAATTGTACATTAATGTGGGAGGGTAGGTTGTGACAAAATGCTCATTTCTTGCTTTGAACATGATATCTAGCACCGAAGTGTCCAAGAAGTCAAGCACAAGGGACTGGTAGCGACGCAAGCATTTAAAGTCCCGGATTTCCGCCGGCAGAGCAGCAATGGAGTCAAAGCTGTCCAAGATCTGCGAGAGATTATGCAAGTTGGAGTGCACCTCGTACATGAAAGCAGGCTCGTAAGAGTGGAGGTGGATAAACACAATTTTGTTCTGGAAAACAGTGAGCCAACTCTTGCCTTCCTTGCTGAGCTTCAGTTCAGCACACTCCTCGACGTACTTTTTGAAGAGGAATGTTCCGGAAACGAAAATCTTGAACAAGACCTCGCGGGAGAAGTTGAGCATGGAAAGAGCACATGCAATGGTCCATGTGATCATGACTAAAAGCACACGGCCGGTGTTTTTCTCTGAGGCAGAGAGATGCGGGTACTTTTCGTCAAGATGGTTGGCAAAGAGATCTATAGCATGCGGGAGAACCTGGCGGACCAGGCTCTGGAGCTCGTTGACTCTACTTTCAAGCTTGGAAAGCACACGAGGAGAAGCATGTGCCGAACGGAGAGGCAAGTCGAGCTTAATGCGGTTGAGGATGATGACGGCACCAAAGCAGTGCAAATACAAGAACACGTCCGGGTAGTCTTTGGAGAAAAAGTAGCCGAGCAAGCCCTTGGTGAACGGGGTGGTTTTCGAGTATGTGGTGGAGTCCACAATGGATTTGTAGCGGAGACGGGGGAAAGAACGGCCGGATGGAGTGCAATTGGGCAGTTTTGAGAGCGGGTCTTCGACGCTTTCGGAGCCAGAGTGGTCGTCTTCGAGGCGGTAGTCGGAGTTGTAGGTGCCGATGAAAGTATTGTGGAACTGCAAGGAAAGATAGGGACCGGAAACAAACGGCGTCTTGAAGTGGCAGTGCTCAAACTTGAATTCTAGCGAGTCTGGAGGCGCCGAGAGGTCCTTTGGGGCGGCCACATCCTTCTCATCAAAGAGGTTCTGGGTAGAAGTCGGAAGACGGAATTTCCGAGGGAGGAGCTTGTTCTGGGAATTCCGGAGGGAGTGGGTCAATCTGATTCTGTTTATTTCGGACTGGGAGAGCAGAAGGTAGGAGCAAGTTTCCTTCTTGGCCCTAGCACAATTGCCACACTGCGGGAGCACCTCGTCACAGCGGATGTTTTTCCGTTTACAGTTGAGACAGCCGAGCTTTGAGTTTGTGTGCTTCCGTCTGGACAGTCTGGGCATGGCGGAGGTCCAAACCTACAAGGCGGCAAACGGGACGGTCTTATATGGGACCGAGTCAGGCGCACGGTTTAGATGGAAAAAGAAAGCAAAATAATAAAAGGCTGGAGCTCCTGCAGCCTCTAGGAGGACGTAAGGGCCGCATATTACGGAAATGACAGCGCCTCAGCGGCGTGCGGTTATCCCCGAATTGCAGCAAATACGGGGGACAGGCGGCGGACACCGGAAGTGCCCCTGTTTCGGGAACCGCGGGGACAATGGCGGTGGGACCACAACGACGCAGACGCGGAAATAAGCGACGGAAAAAGAGAAAACAATCGTGACAAATGACTGGCGAGCCCCGCCTGCCTAGAAAGGCCCGGTTTCCTAGGGTCGATTTCCGCATGAGGAACCGGGCCCATTTTTGCGTGCCAATGTGCACGTTCTGTAAACGCATCTGCCACCCGTGCAGAGCGCCAATTATGGCGGCTCGAAATGACCAGATTTAAGAAGCGCCACTGGGCGGCTAAGCTTAAACGTAAATTTTTTAAGCGTAGGCCTATGAGCGCCCACATGACAGTGGAGGGAGCCATTTGGGAGGCGGAGCCCCAGGTTATAAACCCGGGCTTTGCACCGTCGTTATTTGGTGCACCTGTCAAACGCCGTCTATAAATAGGCTGACTCTGTCTGCTTATCTAGGTCTGCACGCTGAGCGTGCGCAAGCCAAGACAACGCGCCTCGCCGATGCAACCTAATCTCCACTCGATTACGGTTTTGCGTTCTGTAGGGACGGGCAGGATCCGAGATCCGACCGATTTGGGATGCCCGAGCCCGCCAAATAAAAAGGGCGTTTCACCCGACACTCTTTGTCTGCTGTCTCATACGGCACGGGCGGCCGGCAGACCAGCACGCTGTGCCGCCTTCGGCGCAGCGCTTAGGCGAACCTCCTTCCTCTTTCGGCGCACCGTCCGCTTACAGACCCACATCCGAATTAATCTTCTCTCCTCCGCATTCCGGCATCCACCAGATCGGGCTGTCTCGGGTATACTTTCTCGTTAACAACCGACCTCTCCCACTACACCTCCCATGAGCAGACACCCCGGCCCGGTCGAGCGGCTCTATCTCTACCGAATCGCCACCGGCACCGGCACCGGCGGCTTTTCCGTCGCCGTCCAGCTCAACAAGCCCATAGACAATGTATTGCTCTCCCACGCCTTGAGGCGGCTTCTCCTCAAGGAGTCCTCCTTTGTGCTCAACTTCAAACGCACTTCCGGTGACGATGCCAAGAGCAACTACAAAAACTTTGTAGCCGAGCCGGTGCCCCAGGTGCTCTATTCCGACGTGGTGCAACATGAGAAAATCCACCAGTTTGACGACGCTTTTCTCCACTACTTGCAGACAATCAAAATCCAGGTCGACACCCAGAAGCCGACATGGAAGGTTTTGCTTGTGGACGCCGATTTAGAGCAGTGCCAGTGGCTTGTTTTTGTGAACAACCACATTTTGTTCGACGGAACTAGTGGCATGAACGCCGTCGACGACTTGGTGGCGTGCTTGAACGAGGAATCACAGAAAAACCACGAAAAACCACTCGATTTACTCTATAACCACTCCCAGGACGCCACCGGCCCGGTGAAACCCCATTCGGGCACCTCGGGAATCTACAATGCGCTGTGGCCGTTTCTTTTGAAGACGTTTGTGGTGGAGGTGATGTTGCCAAGCTGGCTCACCAAAGTGGTGCGCTCGCTTTTGAGCCCCGGCTGGCCCAACTTGTTTAAGTTCCCGCCGTTTGCCGCGGTGCCGCCAAAGCGGAAAGAAACCAACGGTTTCAGGATGGTGCGTTTGGGGCCGGAGCAGCTGAAACAACTTGTGGCCAACGCTAAACTGCACAATCTCACCGTGACGCCCTTCATAGCCGCCTGCTGCGCTACAGCCGCACGGGCCTCGCTTGTGCCGTACAAAAGGGACCCTTGTTCGCTTGGAATCTGCGTGGACATCGACGGCAGAAGACTAGTGTCTGGCGGCCGCTACGGCTTGTTCATGCTGGGCTTGAGCTGCCTTCTTCCGCCGGCAGACCTCCACAGCTCAGGAGTCACGGTGGCCAAGGCACTCAAGGAGGCATTTATTACGAAAAACCCATTTCAGCAGGCTGGGCTTTTGGCTTACTTGAACATCCCGGCATACTTTGACGGGGTCTACAATGACAAAAACGGGCGTGTTTTTGCGGAGGTGCTGAATCTCGGAGTCAGGACCATTTCGCACGGCTGCTTCTCGGCAGAGAAGATTGTCTTCACCCAGGGCGTCAACACCAACCACGTCACGCTTAGCTCCGTCACGTGCAACGGGTCGGTGGCCATAGTCGTGTCGTACACGTCGGAGTTGGATCTGTGGGACAACGGCGGAGTCATGGCCCGCTTCGTGGAGGTGTTCACAGAGTGCCTTACGTCAGGACTGCACATACCTCTGGAGTAATAATTGGCCTACTCTAAGACATTGGGACAGCATGCTGGACCGGTGGCTAATTGGTCCGGCTTTTTTGCTTTCCGTTCTGCTCTGGCTGTCTATTCACTTTTATACATTTGTTTTTCTATTTTTTTTCTTCTCCGTGGGTGTTGTTTATGGTGTCGGTGCGCCCACATGGGGGCCCACGTGCCTGACGGGTTCCGCCGCAGTTGCACCCAAATTAGCCGCACGAGACATGTGGGTGTTTTACATTAATACTTGGTCGTGTGAGTTGTGTTGCTTTGATCTTGGAAACGTGGCTCGCAGTAAAGTAATATAATAACAGTGCCCCCGTCCCCAGGTTGGCAGCAAACGAACCATGAGCTTGCCCGGACCTCCATCGCTAAAAGCCACCATCATCCAGCTCAACAAGGACTCTGATCCCGATGACAACAACTTTGAAATATTGAGCAACGAGTACAGACCAAGCTCCTCCTGCTCGGTTGCAGCCAAGGAGGAACCGCCTCGCAAGAAAAGAAGACGGTCCACCCAGTTTCTCGACGACCGGGAAATCGCCAAAAGACGCACAGAAACGAAGCAGCTCCACTCGATCATCGAGAAGAGGCGAAGAATCAAGATCAACAGAGAGTTCGAGGCCTTGAAGTACATCATTCCGGCTTGCAGAAACACAGACGACAACGGCAAAAAGGGAGCAGGTTCTCCCACCAACAACAGCAGCAAGATCGATGGCATGTACAAGCTCACAATCCTTAAATCCCTGGTGGAGTACATCTTGTACTTGCACCACATCATCCAGAAGCAACACGACCTCCTCAAGAACGCCTCGCCGGACTATGTGTACGACATTGGCTACACCCAGGTGCCGCTCAACGTGAACGAGTACCGCAACATCGACAAGGAGTTTGTATTTGCGGAGCAGAAGGTCCCGGAGGCTGACAAGCTCCAGGAGTCGGAAAGCGAGGACCAGCTCCCGAGTCCTGACGTGACCCCCGAGATTGCACCGATTTTGTCCATGTTAAGCAAATACCAAGCTGGGCTGGCTCCAGATAACACGTCTCCGCTCACGGTGCCGGCCAAGACAACGCTCAAGCGGAGCTCGTTTGTGTTGCCGGACCCGGCCATACCGACGGAGCACCCGAAAAAGATGATATTCAAGTCCAGAGTGCCCAGACACAACCTGACAGTCCACATTGAGGAGCCGCACGAAAAGGCACAGCTCGAGGACGCCTCCAAGGCACTCTTGGCGTTCCGCAAGCCCAGTATCGAGAAGCTTCTCAACTAAATAGACCCATCTACTGCTGTTCCTGTAGCCACTCGACAAACTCGTCGATCACACTAGGCCAAGCACTGGTTTCGTCGTAGAATGAAAGCAGCTCCGGGTCCTTTTCGACCACCTGCACCAAAAACTTGAAGAACATGTTCCACGTGTCTCTGGTGATGTTTCTCTTCAGCTCCAGCACAAAAGTGTACCACTGGGCCAAACGGGCAGCCAGACTAGGAAATCTTGGATCAAGAAGCATCTGCCAGTACACAGTAGCCTCGTCATGCGGGATCAGCTTGATTCTGGAGTCTGCCCCACGCACAAACTCAAACACAAACTGGTAGAAGGGCTCAAACGCCGAAACAGCCGAGTCAAGCTCTTTTTGCTTGGAAACAACGTATTTTCTCATGCCCTCAAGCGTGTTTATCGATAATGACAGCCAGTTTTTGACAAACAGCTTCCGGTGGAACTCCCCCGTCTGGGGACTTTCCAAGATGTATGCCAAAGTCAAACTGATTGGGTCTTCTGGATCAAGACGCAAGTCCTCGAGGTAGCTCAAGGTGCCGTCTATAGAAATCAAATCTGGGTTTTCCTCCGAGGCGTATTTGTTGAAAAGGGCCTCCACCTGCTCATCGGACTCTGGTTCCTGGTTGTAGAAGTCGGCCAATGCTGCGTCTAGCACCCAGTCGTTGGCATCTAGGTATTTTGTAGCGTTTGTTTGTGACTGGAGCGTGAGCTCCATGAATTGGGCCCGAATGGTGGACTTCAGCTGACGGGGGGCCATTCTGGTGGAGTAGAGCGAAATTTGCTTTTAGTGAGGCATCGTGAGAACACACTACTTTATGACGAACACACCGAATTGCCCAATTTGAGAAAAGCAGACAATTAGTAGATTCTGTTGGGCTCTATTTATTGATTTTCTATTGTTTGTTGTCTGGCTTTGTGGCTACGGCTCAGCCGAGATGGACAATAGGCATGTGGGGTAGACGTAGATACGTCAGAGAGTAGTAAAGGATTAGTTAAGAAATGAATGGCACCAGTGACGGTGCAGTTGACGGTGGCATTTGCCGAATGAAGCGGATGATCTCATTGGCGTTGCCGAGGACGTAATGGTGTGTTGGGCATACGAAAATGAGAGGTTTACAAAATGGAAAACGGAAGAATTACAAAATGGAAGAAACACATTTTGATGTGTGGGGTTGTGGGATTGATGTTTTCACAAATTAATAAAATACCGTTTTTCCCTATTGTGGTATTTGGTGTTATTGTTTGGCTACAGTTAGTATAGTGCTGATTTCGCAGCAATGGCCTCTCTGCTCTAACAATGTGGATATCAGGTACAAGAATTTGGCACTTTTGTGAAGTTTTTAAATTTGAAGCTGATCAGCAGTTTAGTTACATGCAGATTTCTAAATCACAACTTCCTTTACAGAACATTGAAAACATCAGAAACAGTGTAGAGCACCAAGCATGTAGAGAATCCTCATAGAGCACATTGGCTTCCTTCTAATAAGATCACAGAAAACTTTCATTTTTTATAATTGATTTTCCCTCGTCCGCTTGTCAGAACTCCTCGTTTTATCTACTAGCTTCTTTTGGTTTTTGTTGTTGTGGGTGCCGCTCACAAAAACGCGTTATCAACAAAGTGCAACTACTCATGCCCACACTACCGGTGACGCCGCAGCTCATAGCACAGATCGTGCCGTCCCAGACGCTTGCTGACATAAGCGTGGACTCCCAGGATACACAGAATGACCTCGAGCTCCTCCTACATTGGCTCCGGTGTGCACAAACTCCGGCTGTCGAGTCAGAACCGCTGCCCCGAGTCAAGGCTGCGGCACGGCTGTGTTTGCGCAACCAGAGCCAGCAGACCGAATTCGTCAAGCTCTGGCTTAACTCCGTGAGAGCCAGCTTGCCCGCCCAGCCGGACTTGCTGCTAGACCAGATTCTCCGCCAAATCAGCGAACTCCGTCTGTTTTACTCCAGACAGGCGTCATACTTGAATCTCGGCCGAAAGCCGCTAGAGATCTTCCAAAGAGGTACCAACGCTGTGTTCTCGAGCTGGTTGGCCCGCCCGGAGATACTAGCCCAGCTCGAAACGCTTATCTCCGACGCTCCCTTTGACTCCGGCTCTCTAGCCCTCAACACCGTCCCGGCCATTGGCATGACCGACACTCTCCGGGGAATTGTCATACGGTCTACCATCAGAAGAATATCCAGTTGGGTCCGGGAAAACTGCTCCGGCAAATGGGACAGCCCCAGAATAGATGCTCTTGAGGAGTGGGTCCGGCTAGATCTTTTCCCCAGTTTCTCCGCCGGCTGTCTCTCGGACTCGGTGGCTTCCCCTACTTCTAATGACCTTGTGCGGATTGCCAAGGACGAGTTGGTTCTGCTCCGAATCACAGAAATCTACGACATTGTGTGCAACTTCCCTTCCACCATGGCTGCTTTGCGGGAACTAAACGCCTGTCTCTCGCAGGATCTGTACCAGGAGTCTCCGCTTTTGCCAGCTGCCCAGCTAAGGTCCAAAATTGTCTCTGTGTTCATTGATCTCTGTGAACAGAGGCTCCTACACCTGGGCTCAAACACAATCAGCGTCATTATTGCCTACACAAAAACCATCAAGTCTTTTCTTGTCATAGACCCCACGGGAGTTTTACTCGATAAGGTCGACAGACCCATCAGAAGCTACCTACGAACAAGACCTGATTTCGTCCAGCTAGTCGTCCATGGCATGCTAGACACAGATGAGCTGGTCAACCCGCTTTTCGAGCTTGCTCACGAAATCGAGCTCAACAGACCTCCTATTAGTGCTCCCATTGACGACCTTACAGACTTAAATTGGAACCCAGACCCCATAGATGCATTGCCTGACTTCAAAAGAGGCCAGGTTTCCGATATTATAGATGCCTTGGTGTCCATAGCCGGGCTGCGGGCGGTGTTTATCGACCATTTTACCTCTCTCTTCGCTGACCGGCTTCTCAGATGGCATGAGTACGATCTAACCCATGTTTTGCGCCAGGTCCAGCTTTTAAAAACAAGGTTTGGTGCTGGGGAATTCTTCAACCTTGACGTCATGATCAGAGACATCCAGCAGAGCGACATGCTCAATGCCCCATTGCATAAAACAGGCATAAAGTTGACTGTGTTGTCCCAGATGTACTGGCCCAGTCTTAGCAACAGCATTGACGACAAAACTTTTGATGTTCCGGTGGAGCCCCATTTCCAGAAATATGGCCAGGGATATGCCGATTTGCGCAAAGGCCGTGGCCTCAAATTGATCCCCTCTTTGGGAACTGTCACCTTGGAGCTAGAGTGCTCCCAGGGCGTTAGAACATTCACAGTTTCGCCAATGGAAGCCACGGTGATGCATTTTTTCAACGACAGATCAGACTACGTGTCGGAGGAAGCCGTGGTGGAAGCAACGAAGATTCCTTCCTACGATGCCAACAGGGCACTCCGGTACTGGGTCGAAGCACAGGTGCTCGAAACGAAAAACGGCATGTATAAGGCCATCGAATAGTCGTAATATTTTTTTTCCATCTATGTCATCACTATATACCCATATCAATTCATGTTGCCGTTGACGGCCTTGGCAATCTCCAAGCTGGACACCTTTTGGTTGTAGGAAGAGCTGGGCTGCCACTTTCTCATGGCTCTGATCTCGTCCATGGCGTATCCTGGAACACGGATGTTCCAGTTGCGCTCAAGATGCAACTGCACGTCTCTGACATCCACAGAGTCTGTCTTTCTGTGCTTGGCCAATCTGCATGCAAACGACGTCACCGAAGACACAAACTCGTCTGCCAAGTCCAAAAGCAACTCCTCCACATCACCATCGATTGTAGTTCTTCCATCGCCTTCGTCTGCGCCGATCGTGTTCACAAGCTCCGTGAGCTTTCTCTTTGTAAGAACACGGCCGCCGTTATCGCTTATACCAGCGGATGTGGTGGCCATGTCGTATGTAGGCATTCTCATGATAGCAGGTGTGCCCATGACCTGGCCTAAGCCAGAAGCACCTCCGGACATGGTGGGACGCACAGTGTTAGCTCCAGGCTTCAAAGTGATCGGGTTGGGAGGCTTGACGTTGATGGAGTTCAGAATAGGAATAGAAGGCACACTTGGTTTGGTGATACCTGAGAGGTTGACACCAGGAACCCCAGAGTCCTTGCCTGCGGAGACAGGCGATGCGCTTCTGCCCTTTCCGGCCTGAGAGCCCGGTGCAGAGGCATTAGTACCGGTTTTGAGGCCTGGTGTGCCTGGAGCCGGGGTAGAAGAGCCAGGAGCACCTACACTTGGAGCAGCAGAGCCCGGCAAGCGAGCAGCTGGGCCTGGGGTAGCTCCAGCAAGACCAGAAGGCTGAGCAGCTGGATTAGGGTGCTGCAAAGGAGCAGATTGTGCAGAGATGCCCAGGCCAGCAGCTCCCACAGCTGCAGCATTAGTTGGTGCAGACTGTGTAGAACCGACTGGACGCTGGGGCACCTGGCCAGCACTGGCACCTTGCACAGGAGCAGGACGAGCACCTGGGGCACCTGGAGCAGCAGCATTGACGTTTCTCTGGAAGTTCTGAGCTCCCTGAGCAGGAATAGATGCCGAGGTAGAAGGAGCTGGTGGAGAACCGGCAGCACCCTGAGCTGGAGCAGAACCCGGAGTGGCGGCACGGTTAACCTGTGGAGACGAGCTGCTAGCACCGGCACCTTGGTTCTGCGCAAGCATAAGCTGGTTCTTCATGATGTTGGCAAACCGCTGGAACTGGCTGTACTTCAATCTCCACTCGTGGAGCTGGTTGTCGATGTGGGCAGTCTGTTCTGCAGTCATGTTGGGTCTCTTGCCAGCTTCTAGCGTGGTGATCTTCCGCTCCAAGTCGAGAATCCGCTGTCTGACCTGGTTATACTTCTCTGGAGTCACCTGGGTGTTTGGAATGCTGCCTGCTGGTCTAGCCTGGGCATTCTGCTGCTGCTGAGGCTGCTGCGTGGCTGCCTGGCCCATTCCTGGCGTCTGGGCTGGGTTTCTGTACTGTGCCTGGCTTCCGCTGGGCAAATTTGCAGCTGGATTGGCGGGCTGGCTCTGGTTGGCCATTCCAGCAGTATTTCCTGCTCCGCCTTGTGCTGCCTGTGCACGAGCAGCTGCTGCTCTTTGTTGTCTCTGGTATGTCACCAAAACCTGTTTGATTTGGTCGGCACGAGCATAGTGTTTTCTGGCCTCCTCCTGGTTGGTTTCTCTTTTGGCCTGTTCAATCTCATCTTTGAGAACAGCCAAAAGTCGGGTAGCCTGGCTGGGCTGGATCATCTGCGGACCGCTGCTTTGGCCCGTTTGATTCTGCTGTGGTGGCTGGCTCATGGTTGGCAATGGTACTGAGTAGTTGTTCCTGAGAAATTGTTTATCTGCCTCTGGTGCACGGGTGTACGCCTAGTATGGATGTGTCTGGAGCCACAAGAGTCCAATTCTGACTGACTTTTTAGATTTGTTCTGTTTGTGATTTAATATTTAAATTTATTTTTTTACCTTAAACAAAGTAATTAAACTAGCTCAGTGAAGCTCCTGTGGCTGTCTTGGTGAGAATGAGTATGCCAACCACTATAGACTTGGTTCAATGTCCCTACGAAAAATCAAAATTTGAGTAATGTACAAATAGACTGCCTAATTCACAAAGCACCGCTCGGGGTCCAGGGGATTGTTGCCGTACCAGGTTGGAGCAGTAAGTCCAATGCCTAGAGCTAAGGCTAGAAAAACGGTAAATAGCTTTATTCCGGTGTCCACACCAGCAGCAACCACGTAGTTGTAAGACCTCCAGATCTCGTGCTTGTACCTGAAAACATAGAACATTGTTGCCGTTCCGCCTAAAAACCGGGAAACAAAGCCTACCGTGTTCCCCTTGTAGAGCAGACTCATGGTGGAGAAGAGCACAGCGGTGTTCCAGAACTCAAAGCTGGGCTTGTTGTTGGGGTAGAGTCTGGCGATGCAAAACACGACTAATGGAGCCAAAATGCCAAGAAGAAAGCCATACGGCAATGAAGGGTAGTTGAGGAAAAGCCGTTTTGGTCCAAGCAACACATGCTCAATGGCACTTCTGTAAAAAGCAGCTATTTGGGCTACTGACCACTGGGGATTGGCTTCAGCTGCTTCTCCTAGCAAAGCTGATTTTTTTGTATCCATGATGTACCGCAGAGTCAAGTACCCAATAGGCACTCCCAAGAACTCTCCCCAGATCTGTGCAACAAACACCTGATTTGGTGGGATGTGGTTGTAGAAACCAAGCTTCAACAGCTCCAAGTGGATCTGAGCTCTGTACCATGTGTTTCCGGCAATTGCACCAAAAAAGGCTGCTCCGGCTGGGTGCTTCATTTGTCCGTTTTCAATGAGATACCCGTAGAGCAAGTCGTTGATGGCATTTAGAGGAAGCTGGAAGTTGGAAATGGCATACAACCACATCAAGGGCATGACTATGATGGAGCCAAGAAGCAATGCCACAAAAAGCGTTTTTGTAGGCATGAACAAGTAGCCCATTTTGCCCACGACTAGAAGCGAAACCATAGAAACAGCAAACAAAACCACGTACCACGAAGACGGGATCTCCCTGTACTCCTTGTGGAGTTTGTTGAGCCGGTCCTGGAAATGCCTTTTCTCAAGAAAAGACTGCTTGAGACTGGACCAGCTGAACACGAGAACCCAGGATATTCCAGATAAATAAGCTGCATAGTCAAAGAACATAGACCATGCTCTCTCTAGGCCTAGGTGCACAGAACCGTACTTTTTGTACTCTGTGGAGTTAAATTTGCCGTTTTCGGTAATGAGTTTCTCCACCGGGTAGATCTGGCCGTCTTTTGTGTAGAGGTTGTTTGTCCAGAACTCGTTGTTGGCTTTTCCGATGGGAAGCAAGATCCATGCTCCAACAACAAAGGCCACAAACTGGATAATCTGCGTCCAGTATGGGTACAAGAAGATGTTTGGAGAAATGTGGCTCCAGTCAAAAGTGAAGTTGAGCACACCGCATCCTTTGAGGCCTGAGCCCAAAAACCGGAGTGTTTTGTTAGGGGAAAACAAACAGAGCAACGACAAAGACGATAATAGCGGCATCAAGTAGCCTGGGAGAATCTGCCACAGACATACAGAAGCAACAGTGAGGCCAAACACAATAAGTGGATTTCGGAAAGAACGGTCATTAGACACATCGGAGTCCTTCTGGCTCTGCAAAAGTGCAGTTTCCATCAAAGTCTGTGGCCAGGGAAACCGTGGGTCGTAACTAACCACACTTTTGGCAATAGAAGCATATGAATAGCCAATAAACACGATGCTCCACATAAACGGCAAAGCAGCGTATGCTGGAACTCTTACTCCAAAGTACAACTCCACTAGTGCTAGAGCTCTTGTGGCCAAATTGCCTGTAGCAACAGACTTGGCTGTGACTGTGACCATGGCAGTTTCTGCAATTGTCCAGGGATCCATTCCTGGGAATAAATAGGGGAGTTTTTTGCCAAACCAGTGGGCTAGAATCTGGACATAGAAGATGGAGTACCCGAGGGGCACGGCTCTGAAAACATTCACCGTATCCACCACCGCCACGGGAATAACAAGAATAGCCAGTACTAGGAAAAATCTCCAAGTTAGATGTGGAACTGCTGGATTATCTTTGAGAGGAACGGTGTCTCTGACTTCTGGCGGGAGGTCCTTTAAGTCGTCGTCGACGGAATCGTCGATTTCCGGATCAGCGTGGGTCTGCTGGGACGGGTGGTAGTTGTCGTCGATGATACCCTCATTGATATTTTCTTGGATAGCTCCGTAGTCTGCGTTTTTGGTTGCAGATCGACGCATACTACGGCTGTGTTGGTGGGTCCTGGGATTAGCAACCTGCCCCTGTCACGTGACTTTTGCAGCCATTGCTGCGGTTGCTACATTTATTTTCGCACATCACTAAAATAATACCGTGAGCCTTCTTATTCTATGTACGTCTATTAAAGAATGGCAGTCACCACATTCAAAATGGCCTGGTCGTCGGAAGCAACCCCAGCGTTGGGGTTGGAAAGCCTGTGCTCAATGACCTGGTCAAGCAAAATACGCAATCTCTTGATCAAAACACCGTTTTTGCACCACGTTCTGATCGGCTGCCATCTGTCCAAAACAATACCAGGGCATTTGTTACCAGAGGCAACATGAGAAGAAATGTCGTAGGCAATGTCTCCACCAAACAAAAGTGCAGCAATGGTGCTTGTAGGAGTGACGTCCCGGAGGTAGTGTTTGCTGGTAAAACTAGAAGAGTTGTACACCACAAACGGAGACTTGTGCACTGCCTTTGTGTTAGAAGTAGTCAAGGAACGGGCCTTGTCCAAATCGATGGTTCCGTCTTCGAGGGTCAATTCCTCGATATTTGGCAAAGAAGCACCAGCTGAGGAGTTGAAGATGACAGAAGAGGGGTGGATGAAAACACGGGAAGCTGGGAGCTCGTCGTTTCCGGAGTCGTTGGTGATCTGGTCAATGTACTTTTCGTTTCTGATCCAGAACTTGGTTTGTCTGGCATCTGGGTCCATTTCCACAGCACCACCAAGAGTCTGGGCATACTTGGGGTCTGGAAGCTGGACACGGGATAACTGCAGCGAGAAAGCACCTGTGATAATGGCCCGGATGAGCTGGAAGTTCGATTTGGTCTCGTTCTGGGGCTTTCTGTAGCCGAACGGAACAAACCCGATTTCCTTGAGAATCAGCAAGTACTGCGATCTCGTAGACCCAATGTCCTGGAGCGTCATGTAGGAAAGGTAGTTGTCAGCAATGTACTTTTTCCGTTTTTCTCTAGGAAGCTCGTCGTACTCGTGGTAGGCCAATGCAGCGGCAATAAGATCACCCTGGTTTTGGCCAATTCTAGCCTTGGCCTGTCTGACGGCATCCCCAACGTCTACCTTGTTAATAAAAGGCAGACCAGAGGAGCTGATGGCAGCCAAAGTGAGACAGATCTCCACACAGCCGAAAATACAGCCCAAAATGAGAAGCTTTCCGGACTGGAGGTCAGTTGGAATAAACGACAAGTACCGACCAAGATGAGTCAACTCCTCAGTGGTGTTAACTGTCAAAGCCCCCATTTCCGCAAGCATCATCTGAGCTTTCTTCAAAGAAGACATTTCCGGCGGATCAAGCCCGGAGTTAAGGAACTCCTCCACGTTGCGGATGCCCATGGCCTTCACCACAAGATAGAGGTTTTCAAGGCGGACACGTTTGATTTCCGGAATCGGCTGTGCCAAAACACTCTGCTCCGTCTGCTGCGTGTACAAATGGTAGCAAGTTCCTCGCTGAATACGACCAGAACGACCTCTTCTCTGTTTCATTTCGGCCCGAGAACACCACGATTCCACAAGCCGGGATGTGTTGGCCTGGGCATCAAAATGCACACTTTTGCCTCTTCCGCTGTCGACCACAGCCACACAGTCTGGGATGGTGATGGAAGTTTCGGCAATGTTAGTGGAAACAACGATTTTTCTTGTTCCGGCCGGTGGGGTCTTGAACACTCTGGTTTGGTCCTTCAGCGAAAGTGTAGAATGTAATGGCAAGCACCACACGTTTCTGTCACCAAAAACCAGCTCGATTCGCTGGATGCACTTGGAGATTTCAAGAATACCAGGCAAAAACACCAATATGGAGCCCTTGTTCCGCTCCGCCAGGAGTTTCTCGTCAATATGGGCACAGAGCTTGGCTATAAGGTCGTAGTTGGCCGTACCAGTTTTGAAAAAATGCGAGTCGGCCTTAGGTCTGATGACCTGGCCGTCGTAGTTGGTAACGCTGTAGTCCAAATCTGACAAAATTGTGTCAAGATACACATCCTCAATAGGGAAGGTTCTGCCCTCAATATGGATGTGGTTCACCGGAACACCAAAAAACTTCTGGAAAGAATCGGTGTTGATGGTAGCCGACATGAGCACAATCTTCAACTTGGGGAACTTGTTCATCACCTTTTTCAAGATAATCAACAAAAAGTCGCTATCAACTGACCGCTCGTGCACTTCATCAATAAAGATATACTCCAAGTTTTCGAAAAGAGAGGAGCCCTCGTTAGCTAAGAACCCTTGGAGCATCCGGAGAAGCACACCGGTGGTGACAAAGGACAACCTAGTGGTTTTTTTGGTTTTGTTCTCGCCTCTGATTATGTAACCGACTTCATCGCCAACCTGACCTGCTCTTTCCTCGGAAATCCGCTCCGCCAATCCGATGGTGGAGATTCTTCTGGGCTGGGTGCAAATCAAGGAGCTGCCAAACTGGCCCCGGCTGCAGAGGTCGTCAAGAATAAACTGCACAATCTGCGTAGATTTACCAGAACCGGTTTCACCGGTGACAATGGTGACTTTGTTGGAGTTGATGATGCTGATGAGCTGCTCCCGCTTCTGCCATGCCGGAAGCAATGCTCTTTTCTCTAAAGATGACCGGAGCTCGGCCAGATCTTGTCTGGCACGGTAGGATTTCTCGATCTGGTCGAGGTCCTGCTGCAGAAGCATGGTTTTTGTGGTTTTCTTGGTTTTCTTGACCTTTTTGCTTTCCTCTATGGTGGTTATGGCCAGCTGGGGCATTGCGGCGGTAAGAGAGCCCGGGTTTTCAATCACCCTAGGTATATTGGCCTCTAGCCACTCCACCATAAAGTACAAGAAGCATTCGCCAAGCAAGCCGTTCTCAAGCACGTGCTGGAGAAGCTGTCTGATTATGGACAATTTGATGTAGTTGGCAAGCTTGAATGAGCTGGTGTTCACGGTGATCTGGACACCAGGCAAAACATTAGGGTACCCATCGCTCATGTAGAGCTTCACCAGCAACAAACCGGCCTGGATGCCCTTGACGTTGAGATCGACACTGACAACGGTCTTTTCGTCGTTGTGGAACTTCATCTTGTTGCTGCCAATCATGTCTATGCCGTCGATTTCAGAAACCCACGTTTCGAGGGCCATTTCCAGCAGACCCTCCTGTGGCTCGTAGTCGATGATTCTGTGAGTTAGAGCCACTGCTGCTGCTCTTTCGTCTCCTTTGCACTCCTGCAAAACGGCCACAACTTCATCCTTGTCAAGTCCACTTTCCCCAAGTCTCTGGAGCAAGTACTCACTCTTGATGTCCTTGGATATCTTGAGGGAAACGCTGGAATCCTCGTCTCTTTTGGCGAAAAACACCGGCAAATCGTCGTCGGGAATATGGAAAAGGAGCCATTCCAATGCATCCGTGAATGTGTGTGTGTATGAGAAAGCCTCCTCGATGTGGGAGGGCCGGAACCCAAGACTCTCAAACTGCTGGGTCCATTGTTTCTGGGATTCTGGAGAAACGTCTTCTCTGGTCCATGTGATGTGGTGCCTGATTTGCTCCTCTATGGACCGTCTGATCTCCACGGGGAAATCAATAAAGGGAGCGTTTTCCCAGGCTTTTCTGCCGATTCTGGCAAATGCATTTTTCTGGATGATCTTTGTCCTAGGGTTTTCTGGCTTTTTGGTGACTTTTCCTATCGATATGGATGCCTTGGGCTTATTGATCTTGGCCTCGTTGTTCATTTTGGCTTCTCTCTCCTTGGCCTGCTTGGCACGGGCTGCCTGCTCGTCAAGGTAAACCTGGAACGGGTTGGCATTGTAAAGCTTATCGTGTTCTGTTTTGTTCTTCTTTAGAAGCTCCTGTCTCTTCTTCTCCAAATCTGACCAGTAGTCTCTGAAGATTGTGGGAAGCACCATTCGGAGATTCTTGACATAGTTGATCCGGTGCATGGCGTAGGTGGCAGCAAAGTGCCTGGCTTCGTTGGTGGTTTCCCGTGGCGGAAGCGTTTCTGTGTCTGGCATCATCCTAATATGGATAACCTCTTTGGTCTTGGGGTTTTCCCAGCTGAGATCGGCTATGCCAATGAAGCCCTTGCTGGTTTTCTTCATATCCATAATGACTTTGTTCCATTTCTGCTTTTGGCAGAACTCAAATAACAACGTTGCCGGGAGTTTGCCTGTCCATCCGAAGTTATCTCCGATGGCCAAGCCCCGCTGGGGTTTCTGGGGGCCCTCGGGCTCGGGCGTTTGGTTTTTCTTTTTCTTGTCCTTCACTGGCTCTGCCGGTGGTGGCGCTGTCTTCTTCTTTGCCATGGGGGTGGGTAAAAATGAGTGGACTGGAGGCTCTACTGGGTTGTGCTAATGAAAATTTATGGTACTAAAAAAAGTGACACGGACAGGAATCGAACCTGCAACCCTTTGATTTGGAATCAAAAGCTCTGCCATTGAGCTACCGCATCCTCTGCATATAAAAATCGTGCTGCGGTCGTCAGTATAGCTCAATCAGAGCCTTTTCTCAAAAAAGTATAGCCCGAGTACCAGGCCACATCGACCTTGGTTTCGTCTTTGTCCCATCCGAGGGCTTCAAAGTCCTTGAGCACGGATGCCTCAAGGCCTAGTTTGTCTCCTGTAGCCTCCTCGAAGTTGTGGTACGAGCTGAAGGTCGTCATGTACTTGATGAAGTGGCCTAGGGTTATATCCTTTTTGACTAGCTGGAGATCATCGTCAGAGTACTCAAGTGGCTTGCGTGGGTCCGGGTTGAACTTCTTGATCTTAACTTCCTTAAAGAGACCCTCGGGAATATGCTCGTCCACAAGCTTCAAGCCGTTTCTCAAGATGTTTCTTCCTGGCTGTTCCCAGTAATCTCTGAGCCATTTAGGATCCTCGTACGCATATTTTGCGTAGATTTCCAGAGCTGCTTGAAGAATCTCCTCCTTGGACCTTTTTTGGTCGTAAGGTCCAGAAAAACCAACAAATACCGGATCCACATAGTACCAGTACGCTAGCACGCCATTGGGCTTCAACATGGCCGCAGCAGCTTTAAAAAACAGCCCAAAGTCTTGGAACCAGTGCACACATTCGGCAGCAGTGATGAGATCAAACGATTCGTTTTCCTGCTTCATTGTTTCCACGGCTCCCTGCTGAAACTCAATGCGAGACTCGTCGGAGATACCCATTTGGGCCAATCTCTCGGACTTAAGCTTGTTGGCCGCCTCGATCATCAGCGGAGATAAGTCCAGCCCCAACACATAGTCGGAGAAGTTCAAAAGGGGAAAAGTTGCAACTCCGGTGCCGCAGCCAAGATCAATGGTTTTGCCCACCCGTTTTTTCCCGTAGAAGTCAATGAGCGTGTCATAGAAAGAGGGTGGGTAGCTTGGCCGGAAGGAGTTGTAGTTGATAGATTTGAAGCCAGTTTTTGCAAATGTGGTCATTGTTGGTGGCTAACAGTGGGGGAAATGGTGCTTTTATGGTATGACGTGTGTGTGGGGGAATCGCGGAATCGGCTCCGAAAATCTCGGACCGAGTGCCTGGCCAGACTCCAATTGGTGGTCATAATCAGGCACTACTTAGGCACGGCTGCTTAGCACGGCTTTAGATTTTGTAGATTTTGCAGCATTGTGGGGTATTGTTGTCTTGAGCAGTCCAATGATGGGTATGGATTACACAGCGGAGGGTTTTGGTGGGGGCGCAAAAAATAAGGTTTGACAGTGTGGGGGTCTCCGTGGGGTCCACGGAGCCCAGAGCTCTATACTGGGCTTGCAGTGTTCTCTGATCTCTGAAAAGTCCTTAGTTGTTGCTAGGCCAGGTAGGGCCAGTGGACGTGTTGTCACGTGACATTCGGAATTAATTGATGACAGCAGAGGGTTCTTGGCAGAAACGTCTGAAAGCCCGCTTTTTGGAAACAGCAAACTTTCCTAGGCTGTTTGTGGTTTTTGATTGTAGTTTTTAGGCTACTACTCGTTTAGGTATCCATGTGCCTTTTACTGTTTTCGCAGTCAAAGTGTGGCAGCGGAAGAACCCATGAACATGTTCTTCAAGCAATTCTAAACTAAACGGCATATTGATAAAAGCATCAAATGAATTGATTTCTTCAAATGTTATCTTAACCACTTTAAACATTTGAATCCGCTTACCCCGGATAGTTGATCAACTGCCCGGGTTATATACAGTACAACTGCTTATCTAGAGGGAGACAATTGTAGCCAGAATTGAATCACAGGGACCAGACTAAACGCAAAGCTCCCTCTTCACTGACACTCTCTTTTAAAGCCTAACCACCACCCAAAAAGAATTCCCACATACCATGGCTATCAACTTCTTCAAGGGCCACCCCACAATTGAGCTACTCCCACAGAAGCTTCTTGCTGAAACCTTCGGAGAGGTGATCCAGACCCCCGGATTGGGCTTTGAAACCGACCCAGAAAACAGACATCCCCTCCAGTACGGAACAGATCTCGGCAACGTCACAGTTCGAAGTGCCGTCAGCGACTGGGTCAACAGCCAGTTTGGCCGGAAATCAGCAAAACCAGACAAGATCAACTTGACCGGCGGAGCATCCTACGGGGCAGCCAATGCTCTTCTTACATGCACATCGCCAGAAGTGACCAAACAGGCGTTTATTGTGCTGCCCACCTACTTTTTGATCAACTACGCCTTTATTGATGCTGGGCTTGCAGGGAAGTTGACTGCAATTCGGGAGACGCCAGGCCAGAAGTACGACATTGATTTGGAGCATCTTGAGGCCAAACTTACGGAATTGGATGCGAAGTACGGCCATTCTCCGGTGACCAGTGAAATCAACGTTCTAGACGACCCCACTGGCCGTGGTGACCGTAAAGTGTACCGGTACGTGATGTACTTAGTTCCAGCATTTTCCAATCCCGGGGGACTTGTGTATTCTGCCGAGACGAGGGAGAAACTAGTGGAGATTGCAAGAAAACACGATTTGCTCTTGCTTTCGGACGACGTCTACGACCATTTGGCATACGAGGGCAACCCGGGCTGGCGGAAGCTCAACCACATTGACGAGGACACGCTCCCGGCCGGGTGGAGGTTCGGAAACACCATTTCCAACTGCTCGTTCTCGAAAATCGTGGCTCCGGGACTCAGAACCGGCTGGCAGGAAACAGCCACGTCTGCCTTGGCCCTGCAGCTTGCCACCACCGGAGCCAACAAGTCCGGCGGAACCCCCGGCCAATTGCAGACCAATGTGGTGGAGAAACTCATCCGGAGGGGCCAGCTAGACACAATTGTGGCACACTACAGAAAAACGTACCGGAGCCGGGCCGAGGTGATGCGCAAGGCATTGGCAGAGCATTTGCCGTCGTGTGCCAAAATCTACAACGAAAACGGCGGCTACTTCTTTTGGGTGCAAGTGGACGGGGTGGACCTTGCGCACGTGATTGCGAAAGTGGAGGAGGAGCACCGGGTGGTGATCCCGCAGGGGGGCAACTTCGAGGTGAACGGGGACCTGTTGGGGTGGGGCAAGAGCGGGGCACGGCTCTGTGTGTCGTTCCTCGGAGAAAAGGACATTGAGCACGGGATCCGGCTCTGGGGCCAGGTGTTCCGCCAGCTCCACCCGCTGTTGTACTAGTGGGAAAGGTGTCCTGCACGCAGGAGGTACGGGTGTCGCACCCCATCCAATGAAGGCCAATCTTTTTCTAAGAGAGCATTGAGCGCACAACTTGGAAAAACTGTTATCTCCAAGATACACAATCTATTCGGCACCCCATCCCTCTCGGTAAACCCCCACATCCGCCATGTTGCCCTTCAAAACGTTGGCGAGAGTCGCCGCTAGATCCCCGGTATCCACAAGACTCCTTTCCAAAAGTGCCCCCTTGTGGGCCGCCGCCGAGGACAACGTCAAGCCTTACACCAGTGCCTTGAACAGACAGCCGCCCCGGGTCACCCCTGAGGGCCACATTTTCGAGAAAACCACCTTCACCGAGGCCATGGACGAAACAGACATGGCCTGGAACAGAGACGATGACCCAAAGAAGGTGGAGAGACAGAACACCAAGGTCAGACACTTCACCATCAACTTTGGCCCCCAGCATCCCGCTGCACACGGTGTGTTGCGTTTGATTTTGGAGCTCCACGGTGAGGAGATTGTCAGAGCCGACCCTCACGTCGGTTTGCTCCATAGAGGTACAGAGAAGTTGATTGAGTCCAAGACCTACATGCAAGCATTGCCCTACTTTGACCGGTTGGACTACGTTTCCATGATGACCAACGAGTTGGTGTTTGCCTTGGCCGTGGAGAAGCTCTTGAACGTCGAGGTTCCGCTCAGAGGCAAGTACGTGAGAACGCTTTTCGGTGAAATCACCAGAATCCTTAACCACTGTATGTCTGTCTTGTCGCACATTATGGATGTCGGTGGTTTGACTCCGTTCTTGTGGGGCTTCGAAGAGAGAGAAAAGTTGATGGAGTTCTACGAGCGTGTGTCCGGTGCCCGGTTGCACTCTGCCTACGTCAGACCCGGTGGTGTGTCCCAGGACCTACCTGCCGGTCTCTTGGACGACATCTACATGTGGGCCACCCAGTTTGGTGACAGAATCGATGAAGTTGAGGAATTGGTCACCGACAACCGTATCTGGAAGGCCAGAACCCAGGACGTCGGTGTGGTGTCTGCCGAGGACGCCTTGAACTACTCCATGTCCGGTGTCATGCTCAGAGGCTCTGGTATCCCATTTGACATCAGAAAGTCCCAGCCTTACGATGCCTACGACTTGGTCTACTTTGACGTTGCCGTGGGTATGAACGGTGACTGTTACGACCGTTACTTGGTCAGAATGGCCGAGTTCAGACAGTCCTTGAGAATCATCGAGCAGTGTATCAACGACATGCCCGAGGGCCCAGTCAAGGTCGAGGACTTCAAGATCAACCCTCCATCCAGAGGCTTGATGAAGGAGGATATGGAAGCCTTGATCCACTACTTCTTGTTGTTCACAAAGGGTTACGCCGTGCCCCAGGGTGAGACCTACACCGCCATCGAGGCTCCAAAGGGTGAGATGGCCGTGTACGTTGTTTCCGACGGCACTGAGAGACCTTACAGATGCAAGATCAGAGCCCCTGGTTTTGCCCACTTGGGTGCCTTTGACCACGTCTCCAGAGGCAACTTGCTTGCCGACGCCGTTGCCATCATCGGTACCATGGACTTGGTGTTCGGTGAGGTTGACCGTTGATCCCTGCCCCACCTTCCCAAGCTATCTTCTGCATTTAGCCCTCCCGGGCCATCTCATACTCTTCACATAGTACTAATGTATTCTTATTTGTTACGATACGATCGTCTTGAACAAGAGGTACACCGAGGCCGCTCCCCCCGCTAGTAGTGCTGCCGTCATGCCTAGCCCGCTCAGCGGCTCCTGTGCCCCGCCGTACAGCTGCTGCGGGCCCTGGTACATGAATTGGTGCGTTGAGGGCTGATGCTGTTCCGGCTGCAAGGGGCTTCTTGTCTCCCGGTGGCCCGAGACGCGCCTCATCATATGCTTTGTGAGAAGCTCATCGCTGAGGTTCGGGTTCTGCCCGTTGTTGGAGAGCTGTCTGATGATGGCACTGCGTTCCTCCGGGGTCAACTGCTTGCCAATGATGTGCTGTTCGAACTTGAGGTTCTTGGCAAGATGCTCGTCGTAGTCGAAATGCGGCACGTCGTACCGGTTGCTTCTGTTGCGGTGGAACCCGCTGAACGTGCTCTTGGCCTGCGACCCGTCCGTGCCGTCGTAGAAGTTGTGTGCACGGTGTCGCCTGGTGTTGTACCCTTGTGACGTGTAGCTTCCGGAAGCTCTCGCTCTCGAGTGGTACTTGGCCTCTCCGTAGTACTTGTTGTGCCATTCCTGAGCGTGGGAAGGACGGGCATTGCGCTGGTGGTAGCCTAGGCCGGACTTTCGGATCCCCAATGACGAGTCGTAGTCCTTTTTCTTCTTCACATCCTTCAAGGTGTCGTAAGCCAGCACCATACGTACGAATTTCTGTGAGTTTGCATTCTTCTCCTCTTCACTGAGGTGCGAGTTCAAGTCCGGGTGGTATTTCTTGGACAACTTCTTGAACTTGACCTTGATGTCCTTCAAGGAGGCATTCCGAGGAAGCTCAAGCACCTCGTAGTGGTTGAGGTCGTCTGGTGCCGTCAGTGCATGACGTATAAAACAGCCGGCATGCTGGACACGTGTTCGGGTATAGCTAACCCATTGGGACGTGAACATCTTGGAGTATGTGGTTTTGATGGGTCGTCAGCAACGGTTATGGAGATCTGCACGTGACGTGGATCATGTACTAAAGCGATAAAGTGTGCAACGGTCGAGCGGTGCTGAAGATGCAAGAAAACAAAAAATAACGAATCACAGAAATAATTATGGGTACACTAAGTTGGCGAAACCATTGTAGACGTGCAAGGTGTGCATTTAAGCGATTGACATGAGGAGCACGGCTAGGAATCCGATTCGGATATTAGTGGTTTTTTTCTGGGGTCTTGCGACACTATATAGTTGGGCGGTCCGCACCGGCTGTAAATTCGGAAGCGGCTGCAAAAAACCGGTGGCGATATGAAAGGAGCTATTTCTTCCGAGTGAACCGCCAAGAGCTTTTTGACTCAATTGAGATGATCGGGATATGAGCTGAAGCGGCGCTGCTGGCGGCAATTGCCGGGGAAAGGCCAGGATTCGCCGGCGCCACAGGAACCCACCAGGAATGATCAAATTATTTATTTCCCACAACAGAAAATGACCGACGGAAATCAACGGAGAAAGGGGTGACGGAGTGTGTCACGTGCGGTAGCCATATATGGGTTTTTCTCCGTGCGACATTGTCCCTCACTTCCAATGATATTGGGTGGTTGGCGGCGCGACATTGGCCGTGTCACCTAGAAAGATCTTTTGCGACATTTCTCCACGTGCGAGCGCCACCGCCATTTAGTATAAATACTTTTAGCTGCCTCATCACAACCCCAGACAACCAAATCCCAAACATGGCCAGACAAAGAAGATCAGCCCCAGTTAGAACTCAAACGAGATCCAGCCACACCTCCGCTGCCCCAGCTGCCCACCCACCAGCTCAACAGCCAACCTACACCTCCCGTCCTCAGACCCAGCAGTCCCAGGGCCCAGGACTCTTTGGCCAGATGGCTTCCACCGCTGCTGGTGTTGCTGTGGGTTCCACCATCGGCCATACCATGGCTAACGGTATCTCCTCCATCTTTGGTGGTGGCTCTGCCGCTCCAGTTGAGGCCCAGCAGGTTGCCCAGCAACAACAGCAGTTGGACCAGCAGGAGAACAGAACTTGTGACGCCTCCGCCAGATCCTTCACTAGATGTTTGGAGGACAACGGTGGCAACATGCAAGTGTGCGACTACTACTTGCAGCAGTTGAAGGCCTGCCAGGAGGCCGCTCGTCAATACTAATGTAAATAGGCGGTATGCAAAAAACGGTTAAATATATATTCAAAAGCTGAATGCGTGTAGTCTATAGTTGCTTATTTGGCAGCTTTCTTTTCATCCTTTTCAGTGTGGAACAAGTAGTAGCCAGTGCCCGCACCTAAGCCGAGCACACCGAAAAGCACAGCCGGGCTGAGCTTGGACTCAGCCTGTTCCTTCTTCTGGTCGTGCTCCACGTCGTCCACCACTCTGCCGTGCTCGATGTTTCCGGTCTTGTGGTCAACCTCGTTCTCGTGGCCCAAGTTGACCACCTCAGCCTCGTTGATACCCGGGTTCACCGACGACTGCACGTACTTCTCGGTGTTGGCGGTCTTCTTAGGCTTTGTGTCATTTGGAACATTGTGGGAAGCATCCACTGGGTCAGATCCCTTGTCGTGGAGGAGCTCTGGTTCCGTGGAAACGGCCTCTCCGCCGTGAACAACGCTAGCGTCGTTTGCTTCCACCTTGACGGATGAATTGTGCTCCATCTGGCGCAATTCCGTCTCCACCTCCTGTTTCTTCTGGTGAGCCACGTCCTGCTTAATGGCCTCGGGGCTCACAGGAGGTATCTTTGGCTCTGCCACCTTGGGAATGAAGTCATACTTGAATTCCCACTCGTTAATGGACGTCTGGGAGGGCAATCTGTAGGAGTCGATGGTGGACTTGTCGTTTTTGGCAAGAGCCCTGAGCGACGTGTGGAGGGTTCTATATCTGAGAGATCTAAGCATTTTTGTGTGTGTTGGTGTTGCTGTGGTGGGGCTGTAGTGCAACTGGTGATCGGTGCCCCTCCTTTAATACCGCCGGTCCCGGCCGGCGTGCGCGGCCCAAAAGGCGCACAGGTTGTGGGACTTGCAGTGTGGGGCGCGCCGCACATGCAGCACCGCCAACTGTTTCACAATATTTACAGCTGATCATTGAGGATGTCATCCAAAAAGAGCGAAGGAGGGCGCGACTTCTTTCTTTCAAATGTTTCTTCCATTGGAGATGGCATTGGCGGCGTGTTTGGTGCCAGGTCCATAAACAATGACGAGGATGGGTTTGGAAGATCGAGCTGCAGTCGGGACCGGCCCTGCATCATCTCGAAAACAGGACTGATGTACATGGATCCCCTATGGTTCGGATCAATGGCGCTGCCACCGGTGGCGAGCATGCCGTCACCTTGCATTTCCCTGTATGACCGGCCGGGGTTTGTCGAGAATAATGACTGCCGGTCGAGGTTCAATGCCAGGGACTGTCTCTGTAGCATCATGATAGACAGATTGGATCCCCACGAGCTGGCCTTTTCGGCAAGCGACAGCTGCAGGTTATCGCCAAGCAAGAGACTCGAGGCACTCAGATGGAGGCCCAAGGCCGAGCTTGGTGTGTAGTTGCCAAAGTACCGTTCTTTCTCGTTGAGCGCCCTGTTTCTGTTGATAAGACACAAGGATAAACTGGCCACGGCAATGGCTAAGAGGAGGAAACCCAACACAGCGGCAAACACAATGAACACCAAGTTGTACGGGAGCTTGCTGTTTTGCACGTATGGGTTAGTTGTGAAGCCGTTTTTCTCGTTCGATGGCGGAATCGCTATGGAGTACGAGTACGACACGCTCAGCGTCGACGACACTGACGGCATATCCGACGATGCTGACGGCATGGCCGAGGTTGTGTGTGATGACGAATCTGACTTTGAGTCTGACTTGGAGTCTGACTTGGAGTCTGACTTTGAATCTGACTTAGAGTCAGATTTGGAATCCGACTTGGAGTCCTTGTCTGACTTTGAGTCCGACTTGTCGTCTCTCCGGTAATGATGGTGGTGAACATGAGCTCTGGGAGTTGGCTTTGAGAAAGAGAGGTCTGTGGAAGGAGCAGCCGTTCTAGGGGGGAGAGGGCTGGCAACCACGGCGGCAGCCAAGAGGAGCCAATTGAGCTTCATGGGTAATGCAAAAGGAAAGAGGTCTCAGGAAGAGAAAATGACGGATGTGAATCTATAAAAAATGGTTTGCTATTTTTTTTCTTTTCTTTATTTCTTTTTCTTTTTTGGTATTATTACAGTGATTTTCCGTGCCCGTCCAATGCTGCATGAGGAGCCATTGAATCTCATCTGCGTGAAACGCGTTGTTTACGGAACACGCTTACATAGGTCCCTGCCAAAGAGGCTTCTGTGCAGGCACCCCTGTCAAGGATCTAGCTTTTACAGGCGGTAAAAGCATGGCTGTAAACGTGGGCTGGAAAAAAGCAAGCACAGGACTCGGCTTAATAAATTGCAGCTCTTTTTCGATCGCCGTTCGAGCAGTGTTTCAAAATGGGCTTTTCCCGGCGTGGGCCGCACGCGGGTGCCCCTGCCGTGCGCAGCTTCTTTTAGCAAATTAATTACCCCCAAAAGATCGCGTCCGCGTCCGCCTTAATCTACTCCTGCTTAGCTTATATGTCCTATTCCGTCTATGTAGTCTAAAACCGCCAGTTCTCATCGGTCGATTCAATGGCCCAGTTGAACTTCTCCCGCAACGTCTTGGTGAAAAGCTTCTCAATAGGCACATCAAACTTCTTGGAAAACACAACCGTGAGTCTTGGGTCAATGTAGTTCAACTTGGATGTACCCAACGACACCTCAGAGTTGTCCTCCTTGTCCTTCAACTGGTAGCTTGTGTTTGTGATTCTGTTTTCTAGCGTCTCAACCTGGGTCTTGAGCTTGCTCACGCTGGCCCCCTTGGTTGGCTCCACCTCTCCTGTTTTGATCTCCTCTAGGTAATCCTTCTTGTTGCTTTCGATCTTGTCGAGCTTCTCGTTGAGATCATCCTGCGTTAGGAGCTCCTGCTGCTCCATCTGCCGTTTTTCGTTGTCCCTGGCCCACTTCTTCTGGGCCTGATCCCGCTGTCTTTCCACAAGCTTCTCAACCACTTCTTGCTGGTCCTCCTTCAGAAGATCGTCAATCTCCTCAAAGTACTTGGGGTTGTCTTTGAGCTCCTTTTCGTCTAGCTGCAAGATCATCTTCTTGACCCGGATCTTCTGCCACTCAAGCTCTCGAAGCTTTTCGTGGATCTTCTTGATCAGCTGCTCGTGGTTTTTGCTTACCGTACGCTGGTGATTACACAAAATGGCCACCATTCTGTTGGCTGCATTGTACTTCACCACTTTTTCGGCCACGGAACCCTCATTCTTGATCAAGTCCATCTGGTCCTGCATCACCTTCGACGCATTATACGTACGGAACACCTTGGCTGTCAAGCCCTTCATGTAGTTCTGAAGGTGCTTGTTAAGAATGGTTGGCGTGATCCGGTCAAACAAGTCGTCACCAGGACCCTTGGGCTCTTTCTTGAAGATCCGTAGGTTCTTGAATACCTGTCTGTCGACCTCGACCTCCTGGTAGAACCGGATCGAGTCCTTACCGAGGAAATCAAAAATCACCTTGTTTGGAGGTTTCAACGTCACGTGCTCGTACCGCAAACTGCAGCAGCCCACAGTATCGGCCTCGTCTTCACCCTTTTCACCACCGGCTCTGAGGGCAAAGATATCAATGAGGTACGTTGCCGTGGCAATCTGCCGGTTCTGCATGAACTGGTCCTTCAACATCTTCTGGTAGTCGGCCCGGATACGCACAATGTGGTCCTTGAGCTTTCTGGCCGTCTCAAACTTCTTCATATCGGAGATACCTTTGATCGAGGAGTTGGCTGCCAACTTGACGTACTTAAACGTGTCGGAGATGTTTTCTCTCCACATGGCAAGCCACACCACCGTCTTGTCGTGTCTGATTTCGGCCCAGTTGTGGCCCTCTGTTGGCTTTGGGATTGGGGCTCCCTCGCTCAAGTTAAGCGTGATGTCCTCAGGATACACTCTTTTCTTTAGTTTTCCTGTTTTTGGATGTGCACCACGGCCTCTGAAAAGTCCTGGGGGTTCCACTTTGAAGTTACCCACGTTCTCCTTACGGCCGTTGAGAAGACACGTTTTGTATGGCTCTTCGAACTTTTCCTTCTCCTCCTTCAATCGCTGCTTCTCGGCCTTGGGCATGTTCTTCTTCTCCTCACGCTGCTTTTCAAAGAAGGCGTGCATCTTGGAAAAGTCCATCTTGTCGAACTCCTTGATGTCTACATTACACCCGCCTGCGTCCTTGAGCACCTGGCTGAAGTCGTTGAAGAAGTTTTTCTGGAACACGGGGTTTTTGGCGTGGTCGGTCTCCACCATGGCCCCGAAAAAGCCAGCCACTTCTTCTGCTGCAGGGGGCAAGTCCACGGGCTTGCCGTTGTAGTAGAGCTTCACGTACGAAGGCAACGGCTCGTAAGGAGGCGGGAAAATAACACCGTTGTGCTCCAAGGTTTGCCACCGTTCCTCTCCTTCGCCAAAGTTGTCGTCTTCCCACCATTTGTAGCCCTCATCCTCGGACTCTTCTTTGGAGGATGGTGATTTTGTTTCTTTGTCGGTGGTCTTTTCCTTCTTGGGCTCTATTTGCATCTTGGGTTCTTTCTTTGGCTCCTTCTCCTTCTTTGGCTTCACCTCCTTGGTCTCTTTCTTGGGTTTTTGCTCTGTCTTTCTCTTCTTGGCCTCACCGTTCTCACCGTTCGCACTTCTCTTTTTTGGTGTCTTTGTTTTTGGCTTCTTCTGGCCATTCAATTCGGCCAATGGGAGTTCATCCTCATCCTTGACCTCGGTTTTTGGTTTCTTGCCGCCCCTGTCTAGTTCCAGGATAGGCATGTCGTCGATGTCACTCATTTCAGGGAATGTGGTGGGATGAGATACACTGGGATGAGAATAACGAAAATCCTGATGGCCGTTATGAGGCATGCACGACTGCCTGGCAACGCGAAGCTTCAATTGCGCACCGAAGCCTCCTGGCTGTTTCCCTGCGCACCATGTCACGTGCGCCGTCACGTTACCGAAAGCAGGAATGTTGAAAACCAGACACCTGTCACCTTTAAAAGTTAGCCCAATGCGCTTTCGTTTGAGCCCAGCCTCGTTGAAACGCTGATTATGTAATCGTAGTATATCGGCGGCGGCTACTCGGTATCTCATCCTGGTGCATTATCAGTAAATCCACACAATGGACAAGAAATACGCTCGTGTTAGAAAGGAGAAATCTGCAGAATGCCCCTCACATGGGTAGAAATTTGCAGCTTGTTCGTCACGTGATCGCCAGGTGGCTTACACATATTGTGAATCCCTATAAAATAAAGGCCCCCAGGGATGTATTCTTTGAATTGAGTCCTTCTGGCTTTTTTACGTTCGGCGCTTGGATTGAAATTGGCAGATTAGGCAAACTGCCAGATGCTGGCCAGGCTAGATGCTGGCCAGGCTAGATGCTGGCCAGGCTGACATGGTTCGGCTGTAATGCTGGAGTTGTTGAAAGAGGGGAGTAAAGAAATCAACAAAGTCTCCTTGATTTAACTCGACTATTAGTCAAAACTGTATTTGCAGCGAGTAAGGTGATGTGGGTGGGGCTGCAAATAAAGGGTGCCCCTGAATTACTAAGCAAACAGATAAAAATAGCACATCATACGAAACTGTTCGTCAAGATAGCCGGTTGCAAATTTCTCGGAAATACCCCTCAAGTGGGGTCTGGTGGGTCGTTATCATGCAGCATCTGCACGACCTCTGGCATGAAGGCGCATCGCTACGCGAACGTGACATGTCACATCACGATTTGGAGCACACTAAAAAGCCAGGGCTGGAGGATCTTCTCTTCAGCTAGCTCAATGGGAACAAAATACTACGCTGTTGCCAAGGGCCGCAAGAGCGGAATCTACAGCGACTGGGCTTCGTGTAAGGAAAACGTGGACCGGTTTGCTGGAGCCAAGTTCAAGTCGTTTGCCACCAGAGCGGAGGCTCAGGCATACATCCGCGATAATGCCAAGTCCAGTTCCGCTGGGAGCTACTCTGTGTCTAAGCCTCGTCACTACAGCACCAGGAGTGCTCCAAAGAAGGAGAGCCCAACGAAAAGCCCAAAGGAGGAAAGTGGAGAAAGAGAGACAATCTATACGGACGGGGCAACGCGAAACAACGGCCGCAAAGGGGCGGTTGGCGGGTACGGGGTGTACTATGGAGAAAACGACCCACGCAACTTGTCACGTGGATTGCACGAGGTTGACGGGAAAGGCGTTGCAGCCACGAACCAGCGGGCGGAGCTCCATGCCCTTGACCACGCATTGCGGAATGTCAGGCAAGATCTTGCAGCCGGCAAGGTCAAGCACTATACGATCTACTCAGACTCCATGTACGGCAAACAGTGCATCGAGAAGTGGTCGAAGAACTGGGAGAAGAACGGGTGGAAGAGCTCGACAGGTGCAGCGGTGGCCAACCGAGACATTATCGAACGAGCCGTGGCCAACTATAAGGAGATCAACCGGATATTGGAGTCGCATGGCCAGGGCAAGATTGAGATTGAGCACGTGAGAGGCCACCAGGGCAACGCTGGAAACGAGGCTGCAGATCGGCTTGCCAACGAGGGTGCGGACAAGATGACACTTTTTCAGTAAGCGGTTTCACAGCAATGCACCGAAGGGTGGGTTCGGCACATTGGGCTGTGGCATTGTGAAGAGTTAAACGTGGGTTGCACAATGTTTGTTTGTTGACGTCTATAACTATTCCGCATTAGGAAGGTGTGCCGCACCAGGACGACGAGGCTGGGCCAACGAGCGAAGCGACTACAAAAGCATTAGGACAAAATAACAGGACGATCGAGAGAGAGAGCAGGTGTAAGCGTAGGCATGCAAGCAGAGCCCTGGTGTTTGGGAGGGCCGTTGGCGGCGTTTGGTGGGATCGGAATGCTTAGTGATCTGGTGCACGGGTGTGTAGCCATCACGCATTGAGTTTAATTGTAAATACTCATTAGAGCGTTTTTCCCGATCCGGCACAAAGGTAAACATCTTCCAGTAGACCGGCGCTTGTAGGTGTTCCAAAGCAGGCCTAAACCAGGAGATCTAAATTCAGAGTAAAATAAACCGAACGGCACACAACAGCGAAAGCAAGAAAATACGGAAACCCGCTCTTCTCAGCCAAAAACATAATACCCGCTGCAATTGCCTGTTTGGTCGCAAAGCACAAACACTCATATAAATACTATTTGTGCTGGAAATTCTCCCCTGCGCTACCAGCCTTCGTCTAATTGAGCCGCTTCCATTCACTTTCTGCTCCGCCCGAATTTTTATACCCCTACTAATTCCCTCCTATCGTGCAACAACTCAACCCCAATGAGACCCCAGCCCCAGCCATTGCAGCCGCTCAACAATGGCCAGTTGAACAAGGCTAACTTGACTCCGATCAAGGCCAGGCGGAAGGAAGACTTCCACTACCACCACAACTACAACAACTACAACTACAACTACCACCAGTCGCCGGTTCCACAGGCCCATGTTCAGCCGCAAAGTGTGGAGCAGCAGGAAAAGCCAAAGAAGAAGAAGGAGAAGCTTCTGGCTCTCTGCAAGACGCCCCCATCGATTGTCCGCACCAGAAGCGGTATCGACTACCGCCGTGGCAGCTTTTTGGGAGAAGGTGGATTTGCCCGGTGTTTCCAGATGAAGGACGCCCTGGGCAAGATCTACGCCGCCAAGACGGTGGCCAAGGCGCTGATCAAGAACGAAAAGACAAAAACCAAGCTCTTGCTGGAGATCAAGATCCACAAGTCGCTAAAGCACTCCAACATTGTCAACTTTGTGGACTGCTTCGAGGATGACGTCAATGTGTACATTCTCTTGGAGATCTGCCCCAACCAGTCGCTCATGGAGCTCTTGAAGACGAGAAAACGGGTGCTGGAGCCGGAGGTGCGGTTCTTCTTGGTCCAGGTCATTGGGGCCGTCAAGTACCTCCACTCCCGCCGGGTGATCCACAGGGACTTGAAGCTCGGCAACATCTTCTTTGACCCGGACATGAACCTCAAGTTGGGTGACTTTGGTCTTGCCTCCGTGCTCCCCTCCACCGACTCCCGCAAGTACACCATCTGCGGCACCCCCAACTACATTGCCCCAGAGGTGTTGGGCGGAAAGGCCACGGGCCACTCGTTCGAGGTGGACATCTGGGCCATCGGCATCATGATGTACGCCTTGCTCATTGGCAAGCCTCCGTTCCAGGCCAAGGACGTCAACGTCATCTACGAGCGCATCAAGAAGTCCGAGTACTCCTTCCCGCCAGACAAGAAGATCTCCGACGACGCCAAGCACCTCATACAGGACTTGCTTTCGTTGAACCCGTTGAACAGACCCTCCATCCACGAGATCTTGGACTACCCATGGTTCAAGGGAGCTTTCCCAAGCGAAACGTGCGGAGAGGCCTTGACGGGCACACCAAAGGGTCTTTCTGAGATCTCCAAGGCCCAGAGTGCCCTCAACTTTGCCAACGCCAAGACCAGAGCCGGCATCTACACGCCAAAGTCCAAGAACCCAGTGGAGATCTTGAAGCTGGACCTCCAGTCCGACCAGCCCAAGACGGTGTTGCCGCAGTCGTTGTCTCCTGGCGACACCCGCCTTAAGTACCAGGAGGTGGCTGTCCCTACTACCACGTTGATGAGTGGGCAGCGGGGCATGCGCAAGCTCAACTTCCACTCCAAGTTCAACAAAACCATAGTCAAGCTAGACGCCAACCTCCAGGCCACCGCCGACACCATACGCCGGCTTCAGGAGGCCACGCGGGAGAAAACCAGTCTAGATTTGGACGTGACGGAGCTCCCCACGTGCGAGAACCCCACGCTCATCTCCAAGTGGGTGGACTACTCCAACAAGTACGGCTTCTCGTACCAGTTGAACAACGACGACATTGGCGTGCTCTTCAACGACGACAACACCATCTTGAAGCTCCACGGCAACGAGAGCTTCCTCGAGTTGATCCACCACGAGAACGAGGGCTGGGCATGCATCGAGAGCACGGTGTCGAACCCACCGTCGCAGGCCAAGAGACAGTTGGAGATTGTGGACTTCTTTGCCAAGTACATGAACACCAACTTGTCCAAGGTGCTGGAGAACGAGCAGCGCAAGGAGGTTGTCTTCTTACGCCGGTACACACGCAACAGCGACTACATCATGTTCGAAATGACCAACGGGACATTCCAGTTCAACTTCAAGGATCATCATAAATTCTGCATTTCTAAGGGCGGCCTAGCCATCACGCACGTGCTGCCAAACCGGGTCATCCAGACGCATCCGCTTGTGTTGGTGTTGAAGCAGGGCCGCTTTCTCCACAACGAGGTGCCCCACTGCTTGGAGAAGATCCACGTCATTGAGAAGGCCATCAGGGACAAGATCCCTGCTAATGTGTAACGCGATAGACTAATGTATAATACAAACAAAAGTGAACGGCTCCCCACCACCGTCTAGTAGTCGTCGTTGTTGAGCAACGACTTGAGGGCCCACTCGTCCTTGAACTTGGTCTTGAGGAGATCCAAGTCCGAAATGAGACTCAGGCAGGCGTTTTTCAACGCATCTCTGGGCAGGTAGTCGTCGTCCGTCTGGATCCGCAACACAAAGTTGGCAAAGAGCGGATGCTCCACCTTGTAGGCTGCAAAGATCACCCGGTCGTCCTTGGCTAGCTGGGACCGCAAGAGGTTGGCTAGCGTGTGGTCCTCACGTTCGATTTTGATGATGGCTGCATTGGGCACTTTTGTGTCCGGGATGATTTTGATTCTGCGGTTAGCGGGGGTCTGTGATAGGCTGCTGAGCTGACTTACTTTTCCACGCCATCTGGCAAGATGAACAACTCGAATCTGTCTGGGGCGTTCATGGTGAGTTGTTGGTGTGTGATGGTGTTGACCGATGTATCTTTTGTCCTGCACCGGGGCCAGCCAGCAGGACCGTTTTCCACGCCAACAATAAATTTATCTGTTTTTTGGTTGGTATGAAGAGAGAGTGGTAGAATTAGCCTGCTTGGTGTATTATTTCTTTACTTTGGGTGTTTTCCGATTTTTGGTGGCCATGTTGGTGGGTGGGTGTGCTGCCACTTTTCCAAAATGTACGAAAAAAGCGAAATCCCACCTCCACCACAAACGTCCGGTGTCACAACACATCATACTGATTTACGTTTAGTTGTTGCTGTGACCGTTATGCTTACGAAGCCACCTTATTCATTATTTTTTCCCTTCCTTTTGCAAATTCCAAATTTGCAATTGGAAACTACACCGGCGGCAGGTGCACCGGAAATCAGCGGAGTAACCGACGTCACGTGCGCGTGTCACGTGCAGCATCAAACACCGATCAGCAGCACCGGCCACCGACTAAGGCCGATAACACCACAGTGCCAGCGGCAGCAAGACCCAACCACGGCCATCCGATTGTCGTTGTACGCTGGGGAGCCCCAGAGCAGCCACCCACTTTTGAGCTCGGCACGCCTTCCTCCACCGCCCCCATCGGCCAGCCCTCCAGGCCCCCCTAGGCACATACCCAAAATCAGTAGTCTCAGTTTGACCGTTTCAACTCTCCGTAGACCTCACGGCTAAGGCCGACGATCCGGCGTTCCTGTTGGTGCGCTTCTGCGCAGCTGTTACCCGGCCGCACTCACGGTCTGCACTTGTCAACCCATTCTATCACCAACTACGCTCTCCACTGTATCCTGTCATCTTGGTCTAGGACTGGAAAAATCCACAGAGCAAGAGTAGAGCACAGGCAGCCGCCAAACCACCGTTTCCCCGTTTTCTAGAAAATGTCCAACCCGCAGGACCGCTGGTCCAACCAGGGCATTCCCCTCGGCCAGCCTTTCAAGTATGTACATCAAAAACCCAATCGTGGGAATCTTTACTAACCAGCAGCCGCCAGAACCCGCCGGTTTTGCCTCCCCCGGCCACCTTGGAGGCCGGCAACCAGCCGTTTTCCCATTTCCCCTCCCTTCCCGCCTTGGGCAACCGGGCCGCCAACTCCTCCGGCCACGTGTTCACCATTCCGTCCATCTCCGGCGGTTCCGACGAGAGAAAGCTCTCCTCCGGTCCGTCCTCTGCCCCGGTGGCCACCCCCCAACTCCCCCATGTGCAGGGCTTTTCCTCCATGTCCCATGCCTCCCAGCCGCCTCCTTCTAGACCGGCCAACTCCATCTACAACTTGACCAACCAGGAGCCCGTGCTCCCCCACGAGAAGAAGGAGAACGAGTCTCTCCAGGGTCCTGACAACTTGCAGTCCCACCAGATGCCTCTACAGACCCCGCAGCTCCACCACCCGCCTTCTTTCTCCCAGCTGCCCCAGCAGCAGCAACAGCAGAACCAGCAACAGCAGCAGCAGCAACAACAGCAGCAGCAGCAACAGCAAAACGAAAGGCAGCGATCGGAATCCGCTTCCAGCCAGCCTCCCCAGCCTAGACTAGAACAACAGGCTCTTCCCCAGGGCGTCATGAACAGATCGTCCACCTCCTCTGCCTACAGACCCCTCAACGTCAAGGATGCCCTCTCGTACTTGGACCAGGTCAAGATCCAGTTCTACAACCAGGCTGACGTGTACAACAACTTCTTGGACATTATGAAGGACTTCAAGCTGCAGAGCCTAGATACCCCTGGTGTCATTGACCGGGTTTCGAGTCTCTTCAGAGGCCATCCCAACTTGATCCAGGGCTTCAACACCTTCTTGCCCCCGGGCTATAGGATTGAGTGCTCCTTAGACCCCTCGGACCCTAATCCTATCAGAGTCACCACCCCTACAGGCACAACAACCAGACCAAACATGGGTGCGGTACCCTACGGAGCCCAGATGGCCAGCGAGCAGCGGTTGTTTGCCCCCCACCAGCCACAGTACGAAAACCACGACAACCAGGGCCAAGTGCCTGGATCGGGCCAGGTGGAGTTCAACCACGCCATTTCCTACGTCAACAAGATCAAGACCCGTTTTGCCAACCAGCCGGACATCTACAAGCAGTTCCTTGAGATCTTGCAGACGTACCAGCGGGAGCAGAAGCCCATTGGTGAGGTCTACGAGCAAGTGACGCTGCTTTTCTCCAACTCCCCGGATTTGCTCCACGACTTCAAGCAGTTCTTGCCCGACGGTGGCAACCAGCCGTTGGTCCAGCCCCAGAGGTCCCCTGACGGCTCCATCCCACAGCACCAGCTCCATCTTGCTCCAGACAACAAAAACCCCTACTACGGAGTTAACGGTGCGCCTGTGGGTGTCGCTGGTGCCTCCCAGTTGCCTCCGTTGGGCAACTTCCAGCCCTCCGCCGGGGCCCCTATGGGTGAGCAGCAGTTCAGAAACAACTACGCTCTCCACGAGCAGCCCCAGGAGCTCGGCATGGTGCAGGACTTCCCAAGAAAGAAGTCCGACATGATGATCCCAGAAGGCTCGTACAACGACGAGGCACAGTACTCGAATCTCCGAGGCCCACCGCAGCCGGCAGCTCCAAACAAACTGAAGCAGAGCACGCCCGGAGCAGTGGCCAAAAACGGCCCCAAGGCCAACTCGACGTTGGTGCCCGGCATCCCCGAACCCGTTCCTCCGGCAGGCACAGTTCGTACGTCTTCCCTCCTGGAAGAGCTCTCCTTCTTTGATAAGGTCAAGAAGGCCATCGGCAACAAGCAGAGCTACAACGAGTTCCTCAAGTTCCTCAACTTGTACTCGCAGGACATCATCGACAAGGACACGCTTGTGGAGCGGGTGGACTCGTTCCTTGGCGACACCCACCAGGACTTGCTGAACTGGTTCAAGCAGTTTGTCGGCTGGGAGCCCAAGACCCAACACATTGAGGACATCACCTTCAAGAAGCACCAGCTCGAGCTTTCCTTGTGCAAGGCCTACGGGCCTTCCTACAGACAGCTTCCCAAGGTGGAAACATACATGCCATGTTCTGGAAGAGACGAGATGTGCTGGGAGGTGCTCAACGACGAATGGGTCGGCCACCCTACGTGGGCTTCTGAGGACTCTGGTTTCATTTCCCACCGGAAAAACCAGTACGAGGAGATTCTCTTCAAGATCGAGGAGGAGAGATTGGAGTTTGACTACCACATGGAGGCCAACTTGCGTACCATCCAGACGTTGGAGACCATCGCCAACCGTATAGCCAACATGACGCCACACCAGAAGGCCAACTTCAAGCTTCCGCCTGGCCTTGGTCACTCCTCCCAGACCATCTACAAAAAGGTGATCCGCAAGGTCTACGACAAGGACAGAGGGTTTGAGGTGATTGACGCTCTTCACGAGAACCCAGCCATTGCCGTGCCTGTTGTGTTGAAGAGATTGAAGCAGAAGGACGAGGAGTGGAAGAGAGCCCAGAGAGAGTGGAACAAGGTGTGGAGAGAAATGGAGCAGAAGGTGTTCTACAAGTCGCTTGACCACTTGGGACTTACTTTCAAGCAGGCCGACAAGAAGCTTCTTACGGCTAAGCAGCTTGTGAGTGAGATCTCCACCGTCAAGGTCGAGCAGCAGAACAAGAGAGTGCATCCATTGACACCAAAGCCCCAGGAGCAGTTGGACTATGTCTTCACCGACTTTGACATTGTCTACGACATCATCCGTCTCTCGGAGTACTTCATTTTCCACTCCTCCAACTACTCCAACAGCGACAGGGAGAAGCTCAGTGCGTTCTTCAAGTACTTTGTTGGCTTTTTCTTTGGCATTCCCCAGGAAACCATTGCCGATGCTTTGGCTGCCCGCAGCAAGTCTGGAGAGCCAGAAACAGAGAAGAAGCAGGACGAGTCTGAGTCTACTGCCAACGGCACCTCCGAGTCGGCTGCTCCTAAGAAACGTCACCGTGACACCGACTTGTTGCGGGACGTTTTGAAGAAACAGTCCAAGTTCAGAAAGGGCGGTGAGCCGGACGTGTCGTCAGCCAGCGAGTCCGAAGAACCGGATATCGCCGACGAGGTGGAAAAATCCGGTGAGCTCTGGATCAAGACCACCTCCTCCAAGTTCTCGCTTGCCGAGATGTCCAAGGAGGAGAAGCGCGACAAGTACAACTTCTTCTGCAACACCACCATCTACGTGTTCTTCAGACACTTGAGAACGCTCTACGAGAGATTCTACGAGGTGAAGCAGATGAACGAGACCGTTGCTGCCGAGATCCGCTCCAGAAAGGTGCCCCAGTTTGCTAAGGATTTGAATCTTGTCTCCCACCAGCTTGAGGACTCTGGTGTTGAGATTGTGGGCACCAAGGACTGCTACAAGCAGGTGTTGGCTCTTGCCGAGAGATTGTTGGAGGGTGACATTGAGCACCAGCTCTACGAGGAGACCTTGCGCCAGGGCTACAGAAACAGAGCCTACAAGTGCTACACTGTCGACAAGGTGGTGCAGGCGTTGGTGAAGCACATGCACACGATGATCACGGACTCCAAGACATCCGAGATGGTTGTTTTGTTTGAGCAGGACCGGTCCAAGCCGGCCTCCACCGCCAAGGACCAGATCTTGTACCGGATGCAGGTGCGGTCGTTGATGAACACCGACGAGAACATGTTCAAGATTGTGTTCAAGGAGCCCGAGAACAAGGTGCTGATTGAGTTTGTTGCTCTTGACGACTTGACCATCAACGACCACGCCAACGCTGACGAGCGCTACAACTACTATGTCACTTCCTACGTCATGTCCCACCCAACCGAGGGTGTGCCTGCGTCCAAGATCAACATGCCATTCAAGAAATCCTTCATTGATGCTGTGGACGAGGAGCAGTGTGAGGGCAAGGCTTCTTCGGAGTTGAGAGTGTCCATCTGCGAGAACTCCTACAGGCTTTTCTTTGAGCCCAACGCCCACGATGAGTTCACCGCAGACTTTGTTTTCCACAAGCAAAAGGAGGCTGCTCTGGGTGAGGACAAGTTGAAGACACTCGAAGGGTTGCTTAATGACGAAGATGCCGCTTGGAAAGCTGACATAAGCGAGGCTGAGGCCAACAAGCTCAGCGAAAAGTTCCGGACTCTTATAGAGAAGGGAGCCGCTGAGCTCAAGGAGCCAGAGGAAGAGAAAGACGACACAGTGGACACCACGGAGGTGAAGAACGACGAGGAGAAAGAGGAAAAAAGAAACCCCGACACCACCGTGGATGCCGACCTGACGATTGTGCACGAGCAAAACGACACCACAATCCAGCAGGACGCCAACGACACGTCCATGGAGGACGCCACGGTGGCCGAGGCCACAGAGAACGAAAAGAATGAATAATAATTATAATATAGCTGTTCAGAAACCTATGTAAAGAGGTTGCCCTCCGCAGCAGCACGGGCGAGTCTCTCGGTAGCAATAGTATGGGCCAACCGCTCTCTCTGCTCGATTCTGCGGGCCACAAACGCCTTCTGGTCTTTGATCAAGAGCAACCGAAGAATAATGTTTTCCGCAGACGTCTGGGCCACAAGCGGGTCCGACAGAAGCTCACTAGCTTCCTTTTTGGCCTTTGCTCTAGCATTGGCAGTAGCATTGGCCCGGATGGTGGAGTTTCTTGCGATGGAGCCAGCTCTGGACCTCAAGTTGGCAGCGTTGCCGTCTGGGTGGTTCAGAAGATACACGTTGTTCTTGTCTCTGAGCATCTGCAAGAACGCCGGCAGAAGCCGCTCCACCTCCTGCTCTAGGAACTCCACGTCTTTGTCGTAGTAAATCGGAACAAGCAAAATCGACTGGTACTGCTCGGTTTTGAGCGCATGCACAGGCGGACCGTTGCCCTCGTTGTGGAAGAAGTCAAAGCACAAGAAGTTGAGCCACGAGATGACAACTTCGATTTCGTTGTTGGTTAAGGTCTTGCCGAAACCAAGGGCACTCATGGAGCTGGTCACATTGGCCATGGCCGAGGAAACCGCCGACAGCCAGCCAGAGGAAGCCCCAGTGGCAGACTGCCTGAGTTTGGCGTGGAGTCCACGTGCCGATGTGAGTTTTGGAAGAAGCAACTCGTCTGCAGATGAAACCACAATATTCCACGCCTCTAGCATCACCAGGTGGAGCAACTCACGTGTGAGGTGCTGGGCCAAAACCAGCAAGTTCATATTAAGGTAGTTGTAGAGCGGAAGCATCGCCTCATCCATCTTGTCCTGGTCTGGGCGGACGTTTCCGCTGGATCCACACACGGACTTAAGGGCAGCACGAGAAAAGCAGAGCGTGATGAACTTGGAGAACTTGGCCACAATCATCTTGATGAGTCGCTGCAGAATCCGCCGGAGTGCACGGTGGGCACGGCCCATGGCAAATATGGCATCATCCTTTTCGGACTCCACCGCCACTTCAATGTGCACTCTGCCCTGGGGATCCAAATCAAGGAAGATTTCCTGTGGGATACCGTCGTGCTTGAAACGGCGGGGCTCAAGTTGCATGAGGCCTCTGCCACAGACAGAATGGGTGAGTTTCTCCTCCCAGACGGTGGCAGAAAGAGTGATGGCCGAATTGGCAGGGAGGGTAAACTCATATTCTTCGTCCCACTCTGGGTTCTCCGAGTCCAAACTGCGGGTTCTGGCAATGGTTTTCCGGGCCTTTGTGTCAATGAGAGTCATGTATGGCCTGGCAAAGGAGGAGTCGGAGGGAGAACGCAAGTTTTCACCCTTGACAATGCGCAACAGCACAATGTGCCCAGTGTAGGCGTCTCTAGACTTAGGATCGTGCTTGGCCACAATCAGAGACACCTCTTCTGTGTTGAGAAGACCTTCTAGCTTTTCGAGCTGGAGAATCATGGCTTCGATGTTGTTCAAACCAACACATGTTCTTGGGGTAAAGTTGAACGGCTGCTCAACCTCAACCTTGTCGTTGTTGATCTGGATAGAGGCCACCTTGCTCTTGACCTCGGCAAACCAGCCTCCAGGGGCCACAGTCTCCGGCTTTTTCTCCAACACCTCCTCGTTCAAGTCCTTGTTGATCATGGCAGCCATCTCGGAGGCGTACAAAATGGCACTGTCGGAGATGCTCTTGATCAACATGGTGTAGATCTTGGCCTTTTGGTACCGGTCCTGCCAGTTGAGGCTGCTGATGATCTGGAGGTAGTTTTTGATCATGGTGAAGATGTCGTGGATGGACGTGCTGTACTTCTTGTTGTCGTCTTCAATGTCGATGGGCTCGAAGGTGTCCTCCTCGACGGCCTTGACGACAAACTGGCGGATTTTCTGCCCACTTTCGCCGACCCACAGCTCGAGCAGCGGGTAGAAGAACCGCTCGAGGTCAAAGCTGAAGGGGGTTTTCGGCGAAACCTGCGTGTGGATGCTCCGGATCTCACAGAGCAGCTTGTAGGCCTCCAAGGAGTCACCGTAGTTGAGAAACTCGCCCTTGGCCTTGGCGTGGCTGTTGATGTGCTTGAGGATGTTTTTGGCGTCGGCTGCAAACATACCGGTGATGACGGCAGCGTAGGTGTGGCTGACGTTCAAGAAGCCAAGCAAGGGGGACTTGTACTTCTTCTGCAAGTTGCGGATGTTGCCCACTAGCGCATCGGAGATATCAAGAATGTGGACGATGCTCAAGGTGTCGTCACGAGGAAGGGTAGAAAGAATTTCTGCGTAGGAGGCTTCCAGGGTTCTGAGCAAGGTTCTGGTGAGTTTCCGTTCCCACTTGGCGGTGGCCCCGGTGGCCTGTAGCTGGGGGAAAAGCGGGTCGGACTCGATGTAGTCACCCAAAAAGGCCAAGTACGGCCCAAACTTCGGCCGCACCGTCTTGCTCATGATCACAGACAAGCAGTCCTTGATCAGGTGGAACACGTTGCTGTAGGTGTAGCCCAAGTTCTTGACCCACTCGTCCTGGTCCTTGGAGTTCCATAGGAGCTTGTCTTCCCAGTGCATTTTGTCGTGCTCCTCGACGGCTTTTTTGCACGACTGGAACACCACCATGGCGGACTCGAGGTTGATGGGCCCAAGCTCGTTTTCCTTGGCAAAAAGCGGGTCCACTAGAAGCCCGCTATGGTGGGCAGCAGTTAGAAGAGCCACAGCACGGGACGGGTAGTCCACACGCCAGAAACGAGCACATGTGGAGAGCAAGTCCTTGGACTTGTTGGACAAGATCAGAATCTCGTCGGAGGACTCGTTTTTGTGGTGCAAGAGGCAGAGCTTGACTAAGGTGGTGTAGAATGGGTGGAGGAAGGCCGTAGGGGGCATGACGTAGAACTCCAAGCCGCTGGGCAACGGCGGGTTGGGGAGCAATTTTTTCGCCGGAGGAACAGTGTACTTCCGCTGGAGCTGGGCACAGAAACCGGCCTCCCGGTCCTTCCACTGGGTGTAGGCCGATTCCGAGTCAAATTGGCTGGGAGCAAACTTGCCCAAGTTCTTCTCAAGGTAAAAGAGGATCTGCTCGACGTCCTTGTGGAGCGTTTTCTGGCTCACGTAGCCCTTGAGCTCGTTGACGTCGGCCTGGACATCCAGGGCCGATTTCCCAAACAATGCCATCACAAGGCTCATGGTGGCCTGGTCCATGTCTGAGACCTTACAAGAGGGGTCGATGTACTTGACCGAAGCAGAGGAGCTAGCAGGAGCAGGGGCAGCGGGCTTAAGAGAGGCCTTGTGCTCATTGAGTTTGGCCATGAGTGCGTCCTTGTTTTTGTCCTTCTGGATCAACGGAACAATGATCTTGATGAACTCGTCGGTGTGCACGAAAACAAGCTTCAGCACGTCCTCCAGCGGGATCGTGCCCACCTTCAACACCTCCTTATTGGCACAGGAGACAAACTTCATGATCAAGATGTCCAAAGACGCGGACTTCTTGACGTCATGCTTGACCAGCGGATCTAGCATTTCTCCGTAGAATCTTAGAAGCGATCTTCTCGTGAGATCGTCGTAGTGGCTCTTGCCCATGGCCACCTCGTGCAACTTGGCCTTCAAATCACTGAATAGATGGGACGGCATGGTGCAGTCGGGCTCCGCTTTGGAGAGCCGGGACTTGCGGTCCGCCAACTTCTGAGCATCGGGCCGAGACTCCCGGATCGGCTGGTAGAACCGCCGTTCGCTTAGGTACTCCACAAGCAAGATCTTGAGCACCAGAAGGTACAATTTGTGCATATCCACGCTGTCGAGCAGCTTGTCCTCGACTCTCAGCCGCACGCTGTCGGAACGGGCTTCCATGTGCTTCGGGAGCATGGCGTGTTATGCAAAATCTGGTGGAATGTGGTCTTTTGACCGTGTCCTGGTAGATTTGGTGATCCACAACGGGAAACTACCAACACAATGCGCACGTCCTGCACACAAGACACTGGGCTACTACCGCGTTTGGCAGCATTGCGATTCTACAGTAGGTGCTCAGATGTGGATTAGTCGTCAACGTCACTGACCTCGCTTTCCTCCTTGACCTCCTTCTCGTCGTTTGTCTCACTCAATTCGTTCGTCTCGCTCTTAACTCCGTCCGTAGACCCCGCCTGGAGCTCCTCCTCCTTGTAGAGATGGTTGCCAAGGAGCTTGTTCATCTCGAACATCCCGACCGACAGCTTCTTGAACACGTCGCGGAGCTTGTCGTCGCAGTGGATCTTGCGCTTGTCGTTGGGGTCCTGGAGCTCGTTTTCCTTGATGTACGCCCAGATCTGCTTCACCACCTGTGGCCGGCTCAATCTCTCGGCTCCAACCACAACCTGGAGCTGCGGAGAAAGCACCTGCTCCTGGTTGAACGCTGTGTTGGGTGGCTTGCCTTCTCTTTTCAATGTTTTCCTCTTTACAGTACGTGCCGGAGCTGCCGCTCTTCTGCTCACTCGTCGGCTGCTGTCTGTTTTCAGGAGCTTCTCGGCTAGAAGCCTGTCCTTCTGCTCCATTTCCTCCTTCTCCCGGGCCTCCTGCTCCTCCTGGAAGCGGTAGTACCTGTCCAAGATGAATGCGTTCATTTGTTTCTGCTGTTAGACACTGTTGAAGCTGCTGCCAGCAGCGGCTGGAAACTGCTGAAAACCAATTGCTTACATACCTTGTGTGGAAGCAAGTCCACTGCAAAGAGCTCCAGAATGGCATTTCTGATTCTCTTGACTGTAATCTTCTCTAGATCGGCTGCACTCAAAATAGCCTGCGGTTAGTACAATCCGGAAAGTCTCATTTTCTCCAACATACATCGACCATCGGCCGGAACTGCTCCTGGTCGAGATCTTCACTCATGTTGTTGATGCTTCCTGAAACTCGAGCGGCTTTAGTACAATGCGGCACGTGACCAAATGCACCCAGCCGCCCGCTCGATCTGTCTTAGATCTATTCTCTTCTACTGTGCTGTGCTGTACTGTTATTGTGCTGTGCTGTACTGTTATTGTGCTGTGCTGTACTGTAACTCCAGTATACCGTTGTGTATTGCTAATTTACATGGATGCCTCAGGCACCTCTGTTGCGCAAGTTGCGTTTCTGCTGGGCCTCGTTCTTCTTGATCAACTTCTTTCTCTCGTCTCTGGACAACTTCCGTGGGTCGATCAACTCCTCTGGGGTGTTCTTGTGCTTTTCGTTGATCTCCACCAACCACTGGTCGTCCATCTGCTTGTTTTTGCCCTTGTAACCCCACTTCGGCACCCACTCCTGGGCCTCCTCGTCGTACACCAACTTGCCGTCCTTGGCCTTGGCCTTGATGCCCTTCTTGGCAGCAAACTGCTCCCATCTGGTTTGTGGCTTAGCCTTAGGAATGGACTTCTCTCTGGGCAATGCGGTCGTTGGGTCTGGCAACTGTATGAGGGTCATGTTGGAGTCCTGGCCGGATGCGGCCGTTCCGCTGGCGTCTGTGGTGGTTTTGATAGGAAGTGACAACACCTGGTTGATCAAAAGCTGCAAGTTGTCTCTGGTGACGGAGGCTAAGTACTGCTCTTTTTGCTCTGGGTCCGCCAACTTGGCGTTGTCCAACGGGTTTGTGTCGAACGTGGCCAAGTTGCCCAAATCGTACGTGTTGGGAATGGGCTTGGCCACGGTGACTGGCTTGTACTCTTTTTCAGACATTATGGGGTTGGCACAGATTTCCAAGGATTTGGAATTTTTGTGATGAGCATCGGTCGTGCGCGGCCCATAAGCTACTTGGCGCGCTGCGCAGACCGCCAGATCCACAACAGGAATATCGCCATAACTCCAATAGCCCCACCGGCAACAACGTAGTGCTTCATATTCTCCAAGTCGGCTTTTTCCGGGTGCGTCTCAAGCCCCGGTGTGGCTGTGCTGGGCATTTTTGCCGCATCCACCAACTGTATGAAAAGCTCATGGAGTGAGGTGGTCCAGGCACTGGAGATGTGCAAGGGAGACCCAAGGAAAAGGTCCCGGGTGTAGTTTTCCGGCTGCACATCCAGCCGCTGCTGCTGCTTGTCCAAGTCTGCTTTCAAAGCCACAAACACCGACGGAATGTCGTCCAAAAACCGCAGGTACTTCCGCCGGAGATCCACCAAGTACTGGAACGAGTCTGGGTCCGACAGATCGTACGTGTAGCAGATGACGTCACACTTGTCTAGAATGGACTTGTTTTCCAAGATGGCCGGCTCCAACAGCCCGAGCTCCTCCAAGATCAAGTAGCACTGCTTGCCGCCTCGGAGCTCAATGTCCTTGACGCATATTCTCGGCTGGATTGTCGGCAGGTAGTGCTCGGAGTAGGTACCTCTGAGAAACAGCTCCAAAAGAGACGTTTTGCCCAGCTTCGGTGCTCCTAGAAGAAAGCAGTTGAACACATTCCGGTCACTCACCTGGCCTCGGTACTGTTTCCCCTGTTTTTGGCGGAGCTTGCGGGGTCTGGTGACCCGGATGGCCTTCACAGACAGCCCATCGTCAAAACCAAGGTACGCAAGGTACTCCAAGGTGGTTTTGTGGTCGAGAAAAGTAGTAAGGTTCCACTGGGCAAGCCAGCCCTGGAGCGAAACGTAGCCTTTTTCGTTTCTCACAATGGACGACGGGAAGTTGGACTCTTTCCATAGTTTGGGGATTCCCGGTGTTGGCAAGAAAAGGTACGCTAGTTCCTCCTCGTTAAGCCCACCGTCGTTGTCCTTGTCGAATTTAAGAAACAAATCCACAAAAAACCGGTACCCCGTCGGGCTGAGCTCCACGGAGCAGTTGTCGTAGATATCCACCTTGGGAAAGAGAAACTTGTCGTGGAGAGACAACGAGTCTGTGTAGTGAAAAGCCCGTAAGATGCCCCATATGCTTTCGTGTCTGCCCTTTTCGGCGTACATCTTGTTCAAGATGATAAATGCGTTTTCTGAGATGCCCACCACCGGGTCGGACGCCAGGGGCAAGATGACATGGCTGAGCAGACGGACAATCTCGGCAAACTCTGTTTCCGAGGCCGGCTTTCCAAACAGCTTGCTGTGGAGCTCGGAAAACTCAGCAAACGAGAGGTACCCGTCCTGGTCGGCATCACACAAGAAAAACACCCGTTTCAACGCAGCCACCGCAGCCGGCTTCAAGTTGCCCTCCTTGGCATCGAAAAGCGGCAGAATCGGGTGTGTTACGGCCCTTTGGCAGAGGTAGAATGCCTCCACCACATTCACATTCAGCTTGGCACTGCAACGCACACACGCTTCGATCTCCTTGAACTCGTTGATAAGCGGCACAAACTCCTCGCTGTTCTGCTGCTTAAACAGCAACATCAGTGTTTCTGGCTGCTTGTGGAGATCGCATTTGTTGGCCACCACAATCACCGGGAGGTTCACTCCGGAGGCCCGGAAAAACGGCATCCAGTGGAGCAGAATCCGCTCGTACGTGTAGTGGTCCAGGTACGCTAGCAAGATCACGTCTGCCCGTTTGAGTTCCTTGTTCACCAGAGCATGGTCACTGGCCTGGGTGTCCACAATGACGGTGGTTTGCGGGATGTACTTGGAAACGTGTTTTTCCGTATCGTCCGAGTCGTCTGCTCCCTGTGGGTTCTGGAGGTAGTCGTCTCGGGAAATGGTCACCGGCGGAATCACTCCTTGGACTGACGGAACGAATTCCTCTCGCACGAGAGACGCAAGAAGCGTCAGTTTGCCCACGTTGTCGTCTCCGCAGATGACAATACGCATATTATCCGTGTGGAATTGTGGGTTTGCGGAGTTTGAGCTCAATGGTGGAGATGCGGTGAGATTATGCGCATGTAGTGGGAGTAGTTGTGTTTTACGGGAATGCTGAATTTTGTGAAATGTTAGCGGAAATGAGCTGGAAATTGAAATTGACTGAAGTTTTGAGTTTGGTGAATTTGGAATTTGTGTGGGTGGATAGCACTACGGCATTAGCAGTACGGCTTAGTACTAGTAAGCACCACTACTAGTTAGTAGCTCTGTACTTAAAATCCAGCACTTCTTAAAAACTGCAGAAGTAGAGAATCTCTGATTTGAAATACCATAAATACAACGAGGCGAATACTGTTGTTTCTACTCACGCAAGTATGGTAACTCCGGTTCGCAGCCGTGCTTCAGCCGTTAGCTCCACACAACACCACCATTTCCGGCAACTTTTCAGCTTCACCCTTGTTTGGACCACTCAACCCTCAGAAACGCTCTCAGACTTTTCACAGCACTGCCCTCATCCATCCAAACCCCCCAACTATGCCCACAACCACCACACTGCTTACGTAATCACCACCATAGAACACCCCTCTGGCCACCCATAATTTCCCTACAACCCCCATATCATTTACTCTCAGCCCCCCTTTTTCACCCTCCCTCGTCCACATTTTTCTGCTTCTTGGTGTACGGTGTGCTGTGGAGGTACTGCCTATATGCTCTATTAGTAACCATCGCATCTCATTCGCCAACACCACCATGTTCAGAACGCTTCTCCGCTGCACAAGACAGTTGCTGACGCCGGCCATGGAGCCGTACGAGCAGAAGATCTTCGACCTTCTCCAGTCCAAGTTCACGCCGTCCAACCTCTCTGTGCGGGACATCTCCGGCGGCTGTGGGTCCATGTTTGCCATCCAGGTGGAGCTGCAGCAGTTCAAGGGAGTTCCCATGATCAAGCAGCACCGTCTTGTCAACGAGGCTCTCAAGGACGAGATTGCCAAGTGGCACGGTCTCCAGCTCAAGACCGGCTCCCCCAAGGCCTAGGCCGGCCGAGCTGATGAAGCTGAAGCTGCCGAAGACGAAAAGACTACTAGCTGCCGAAAGACTACAAGCTGAAGACTACAAGCTGGACTACAAGCAGCTGGTCGCTGGCTCTACGACAGACCCTGTAATACATAGCATAACTGTATATACTACTCGACAACCTCCTCCTTCTCCTCGATGATCTCCTCCTTGATCTCCTCGACAATCTCGGCCTCGACGTCGTGGTTCTCGAGGGTCTTGTGGGCGTGCTTGGCTCTGTACTGCTTCCACTCCTCCAACAACTTTCTGCGTCTGAGAATGGCCTCTCTGGTGGCTGCGTCCGCCTCCATGGCGTCCAGCTCGTCAAACTGCGCAGAGTACTCTCTGAGCTGCTTCTTGACCTTCTTGACCTCGGCCGCCGTGAGCAACGATGGAGGTCTTGGTCTCCAGATGAAGTCCTTGAACTGGTCCATCATGTCGTCTCTCAACTGGGTACCGGAGAACTCGTACAAACGGTAGCCGTTTTCGATGGCGTGGACCCAGCCGGAGGACCACGCAGCAACAAAACGTCCAGACGGATCCCAGTCAATGTTGGTCATACCGGAGTACTTTTCTGTCTTCAACAACTTCACCTCGGTCTTCTTGGCCTTTTCGTCCTCGTAGAGGGTGTCGTAGAACTCAAGCTCACCAGAGGACTTGGTGATGGCAGCTACCACCACGTAACGGCCCTTGGGAGACCAGAAAAGCGTGTTGGAGTGCTTGTTTGGAACACGGGACACCACGTCGAACTTGGTGGCCTTGTTCTTGCCGGCAGCCTTTGGAGCGTAGAAGGAAATGACGTTCTTGGCCAAGGCGGGGTTGTTGTTGCCGTCGTCAAGACGGGTGATGGTGACAAAACGGTCACTCTGGGGCTCCCAGGCAAAGTTGATGCACACGTCCTTGAGCTCGAGCTTCTCCACCGGGATGTCTCTCTCCTCCAAACGGAAGAACTCAAGGTTAGAAAAGAGCGTCTTACCAGACTTGGTGTGACGGTCCACCTTCACACACAACATCTTGGCCTCGTCCTGCCAGTGCATCTTGCAGTCGGAAACCTGGAAAAGGTTGACGGTACGCAACACCTGGCGGGTTGGGATCTGCATCAAGGCCACTCTGGCTGTCTGGTTAGGTGTTTCTGGGGTCCAGTACGACAACACGTGCTCTCCGGTTTCGGAACGGGATCCCAAGAGGTTCACACCGGCTGGGGCCCACTCAAAGTCCACCACTCCGTCAATCTTCACAAGCTTCTTGTCCAAAAGCTGGAAGGACGGCGTCTCGTAGATGGCCAAAGCGTCTGGGCCCTGACGGCAGCAGTACTTGTCGTCGTAGGACCACTTGACAAGGGGCCAGGGCATGTTCTTCAGGCCTTCCAAGTGAGGAGGCATAGCAAAAGTACGGGCTGGCTCGCCGGTGGCAAGGTCCCAGATGACCAACTTGTGGCCCTCGGATTCAGGCCCAAAGGGGAATTCCGAGGCCTCGGCCGGGGTCTCCGGCATGGTGAGCGGCGTGGGGGACAACGTCACCATGTACTTTTCGTTTGGAGAAAAGTCAATCAAACGCACCTGTGGGTGCACAAACTTGGTGATACGCTCAAAACCGGCTCCTCCCCACAGCTGCACACCCTGTGGGTGGATCGAAAACATGTAGGTACCTCTGGGGGAGAATTTGGCGTACTTGGAGGTGAAGCCCTTGCGGGGCTCGGTGACCGGCTTGGGGTCGTTTTTCCGGTTGCTCCAGTAGATTCCGACGGTGTCCAGGTAGTGCAAGGCGACCTGGTCCCGGCCGGCCTCGTCCTGCAACCACGACTTGAGGTAGCCGTGGTCGCCGAGCTGCGGCACCTCGGGTTCGGTGAATTCCGAGGGCACCTTACCCTCGGCACAGAACTTCTCAATGTCCAGCAACCGGTTCACCAAAAGACGGTGCTTGGCATCCAATGGCTTCCCGTTCAACTGCTGCACCGCTGCACTGGCGCCCTCCGCGTCCTTGTACTGTGCAAAAAGGTACCCCTTGGTCTTCAGGTCCTCCACCGGAAGATGCATGCCGGCCTCGCCTTCAACAAGCTCTCCGGCCCGGCTCAAAAACTTCCGGAGCACCTTCTCCAACAAAGGTGCCTTGGACTCGGGTGCCTGTGGGGCTCCGTCCACCACAACGTAGTTTTTCAAGCCCGCATCGTAGTCCACAGCGTACTTGGCCTCCAAGTCGCTGAAATCCACGTCGTCAAGCTGCACTTCTCTTTCGAGTTCTTCGTAAGTTGGTTCAGCCATAGTGGTTGAAAATTTTTCCGTTTCCAAATACGCACCGATGTCCACTACGTATACACTCTGAAAATGATAGTAAAAAAAAAAAAAAAAAAAAAAAAAAAAAAAAAAAAAAAAAAAAAAAAAAAAAAAAAAAAAAAAAAAAAAAAAAAAAAAAAAAAAAAAAAGAAAAAGAAAAAAAGAAAAAGAATTGGAAGGAAGAAAAGAAATATAGGATGTGTATATTCAAAACTAGTCTTTATATTGCAGCTACGGACTAGACGTGTTGGCTCTGTTCACGTGTTGTATATTTGTAGTGCTCCTGGCAATTGAGCACCTTGGCATGAAGATGCATTGCAAAAGAAAAACAATAAAAATAAGTCTAAATTAAAAAAGAAAGATAAAAATGGGAGACATTACAAAACGATACAAGCACTAATTACATTAATGTATATAAATAGACCAATAGCTTGGCTGAGACGTGGTTGCAAAGTCTCATAAGACCAGCACGATTAGCAGCCATTCTCATCCGCTTACATAATCCAGTCCATAGATTGTGGCCAGCCACGATTCAGACTAGCTCTTCAGCAGACGGCGGCGCAACCGGCTGATCTCGGCCTCCAAGTCGGCAAACCGGGCCTTGGCCTGCTCGTTCTCGTACTTTCGGGTTTCTCTCTCCCTCTTCAACCGGCTCATCAACTCCTCGATCCGGAGATTGTCAGTGGTCTTCTTTGGCGTAGCCTTGGAAGCCGCAGGCTCAAGCTCTCCAAAACAGGAAAGGTAGTCGATGACAAGCTTCTCGGTGGCTTTGCGGAAAAACCGAGACAAGTACTCGTGGTTCTCCAAGTTCTCAATCACCGTAGGGGACGGCTGCTCCAAAACCCGGACTCCGGAGTTAACCACGCTGATCATGGCATGCAAAGACCGACGGGGCTCTTCTAGAGAGTCGTCCTGGCTGATCTGCCCGTAGTACTTGAACATCTGGCTGAATGTCTCCACGTCGTATGCAAACAAGTCCTGGAACGTCTCCTGGGCATCCACAAGGTGCTGTAGACTTCCGTTTTGCTCGGCTTTTTTGGCCGCTAGTGCTTCCTTTTCTTTTGTGAGTTTCTCCACCTGGTGGAAAAGCTGGGACTTCTCCGACTTCAACACCCTCTCTGCTGCTTGCAAGTCCTTTTCGGAGTTTTCTAGCCTGAGGAGCTCAGACTTCATGCTGAGCAGCTCTTTCTTTTTGTTGCTGAGCTGGTTGCTGAGAGCACTGATTCTTTCGCTGAGGGAGTCCTCCAAGGTATCAAGTTTTTGCTGCGTTTCTTGGTAAAGCAGCCTGTACATCTCGGCCTCCCGTTCTTTGTCCAAGTCTCCCACGGAAGAACGGCTTGCATCTCTTAAAGAATTGGCTTCCCGCTGTAACTGGTCGATTCTGTGTTCGTACTCGGCAAACTTTTCCTCGATTTCCCCTCCAGAAACACGTAGTCTGTCGATTTCCTTGCCTTGTTCTTTCGACAACGTATCCTTGTTCTCATTCAAGGCCTGGAGTTTGATGATTTTGGCATTCTGCTCCTCCAACTGGGCCTTGAGGCTTTCTATTTCACTATGCTCTGGTCTCTGCTCCGCCAATGCTCTAGCTTTTTGTGATTCCTCACTGGAGAGCCTGTACCGTTCTATTTCCTCTTTTTGCTGCTCGATAAAGTCTCTGAGTCCTTTGACTTCCTCTGAGCCAGGACTCTTTTGCTCAAACTCAGCCTTCAAAGAAACCATCTCCTGCTCAGTTTTGCTTGCAGAGTCCTTCAATCTGTTGATTTCGTCTTCTTGTGCTTTGGCATTCGCCCGGAGTCTGGCCAATTCTTCGTTTTGCTCCTCCAACACATGCTTAATATGCTCAGCCTGGTCCAAGGGCTCCTGATGCAGCAGACCAAAATGTACGGCTAGATTAGAAAGAGCCAGCTTGAGCAGACCAGCTCTTTTCTCACTCTCCATCCATTTCCCCTGTGCTTCCTCTAGACTAGCGTAGAGATCCTCTATCAAGATTGCCATATCTTCATTTTCCCGACTTTCCTTGCCGGACTTTTGCGTTTTCAAACTGTTATGCAAATCGTCAAAGTCCCCCACGTCAAGACTGTTCTTGGAAATGAGCTCCTGCAAGAAATCCTGGTAGAGCTTCAACTGGATCTTGCAATCGGTGAGCATTTTGATCAAGTTCTCGTAGTTGGGGGAATCCGGCAAGGACTCAACCTGTGATATCCTTTTTAGAGCATTTCCTCGGCCCGACTGCCTGCTTTTTAGCTTTTCGATGTCTATATCTAGATCGAATTGAGCACGTGTGTCATTAAGAAAGGAGGATGTCTGGAAATCGTGGCTGCTTCGGCTCAGCATAGTGTTGCTTCTTGTAGGGCTTCTTGGAGGAGATTCAAACGGAGATAGCTCTGAATGAAACGGAGAAGAGGCGTTTTGTTTCTCATCTCGGTCGCTTTCGTCAAACAGGGTATCTGAGTCGGAGTGGAGATTTTGGGTGTTTTGCTTCCCGTTGTTCATGGACTGGGGTGGGTTTGTCACAAAGGAGCTTGACATCGAGAAATTGGGGTCTTCTCCGGCCAGAATATCCTTTTTGTCGCTATTTACACTCTCTGGCATCTGGATCAAGGTGTTGTTTACCTTTCGCGATGTCTGGGGTATGTAGGCTACATGGAAAAAAGAATGCAAATAGAAGAGAAACAAAGTAGAAAAGATAGACAGGGGCCTGACACATTTTTATATATTCATCCAGCACTAACTAGCCATCTCGGTATCCTCGTCGTCGTCGTCGTCCTCCCTGGCAAACTTGATGGCCTCCTGCAACAAGTCGTCAGGAACAAACTGATGCAAAGAGTTGGTGTGCTCCTTGGAGCACCAGGTGATCTCTAGCTCGTAGTCCTTGTCCTTATTATCCTCGTGGGCCTGGTGGATGATCTTGGCGGCATGCTTGACGGCGTCCTTCACGGACAAGTTCTCAAAGTCCAACTTCTCCAACTCGGACTTGGCCGTCTGTCTGCCCTTGCCGGTGGCAGCACCGGTGTAGCCCCAGAACACTCCGCTGGGCTCAATCATGTACAAGTGGGGGCCGTTGTCGTCAACGCCACCGACAATGGACACCACACCAAACGGACGGACCGAGTTATAGCAGGTGTAGTTCTGGACGTAGATGCCCAAGCGGTCCATCAAGTGGGGCACCAGGATCTGGGTCTTGTATATGGATCTGAAGGACTGGGCCTCGTCTCTGCCCCTGTTGACAAAATGACGGCCGTCGGGCAACAACCCAGAGTACGCCACGCCAATGTGTCTATCTATGGTTTGGATTCTCTTGTTCTTGCCTGGTACAAGGAGCTTGGAGTTGACGATCTTCTCCACCGCCAACACAATGCCGTCCTTGGCCTTTATGCCAATCGACGTACCGCCGTTCTCCACTGCCTTCATGGCATACTCCACTTGGAAGTTTCTCCCGTCCGGCGAGAACACCGAGTTCGATAAGTCGTATCCTGTACCGATTGACGTCTGCTGTTAGTGCTGATCTCGCGAATTGCTTGCGTTCCACATACCATTTGTTGTGCTGATTGGTGTCACTATGGAGGTCGCCACTTTCGCTCGTTGCGACGCCCGTCACGTGACTTGCAGCCGCCACCTCCGCCACCAGTGCCAGTTATAACTGATGACTGGTGGTTTTTGTATAATTGAGTTTTTGTTTCTGGTCACTCAAGTTTTACTTTTGTTTGCTTTTGTTTTTAATTGTTGGCTCAGTTGGCAGTGGCTGCTGGGCCTGGTATCTGCAGACTTAGTCACAGTACGTATTTCGGTGATTTTGCAATCTTCACTAAGCTTCTAATTCCGGATCCCATTCTTAAACACCCACATTGAGCATTGTATTGTAAGCACTCTATTGTAAGCACTCTATTGTAAGCACTCTATTGTAAAAATTGTATTGTAAGCACTATTGTAAGCATTCTACTGGAAGCACTCTTCAGCACCCACAATACAGCTTGGTGCGGACCACCGGCCACCCACTATCCAAATAAAAGTAAAAATCGAGAAATGTCCTCTTAGCTCTCCTGTGGAAACTCCCCCGATTTAAAAAACCACATTATCCCAAGGTTGCAAAAACCCATCCACCACCGGGTCCATATCGGACCGACGCATCGCGATCTGATCCAACCACCATGAAAACGTTCAAGTGGCCATGGCTCGGCATAGCGGTACGGAAAATCCCTTACTAAACCCCCCAAATCAAGTACTAACAGCAGATTCCGTCGGTTCTCATTTCCGGAATCGGCCTCGGCTCGTTGGCGCTCGTGTTCCGCCACCACATGAGCTTCTCGGGCCAGACAGCGTACTTTACGCTAATGCTAGTGGTGGCAATGTACTACTACCTTGCGGTGGTGACCAGCCCGGGCACCCCGCCTCCAGGATACACCACTCCGCCAAACGAGTGGAAAAAATGGTGCAACAAGTGTGATCGGTACAAGCCTCCGAGAACCCACCACTGCAAGCAGTGCAACACGTGTGTATTGCGGATGGACCACCACTGCCCGTGGACAAACAACTGTGTGGGGCACGGGAACACGCCGCACTTCTTTCGGTTTCTTTTGGCCACTTTGGTCGGCACAGGGTACACGTTGTACCGGTTGGGGCTGAGGGCGGTGGCGTTCTACGGGGAACGGCATCTTCCGGCGTACCTAATCCGGAAAACCGAGCTAGCCGCGGTGGTGGTGTTGGTGCTAGTGGACCTGGCGGTGTTCTTGTCGATCTTTGTGCTTTTTGTCCGGTGTTTCATCCACTTGGCCGGTGGCAAGACCCAGATCGAGGTGTGGGAGACAGAACGCATAGAATCGCAGTTCCACACACCCCGGCTCTGGCTACAAATCAGGAAAAACTACAAGTGGCTCCACGGGAAGGAACTCGGCGAGTTGTCGTCGTGGAACCCCCTGGCTGGGCTCTACAAGGAGGATATGGACGAGCAGATCGACTCCGAGGTGGACCACGAGGAAATTGAGATGAACGACAGAACAGAACCGGGACCCGAGGAGGAGTCCCCGGTGCCCAAGAACTTCTTCCCCGATGACGTCATCTTCCCCTACGACTTGGGCTTCTTCAAGAACCTAGAGGCCGGGCTCGGGCTGGCCGGCCAGTTTCTCCTTCCGTGGGGCCGGCCCGTTGGCAACGGCTACGAGTTTGACAAAAACGACGACGACGACCAGCTCAACCTCCCCTGGCCACCGGACGGAGGCCCCAACGAGTTCCTCCACGCCCAGCAGGACGTCGACCGGCTAGCCCGCCTGCGCAACTACACTGCGATCCGGCAGCAGCTCGACCCACGTGCCACCGTCGAGAGGTCCCACTGGATGAACGATATGGGGGAAACGCTCAACGACTACGGCGTGGACGTTGACGGCGAAGACAATGCTGTGCTAGAACGGCCACAGTAGAGACAATGGGCTGGATGCAGTCCGGGGGAAACTGGTAATTTCCTGGTTTACTTCTTGCCGGTTTGATTTTTGTCCTTTTACTGGATTTGACTTATCACAAAAAATCAGCCCAATCCAGAAATCAAAAAAATCAAAAACCCTTCCCGTTCCGGTTGCTGCTTTGGGGTGCGGCTGCGCAGACGACGCAAGAGGTGCTCTCATGGCACGTGCCGCAGGGTGATTTCTCCGGACCGATGTGTGATTGCCAATAAATTGCGCCCGTATATATAGCAGTCAGGGCTGCAGTTTTTCGCCATCCACACCTCACATATTCAATGCCAGAACACCAAACCTTGAGATTGGGCTCCACCGCCCCAGACTTCCAGGCCGAGACCTCCACCGGCCCAATTTCCTTCCACGAGTTCATTGGCGACTCGTGGGCCGTGTTGTTCTCCCACCCAGACGACTTCACCCCAGTGTGCACCACCGAGTTGGGTGCCTTTGCCAAGTTGCAGCCAGACTTTGAGAAGAGAAACACAAAGCTCATTGGTCTCTCTGCCAACGGCACCGACTCCCACAAGGCCTGGATCAAGGACATTGACGAGATCACCGGCTCCCACTTGACCTTCCCAATCATTGCCGACCCAAAGAGAGAGATTGCCCACGCTTTCGACATGATTGACTACCAGGACGCCACCAACGTCGACGACAAGGGTGTCCAGTTCACCATCAGATCTGTCTTCATCATTGACCCATCCAAGAAGATCAGATTGATCTTGGCCTACCCTGCCTCCACCGGTAGAAACACCGCCGAGGTGTTGAGAGTGTTGGACTCTTTGCAGACTGGTGACAAGCACAGAATCACCACCCCTATCAACTGGGTGCCTGGTGACGATGTCATTGTCCACCCATCTGTCTCCAACGAGGAGGCCAAGACTTTGTTCCCTAAGTTCAGAATCATCAAGCCTTACTTGCGTTTGACCCCATTGGAGGTTGGCGAGAAGAAATAAGCCCTTTAGCAATACACGATATGAGTTGGTTACTCTGTAGTTGCAGTAGCAGGTCATGTGACCCATGTGCACTCCTAATTACATATCGCATCCTACCAATCCGCCTCCACACCATGAGCTCTTCCTTGAAGGCCGCCGACCACGCCATGCTGCGCCTCCCGACGCTACGGTCTTCTCTACGGAAGCCTCTTCCGGCTAAGACCCTTGCTACAAATTTGAACCCGTCTTCGCTTGTGCTATTCAAAGGCAGCTCCCCAGAGGAGCCCCCAAACCGCCACGAGGCTGATAAAAAGGCCAATTTGGGTGAAATGGTTGAGATCCTCAAACACAGAACCCCCCGTTTGCTCAGAGACTCCTTCCCGGAGGAGATTATCCTGCCGAACATCATTTTGCGGGTTTTGCCCTCCAGACACAGCCAGCTCCGGGCGTTGATCCCCAAGATCGACACCCGAAAGAAGTACTTTGCCGCTGTGTCCACGATCCAGACCATCGTCACCTCCACTGTGCTCAGTTCCAGCGCAAAACTCCACATCCTCTCCTTGCGGGTCACCACCGACCCCGACTACCTGTGTGTTTCCAGAGACGCCAACAAAATCCACATCCGCTGGACCACCGCAGACAGTTTCCAGCCGGAGGAGAAGCACGAGCCACGGAAAATGCTTGATTTCTCCGATTTCTCCGCAGCCAGCCCGACCAAGGTGCTCATGGGGTTCGCCAAGGACAGCAACGCCCCGGAGCGGGTGCTTCTGGGCATCTTTGTGTTTGAGTTGAACGAAGATAACAACGTCATTGTGGCACACACCATTGAGGACGTGGAGCTCATTGAGCGCAAGGAGCCCGAGGGCGTGGACCCAAAGCTCCGGGTGTGCTAAGCTGGGGGTTTATCTCCGGGGCTTATCTCCGGAGAACATTGCATGCACATAGACGTCACAGGTCCAACAAGAGGCGGGCCTGGTTGGCAAGAAAAGCAGCTTGTTGGGTGCGGCTGAGGGCTGGGCCTTTGCCGGCAACAAGCGACCAGAAATCGTTCTGGACAGGTGTGCGTTTGTCCACGGGCACCACCCGCAAGAGAGCCGTGGTGAGGACAGTCTGGTGTTCTAGCAAAGCTCTGGTTTCGCCTAGAGCCAACGAAAGCTGGTACTGGATGAAGAGCACCACCGCCAAGCACACCACTATAGCAACAACAAGCAAGATAAACCACGTGTTTGTAGACTTTGGCTTCTTCTTCTGGACCTTCTTGGTCTCCACAGAGGCCACGGGCTCCACCACCGCCTGCGGGGTTGTTTCTGCCACCGTTGGCGGACCCAGCACTGGTGTGGTCTGCAGGGCCAACTCCTTGTTGAGCTCCACAACCAAGTCCTTGGCAGCAGCCACCTGAGCAGCGTGGGCCAGCTTTTCAATGACGTTTTTGATCCACGAGCGGCCGGTCCACTTGATAAAGTACGCGACCCGCAACGTGGTGGTGTTCTTTTCTCCCCAGCTCAAGTAGTATCTGTTGTTGACGGTGAAGGCACCGCCAGAAGGCACGTCTGGGGTCTGGGTGGTCAGGAGCAACACTACGTAGTCGGCAAAGTTGAGGTGCTCGATGGTCTCGGAGACGTTGCATCTGGTGGATTTCGGGCCAATTGAGTAGCCAAGAGCTCTTCTGTACACGTAGGAACGGGAGAGTTTGGAAGGGTCATCGTCCATGGGATGGTAGACATCGTAGGAGCCGATTTCGGAGGCGTCATGGGCCTCGAGGAACCTCCGGTGGAAGGAGGTGTCGTTGCTGCCGAAAAGCACATCAAAGACGGTGCCCAACGGAGCGTCAATGTGGGTCAAGCAGACCTCGTTTTCGAGCTCGGCATTCTCAAACGTTTTCGTGATGACCGTCGGCTCGTGGGCTTCCGGACCCATGTTCCTGTAGCCAGAGGAGTCCTTGAGTCTCTTGACGGTGGAAGGCACCGTTGGCGGGGACTCCTCGATTGGCGGAAGGGGCTCCGCTTCACTGACGCTTTCGTCGTCGTCGGAGTACTCCGAGTCGGACTCGGGTTTCTGCTCGTTTTCGTCCTCGTCTATGGAAAGAATGTACGAGGAGATCTTGCCCTCTGTGGCATCGTCGGCCTTGATGTTCTCCGGAGACATCGGAGGCGTCTCGTTGAGCTCCGAGTAGTCCTTGCCGGTGGACTTGTGCCACACGGTGCGAAGAAAGTCATACGTGGCATCTCGGGAGATGAAGCTGGCAAAGTTGTGTTTGGAGTCTGCGGTCTGGATGGAGATGCCGTTGGGGAAAAGCCCGGCGGTGAACTTCTTGTCGATACGCTTCACGTCCATGAACGCCACGGATACACTCGTGACCCAGCCGAGGAGATTGGAGTTGAAGCACAAGTTGTGTTCTGTCACGTACATCCGGCCCTGCATGAGGAACTCCTTACTCAAGGCACACGAGAAGTCGTCCAAGAGACGGTCCGTGAGGTCTAGCAGCCGGAAGAGCTGGTGGAACTCCACGTTCCGCTTGATCGTAGCGTACCGGTACTTTGTGCCGGCAAACTTCTCGTCCACGTAGAGCAACGGGTCGAACTTGTCTTCGTTGGTCTCGACGGAGGCGGCTTTTTTGTGGTTTTTCCGGAACGAAATGAAGTTCGGCGAGTCCTCCGGGCTGTCGTGGTGCTCCATCAGCCGCGTGTGGCACTGCTGCAACGAGTTCCGGAAGTCTGTCTTGGGTGTAGCTGGCGGAGACGGCTCAACTCCGTTAACTCCGGATCCGCCGGACCCGGCCGAGTAAGACGCCAGCGCCAACGCATTCACCGACCCGTCCTTAGAAATGATCGAACTGGCGTCCTGCCGGGTGGTATGTGGGTCTGCCGGGGCCGATTTCTGCACCACCGACGGATTCTTGTTTTCCACAAACGAGCTCCCCAAAGCCGGGGGTCTCTCCAAGGGTGTCTCCTGCTCCAGCAGGTCACTTGACGGCGGGAACAGGTACGACCACGCGTCGTCGTTGTCGTCCATGGTGATTTTTGGTGTAATTTGGGTGGTGTTGGGTTTTACTAAGTACGTTTTGTCTATGTGGGTGCGAAAGCTGCACCTGCCTGATTCAACGTGGAGTTGCTGAAAATGGCCACGGTAGGTGATTGGTTTGGTAATTGATCTGGGCTAGATTTGGTTGAAGGCTACGGAAATGTTTGCCGAAATCTACTTATGGGGGATCAGGCGGTGATTGCGGGGTGCTACATGACCGGCCACGACCGTGGAGGTGGATGCTGGAGGTTGTAATTGTGAGTTGGTTTGTGTTTTGTTTTTGGAAGTATGCTGTGTGCTGTGCTTGACCGTAGGTGTGCCTGGTCGTACTGGTTGCTTGGTGTGCTTGGTCGTACATGGTCGTATTCTGGGTACGCCACAGGAGGTGACGGTTTTCTTCGTTTGTTCTGTTGATTATGCCATTGGCTCTACTTACTTGCTTTTTCTCCACGGGGTCTCTGTTTTTCTATTTTATATTACATAAAGGTGGTTTGTGTGGTTTACGAGACTAACGGTTCTGGATGAAAACGCACGGCTGGTGCAGCAACAGGCAGAACACAGAAAAGGGGTGCAAAAAAGTTGGGCAGAAATGGACACCAAATGTTCCTCGGTTTGTGACTTTTTGTTGAAATATGATTTGACCTTCAATTGGTGTTGGTTGGTCTTGTCTGACTGGGTTGTCACACTGCCCACCTTGGTGATATAGGCAGAAACCAGTATCTGGATCAAAGCCAACACAGTCCTTAAGTGATAAAGCGGCTAAAAAATTTTCCAGAAACAAGGTCTTCTAGGCTTCAGCATTTTGGTAATAGAGTAGGGAGCCGATATCGGCTTCGTAGCCATGAGAACTCCCCAACCATTATTAACAAATGTTCGTTTCTTGTGTATTGGAAGGAATTGGGAAACCTTTGGTGGAGCTCTTAAATTTGAAAGTTTTACTGCCGTTTTCTACGGTTTGGTTTCCAGAGTACGGTTGGCTGCAACACATCCTCAGGCGTTGTCAATTGTCCAGACTCCACAAAATAGTCGGCTGCCGTCAAGCCCTAAAATAAGGCAAATACTGCTGTTTTTTGAAAAATGCCTGGTGCTGTTAACTGGACTTCAAGTAAGGTTGTAACGGCCTAATGTACTAAGCAAGTCATCACTAGCATGCTCAGATAGTTATGATGTGACAAAAGCAAGATAACTAGGGAATTACACAAAACAAGGTCCTTCGTAGAATTCATGCAGCTTTTAACATACCACTCACTTCAACCAGTGAATTGGGCCAAGGGTTTATGCATATCCTAACCGAGCTACACAGCAGAGTAGAACGAAGCTCCGAAGTGACTCAGTTTAGCAGAGCCGAGCTACTAGTGCACAATCAAGTATAGCTCTGCTAAGCTCATCAGTTCAAAGCACAATTACTCAATTCATAGCAGCTATGCTGAGCTGCTCACAGAAAGCTTTAGTCACTCAATTCGTAGCTCAGCTACGCTGAGCTACTCACTTCTTAGATTAAGTCACTCAATTACAGCTCAGTAGCTAAGCTGCTCACTACTACGCTACGCTTCCTCTCGTATCCTCGCTGCGCTCGGATACTCGTCAAAGGGAACTGTTTATTCAACAAACATTACGTTCCGATGCAAATAGTTAAAAGAAGTGAAGCCCGGGAGCCATTCTGCGACCAGCCGGGAAATGTACAGGCGCTTATTGGTTCTCAGGACGCAACTTTCTGACTTCCTTACCGACCTTCCAGATCTCCATGTTTCTGATGGTCTCCAACTCCTCCTCCAATCTCTCTCTGTAGTCTGGGGCACCGTTGAAGTCCAAGGATCTCTGGGTCTCGGTACCGTTCTTGACGGACTCGTACAAGTCAGAGAACACAGGCTTCAAGGCGTCCTTGAAACGTGGGTACCAGTCCAAAGCACCTCTTCTGGCGGTGGTGGAGCAGGCATCGTACATGTAGTCCATACCGTACTTACCGATCAATGGGTACAAGGACTGGGTGGCCTCCTCAACGGTCTCGTTGAAAGCCTCAGATGGGGAGTGGCCGTTCTCTCTGAGAACCTCGTACTGGGCAAGGAACATACCGTGGATACCGCCCATAAGACAGCCTCTCTCACCGTACAAGTCAGAGTTGACCTCCTTCTCAAAGGTGGTCTTGTAGACGTAACCAGAGCCAATGGCAACGGCCATGGCAACAGCCTTGTCCTCGGCCTTGCCGGTGACGTCGTTCCACACGGCGTACGAGGAGTTGATACCTCTGCCCTCCAAGTAGAGGGATCTCACGGTTCTACCGGAACCCTTTGGAGCAGCAAGAATCACGTCAACGTTCTTTGGTGGCTCGACGTGGGTGAGCTTGTTGAACACAGCAGAGAAACCGTGCGAGAAGTACAAAGTCTTGCCCTCGGTGATCAATGGGGCAATCTGTGGCCATGTCTCAGACTGAGCTGCGTCAGACAACAAGTTCATGATGATGGTACCCTTCTGGACAGCCTCGTTCACCTCAAACAAGTTCTCACCTGGGACCCAGCCGTCCTCAATGGCAGACTTCCAGGAAGATCCGTTCTTTCTCACACCAATGATGACGTTCAAGCCGTTGTCTCTGAGGTTGAGACCCTGGCCGTAACCCTGGGAGCCGTAACCAATCAAGGCCATGGTCTCGTCCTTGAAGTACTCAAGCAACTTCTCCTTTGGCCAGTCCTTACGCTCGTGGACAATCTCCTCGGTACCACCAAAGTTGATGGTTTGGAGTCCACGGACGGCCATTGGGGCCTTTCTGGCCACGTTTCTGGTGGTTCTGGTGGCAAGAGCGGCAACGCCTCTCTTGGCGGCAACCTGCTTGGTGGCAGCAGCGGAGGCCTGACGGGCCATACGAATAGTAGAGTTTCTGAAGGACATGGTTGGTAAAAATGCGATGCTATTGGAGGATTTTTTCACTCTATATACCATGGCGGTTTTTTTTTTTCGCTCAGTGTGCAGGCCCACCCCGATGCAGGGCCGCTTCCGGCCCGGCCGTTATGACTCGTCTTCTGCTTTCCGGAAAGCAGATTATTTTTTTATGACTATTCTGCAAAGCATAGATCATCACCCAAAGCTGCGGGTACTCACGGGGCCACGGGGCTCATTGAGTCGAAACGGTTAGCCGTGCCCACGTGACCGGTGCACCAACCTTGATCTCTACGCTTTAGCCCTGAAAGCACCCCGATTCCGCAGCCCTAGCAAGACTGCTGACTTCCACGCAGGGCATTGGTCCAAGGCATTTTGGGGTCCTGCACACGGGTCTCGATAAGATGTTACTGGCGGAGAGAACGCCTCTGCAGGAGGCGTCCCGCATGTACGTATTAGTCACATAACCCGAAATAACTACTAGGCAACGGTGATTATTATTTGTATTTTTTTTTTTTTTTTTCGTTAATTGTTGCAGCCGCCCTGGCGGCCGCGTCTACCTTCCGTCGTTCCTGTCATTATCATGCTGTAGTCGTATCACACTAACAACTCCTTCTCCACAATGCGGATGTTGTTGTCACGTGTCTTTTCGTTCATGGCTTTGCCAGAAGCCACTTCGATTGGAGCGGGTGTCACGCTGCTCAGGTTCAAGCTAGCAAAGCTAGCAAAGAGCCCGTTGAACTCGCTCTCGTCAAGCTCGTCGTCAAGATCGTACCACGACTTGGGCTGGTACGACTGCTGGTACGACGAGTCCACCAACGACGGCACCGGGATATTTGGGGTCTTGTGCTCGCTGCTGGCGGCTGCAATGGGCTGAGGCTGCACCTTGGCCATGGCCTCGCCCCTGCTGCTTGCGCTGTCCTCCTCGTTCGACTCGTCAACGAGGTCAAACAGCAGATCGTTCTTCTTTGGTGTGGTGAAGCCCTCCATGTCAAAGAGGGACTCCTCGCGGTGCTCCGTAGTCTCCTCGTACTGGTTGTTGAGCTCGTCGTCTTCCCACACCGTCAAGCCGTACATCCACTTCTCGTCAAAGTCCCGGATGAACTTGTCCAAGTCTCTGCTCTGGATCTTCTCAATGTAGTCAGAGAGGTCCTCGTCAATGCCTCCAATGCGCAAGAGGTTCATGAAGATGTTGAAGCAGTTCTCGTTCATCGAGGGGTAGATGTCGTAGAGTACCTCCGGCTTGTTGTAGATAACAAAGTTCTTGAAGTTTGTGTCGGACTCCAACAGCTTCTTCACCGACTTGTTCTTGCGCTTGAACGTATCGGCCAGTCCCCACACCTGGTCGTCGTTGGCCTTGACGGGCTTGAATGGAGCAGTGCCGAACACAGCGGTCAAGAGGGTAATACCAAACGACCAGTAGTCGGTGTACTTGGTGTCTATCATCTCCGAGGACCCACAGAGGAGGCTGTTGGAGAAGCACTCGGGGGCCATGTACTTCTCGGTGCCGACATTGAAGTCGGGGGAGAAGCGGTTGGTGGTGGCCAAGCCCCAGTCGCAGATCTTCACCACGTTGTTGCTGGTGAACAAGATGTTCTCTGGCTTCAAGTCGCGGTGGTAGATCCCCAAGGAGTGGGCGTAGGCAAGGCCAGAGTACATCTGGCGAGCCAAGTGCCACACATCCACAGCACTGGAGAACGGCAGACACGAGCCGGAGTGGATCATATCGTACAAGTCGCCGTTCTCGCAGTACTCGAGCACCAAGACAATAAAGTCTGGGGTCTCAAAGTCGTCAACCAACAGGCAAATGTGGTCGTTGCCGTGGCCAAGCTGCTTCAAAATGGACACCTCATGGTGGGCCATGCGGGCCACCTCCGGGGAGGCCTTGAACATGGCCTTCAACGCCACCTTGCGGTTACTGAGGGTGTCCACGGCGAGAGAAACCTTGCCAAAGGAGCCCTTCTGGATGTGCCCCAGGTACCGGTAGCGGTTGTTGAGCAACGACGAGGAGCGCTCAAAAGCGGAGAAATCGTCTGCCATAGTGAGGGCCGGGAGGCAGGATGCAAAAAGGGGGGTGAATGCAGAAAAGAGTGGGCTTGTGAAAGAACGGAAAGTCGGGGGAGTGGTGATATTTTTGTCTTTTTTGCCGGAAAAAAGTCGGTCTGGGGATGCCGGATATTTAACTGCGATCGGTGCGATAACGAATCGTCAGTAGGAGATTGTGGGGCCCGGAGTGCGCACGAGACCTTGTTATCGGGAGTTTCTTTTTTCTTCTTTTCTTCTTTGAGTGATCCATTGTGCGCAGCCACACAGTCCACCTTTGGAAGCGCCCAGAAGGCTGCAGAAGTGTAAAAAATAAGGCGTTTCTGGGAAATCCACAGGAGAGCAGCAATTGAGGCAGTTGAGACCATTTTGTCCTATGGACCCCGGCATCTACCCCAGCACCTACCTGACACCCACCTTGGCACCACCCTGACAACCCTTAGTACTGCACACAACACGGTTAGGTCTATCTCGTATCTAATACGTCATGTTGGGCAATCACATTGTCTAGCCATTTAGCCCAACCTTGCATGGACTAGTCCAGATTGTAGAACAAAGAAAAGAATAGATTGAAGTGGATGAGAGAGTGGATGAAGAAAGAGTGGATGCAGAAAGAGTAGAGGAAGAAAGAATAGAGGAAGAAAGAATCGAGCGGGACAATCAAGAGGGCTCAGGGGTTCAAAAACTGCTGCCGCGTACACATTTGTCCATATTTATTCCACTAAAATACACATTAAGCCTTCAACAAGCGCTGGATCTCAGCCTCCAAGGACTTTGGCTTGGTCAAGGAGGAGTATCTCTCGACGACATTGCCCTTCTTGTCAATCAAGAACTTCTCAAAGTTCCACTTGATTCTGTTCAAGCCCAACAAGCCGCTCTTCTGAGACTTCAACCACTTGTACACTGGGTCGGCGTTGTCACCGTTGACCTCAATTTTCTGGAGAACGGGGAAGGAAACGCCGTAGTTGAGCTGGCAGAAGGAGGCAATCTCGTCGGCGCTACCTGGCTCCTGACCACCGAACTGGTTACATGGGAAACCAATGATCTGGACGTCCTGGCCCTCGAACTTCTTGTTCAATTCCTCCAACTCCTTGTATTGAGGAGTGAAGCCACACTTGGAGGCGACGTTAACAATGACAACAACCTTGCCCTTGAGGTCAGCGAAGGGGAATGGCTCGCCCTTGGAGTCCTTAGGAGTTAACTCGTAGAATTTCGACATGGTACTACTGGATGGTGGCTACGATGTTTACGGGAGTTGGCTGTATTTATTTTTTTTGCCCCGTTACGGAACGGAGGTTATGTGCGCGCTTCGAGGTCATCCTCATGCACCAGGGATTGAAATGTGCACACGTGACGCATGGCTGCAATAGCTGGGCACGCTCAATTAGGCTAAGTCCGCCCGCACCACCTGCGCCCTCCCTGGGTTGGCCCGTCCCGTAAAATGAGACACCTTCGGGTGCGGCTCGCCTACGTTTTCTGCCAGCGCAAGGCTGACTAATCTACACACCCAATCACACCACACGCAGCAACTATTAGCTAAACAAAAAACAAGTCTCCAACCAATCCCACAACCAGGATGCCAAATGCAGCCAAGCTCACCGCCGCACCTGCGCTGTACGCGCCAGACAACCGCTCCAAGTCCGCCGCATACGTCTTTTTGTTCATGGCGTCCTCCACCTCCTGCGTAATAGCGCTTTCTTCCTGAGCCTTGTGCGCTGGCGACCCTGGGGCCGACGAGTTCGGTGTCGACACGCCCAGCAGCGAGCTGTTCACGTGGATGTACGACTTGCCCAAGTGCGAGTCCTCGTCTCTAGTGGCTCCGCCTTCGGGCTGCTCCGTCTTTTCAACATGTGCCTTGTATGACTTGCTTCTCTGGCCAAGTCTGTATTCTGTGCCCCACGACTTGTAGTGGTATGCGGCAAGAGCAACCGGCCCGCCAATCGCACAGTAAACGAGATAAGGGTGCTGTGCAGACAGGGGCGAGTACTTGTATGCGGTGGAAAACAAGTAGGATGCCAACGATGCAAGGGCAACAGAGGCACCAGAGGCAACAAACACCCGCGAGACAATGCTGCTCAAGAGGTGCGAGCCCGAGGCCAGGTGGATCGACTCCTCCTTGTTCAAGCGGGCAAGCAAGTCTGGCACCGCCTTGTACTTCTGGAGTGCCATGGTGCCGGAGAGGAGCCCCAACGAGGAGGCTCCGATGATCTTGATAACTGTGATGCAAGTGCCCATTGGATGTCTTGTGTCCGTTGAGTGCTTTGTGAAAACGTAGGGGATGCGCTAGTGAGGGCTCACTTGCGGATTGGCCCCGTGGTCACGTGCGCACCGGGCGAAGGGGTTCTGATCGTGCTGCACGCCAGCCAATCCAGCACCGCCAGACGAATCCTGGGCTCCACCAAATTCCCTTGCCCTTATAACCTGTAGCACTACTGGTGTACGGAGCTACCGCAAGAAGTCCGGGAGGTTCTGGGAGTCCACCTGCACCGAAGCCACATCGAAGCTCTCAATCAAAAGCTCCACCAATATACGCCCGCCGCGGGCCCCGGCAAACCTTCGGTACTCCTCCGACACACTCGCAAGGTTCCACCCTTGGAGCCGGCGGAGACACCCAATGACGGCGCCTGTTCTGTGGCGGCCCATTCCGCAGCAAACTAGCAATGGGTAGTTTTCCTTATTGCTGATTGTCTCTAGGGCGTTTTTGATGGTGCGTTCGTCTAGCGAGTCCCACGGGTTGATGTTGGAGTAGTTGTAGTCGTTGATCATGCCGACGAACTCGATGTTGATGTTGCTTCCCGAGCAGTAGTCTAGAAAATCCTCGGCGGGCTCCTCGCTGGCAAGCCAGAGAATCGTCTTGAGGTTGAGTTCCTCCAAAAACAGCTGGTTGATCACCGACGGCTGGCCCGACCGGTAGAGCTGCTTCTCCACGGGGCAGAAATTAAGCGGTGGGATGATCCGCTGGATCGGATCCTTGTTGAGCTTTTTCTTGGTCACACTGCTGTTTGCCTCCGGCTGGGCTGTCATTCTTGGTGGCTGCTTGAAACGTATTGGCCTCGTGGATGAGAACATCTTAGTCACGTGGTCGCATTATATTTCTACCACTTCTTTCGACCACTTCTTCTTTCTTAAACCAAAGAAAGAACAACGAGGAAACCAAAGAGGATTTAAACTAAAATCAAGGAAATTGTATTTGATTTGGCGGCCCACCAGCGATGGTTGCCGAAGCCACAAGAAGAGTTTGCAAGGATTCAGAAAAGAAAATTGCCACAGAATTCAGGGATAGCCCCTGAATCGAGCCGGCGAAATCGCAGCCAAAAGTTATAGCCAGTATCACAACATTTACAGCCAGAGCTTCAGCCAGGCTGCAAATGCTAGGCGACGGAGCACAACAGCAGGTTTGCAGCCGACGCGTGGTGCGCGCACGACCAAACCCAAAACGGCGCACGGTGTTCAGACCAAGCAGCTACACCGTTGATCAAAGATGGCCAAAAAAGACACGAAAAAGGTGGCAGCGGCCGCCGTGGCATCTAAACAGGAGACCGACATAACGGTCAAGCCGGTGGCACACTCTGTGAATGACGTGTTCTCTGCCGTGAGAGCCACGTACGACGACTACAAAAAGACCCTTACTCCAAGACTCCAGTTGATTGACCTGTTTTTGGCGTTTCTCGTGGCATTGGGCGTGTTGCAGTTTGTGTATGTGATTCTCGTGGGCAACTTCCCGTTCAACGGGTTCCTCGGCGGGTTCATTGCGTGCGTGGGCCAGTTTGTCTTGACGGTGAGCTTGCGGTTCCACTACGCCAACCAAAGCACAACCGCCACCAAGAGCCTCTTCGCCAACATCACCCCGGAGGCAGCGTTTGGCGAGTACATCTTCGCAAGCTTGATCTTGCACTTCATTGTGTTCCACTTCATCAACTAGATAAATATATTACTCATACTTGAATACTTTTCATTTAACTTTTTTCTTCTTACTCTCCACGGCACAGCCGGTGTGCTAGACAATGGTGCAGCAGCCCCCCTTGGATTTAGACTCAGCTGGCTGGCTCTTCTGAGTTTGGCGGGCCGCAGCCTGCTGGGGGGCCTTCTGTGTTTTTGGCTCGGCCTTGGCCGTCTTGCTCTCGGCAGCCGGTTCCTCGGCGGCATTGGCGGCTGGCTCGTCCTGGTCCTTGGCAGGAAGGGCTGGGGCATTGGCCCTGGCCTCCTTCTGGTTGATCAAACGACCCAAGCCGTAGAATGCCTCCTCGACGTTGATTCTCTGCTTGGCGGACGTCTCCAAGAAGGGGCATCCCAACGACTTGGCAAACTCCAATCCCTCCTCGTACGACACCTGTCTCTCAATCTCCAAGTCGGACTTGTTGCCCACAATCAACACAGGCACGTCGTCGGTGTCCTTGACTCTTATGATCTGCTCGTAGAAGGTCTGCAACTCCTCCAACGAGTTTCTGAAGTTGATGGCGTACACGAGCAAAAAGCCCTCGCCGGTTCTCATGTATTGCTCGCGCATGGCCAGGTACTCCTCCTGGCCGGCTGTGTCCAAAATGTCCAACACAACCTGTTCGCCGTCAATGGTGCACTGTTTCCTGTAGGAGTCCTCGATGGTTGGGTCGTACTCGTCAACAAAATGGGACTGGATGAGCTGGATGGTGAGGGCACTCTTGCCGACGCCACCGCCGCCAACGACAACGAGCTTGTGTTCTTTCAACATGAAACGAGTGGAAAAACGAAAAAGTTAGTGATAGGGGAAAACGCACAGTGGTGGTTTTCTGCTTTGTTGGTGAGGTCAACCCACGAACGGTGTGTATGTGCACTACGCCAAAAAAAAGGCACTGGTGGAACGAGGGCGAGGGATATGGCCCTGCAGCGACCTGTTTTTACTAACAAAGCCGCCCCGCTTTCATCTGGCGCTGCGTAGATGCCACCTTCTTTCTTTCCGGGCCTTCTTCGGCTCGAGTCCGTGGTCCTCTCCTGTCGGACTCGGCATGTCCAGAGATGGTACTGCAGACAGTCCAGTCGTGCTGTCATTCTCTGTCCTGTTCGTCCTTGAGTCTTGGTTCTGTTTCTGTTATGTTTCTTTTTCTTTTTTTGTTTTCTGCTTTTGTTTTCTGCTTTTGTTCTCTGTATTGGTTGAGGCCGTCATTCTTTCCATCAATTTTTCCGTCATTTTTTGGCGGCATTCTCGTCAACGCACAGTGTTTTTTTTAAGGCCGGACATTTTCCGCGCCGGTTTTTTACTTCTTCTGCTTCTTCATCTTAGCCAAGCACTCGTCACAATACCACTTCCCCTTTGGCGGATTCTTAAATCCAATGCACGGCAAGTGGAACCACTCTCTCTTACAGTTGTCGCCGTCACACCCAACCATCTCGCCAAACGAAACCTGGTTGCAGTAGCAGTACGTGGGCTCCCCTGATCCTCCGGAGCCCGGTCCGACTTTCGCGCCCGCCCCGGTCTCGTCTTCTCTTTCCTTTTTCGGCTTGCCCACTGCCCGCTTCTTGTCTGGGGCCGCCACCGTGCGGTCGTCATTCCGCCGTTTCTTCACGTTGACCCCGTTGTCCACTGGTGTCAGCTCCTTGCCGTTACGGCGGCGTTTTGGATCATCGTCGTCGTCCTTGTTGGCCTTCCGGGCGGCTAAAGCCTCCCTCCGGGATTCCGACCGCTGGGACTGCGCCAGTTTGGCTGCTTCTGCCGCCAGCTGGGGGTCCTGGACCATAGCCCGGTGGTTGAGCGGCCCAAGCCGCACCAGCTCCGGAATCTCGTTGTTGCCCACAATCACATTGTAGTCGTTCTTGATCCGGTACATGTGCTTGGCAAGCACGTCCGACGCCACCGACGCCACGTGCATTTTCTCCTCTAAACAGGGGATCACGTCAAAAATGCGTCTTCTCACAAGATTGAGCTGGTGGAGCTTGGCCTCTCTCGGCATGGCGTCGTCCTTGTTGTCCAGGTGGAGCTGCTCGATGTAGCTGGTGATCTGGCGGTTGATGGTTGGAACCAGGTTGATACACTTGGCGTCGATCTCCTTGAGCAACGTGAAGTACCGGACGAGATCCATGGGCAACGCCTCAAAGGCGTCCAGGATGTCGTTGAGCCCGGGGAGGAGCTCGTTGGCGTTGCTGATGTTCTTGGCTTTCTGCTTGTACTGGAAGAAGTACTGGCCGGGGCGCTGGTCCGCTCGGGCTTTTTCCACAAGCCGCTGCGACTTTTGTCTGGCGGGGAGATCTCTGTGCATGGTGGTTAGTTCCGCTGAGCTGACTTGTGCGGATAAGGTGGTGGGGCGCGTGATATGGACCACGTGCGCGTGAAGCACGTGCAATTTGAGCACGTGCAAAACAGCCAAAACACGTGAAAGTCCGCACGTGCACAGCGCACGTTCTGATTGCAGCATGTCACGTGGACTACACTCCCGATTGCAAATCGAGCCCGACAACCGATACCCAAATGGCGTCATGCTCGGCCTGACTTGCCCCAGTGCCGGTTGAAACGATTACGTAAACGCGTCTTTGGGATTTGCGCAAATCCCTGACGCCCCAGGCAGAAGCCAGCCAATTCAATTAGAGAAAGTCTTAAAAATCAAGAGCCAGTTGCTTAGGTGGCGTGGTTGCGGCTGGTTCGGCTATTTTTCCGTGTTGTTCTGTGCTTGCGTTTTTAATTTTTTTTGTGTTAATTTTTTTTTTTTTTTTTTTTTTTTTTTTTTTTTTTTTTTTTTTTTTTTTTTTTTTTTTTTTTTTTTTTTTTTTTTTTTTTTTTTTTTAATGTTATTTTGTTCTTGCCTCCCGCCCCATGCTCAAAGCGCCACACTTTGCCTCTATTAAGCAAACCAGGCCCAACCTCCTCAGAATGGCTCCAGCACTTCCAAGCCCGTGTTTCCTTCCATATTCGCTACCATGAGTTTTTCTATTTTCGGAGAAGACTCTCCCCCTAAGGGCTTGCCAAGCCCGGACAATTACCTAGCCCAGCGGAACGCCCCTGTGGCCATAGAACAGAATGTCAGTTACGCCAGATCCCTAAGAGATAAAGACCGGCGGGCCGTGCTAGCCTCGTCCCAAACATCACTGCCCCACCTTTCCCGGCTGCCGGCGGTGCTGCCGCTAATATCTCCGAATCCCGGTGGCAAACCCAAAGTCACGTTGCCGCTGCAAAAACCACAGGAAAATCACAGCCAGAACCACTCCAACGAGGACGAGCGGTTCCTCCAGTTGGCCCACGAGGCCCTCGTGGCCACCACAGAAAAGTCAAATCTACTAGTGGACCCAACCATTCAGGATCTCTTGGCCCGGCTCAAATACGCCCAGTCACCGCATGGTAACCCAATAAAACGAGGCGACCAGGTGGTGGCCAACGACAACGGCCAGTTGATGATCCAGCAGTTTTACGACGGGTTCCCCAACATGAGCAACGATATATTCACGTCCTCGTCCAACCACCCGTCCAACACAGACAACACGGCGTGGAACTTTCTTTTGGACAAAAACGAGCACTCCTTTGACGACCCGAGAGACGACCACAGCGACTCCCACGACGACCGCAAGTTCCCATGCCCGAACTGCAACATGTCGTTCCGGCGTTCCAGCGACTTGAAGCGCCACGAAAAGCAGCACCTCAAGATCCCCGCCAACATCTGCCCTGATTGCGGCAAGGGGTTTGCCAGAAAGGACGCGCTAAAACGACACCGCGGCACCCTCACGTGCAAGCGCAACAAGGACAAGCGGCTACACCAGCACAACTTGCAGTATCTCAAGAAGATGTAGCCCTAGTTGACCTAGGGCTTATTTACCCGAACCCGCTGTGTAGCTTACGTAAGCGCCCGCACGCGGCTCTGGGTTGCGCATCGATCAACAGTGGTTTTTCCGCTCCCGGGCTCATAACCAGCATGTGAACAGACTCCGGCAAGTTTGCTCCGTGCCGGAAGATTAGCTGGATCTACTTCACTTCATATCTATTCCTTCATAAGTCATAATAAACACCCCAGGCTGAGTCTTGGCACAACGTAATCGTCTTATCTTAGCGCATTGCGCATTTTGGCACCCTGTCAAATAATCCCCGCGTACCATGCACCTCTCTTATCCGGACGCCTACCCCAGGCCATCAATCCGGGGTTATTCCAAAAACAGTATGAGGTTTTCTTGGATTTTCTGGTAGATTGAGATAGAAGAAGATATACTCCCGAGAGCCAGTTCAATCGGGGCTCTGTGGTGGGTATTATTTGGGTTTAGCTTTCACACCTGTCTTATCTGGAAATCACGTGACACGAATTAGTCTATATTGCTTCTCTGGTGGGTGGGTTGCTAAGGATTTGCTTGAATTAAAGCCAAAGTGTAATTGAGCTTGAAAAATGCCAATAGAGGTCAAATGTGTGTATTTGGCCAAATCTTATATGAGTACGTCTTCTATGACCAGATCTCGAGTCAATACTAGAAAACATACCTTGGAAGGTGACAAATTCCTTATCCTTCTTTAAAATGTCATTTATTACCACTTACTGAGAAACAGATGTGTTTACAATCTTGGAATGGAAATGAACCAGTACATCCCTAATTATCATGGGTTTGGACATCTATTGTTACCAGCTGCAAACGTATCCTAAGTTGTAGATGTTTTAATCTATTAGTAATGTTCCTGAACTTACAATAAGATCCAGGGAATTATACATGAAGCGGAACACATTTACTTAGAAACCTTTACAACAATAATCTTATCAGTTGTGCACCAATTAGCACGAAAACCTATAGTATATACATTGTAATCCATACTGACTATACTCCATAACAATAGAGATTATACTACAAACTAGGTAGAACCACTCTTGAGCGTACTTTTCTGAACAAAACACAAACTCCCTAGAGCAATTGCAATTTGGACCCACTATGAGAAAGCCACACCTATCAAATCCATCAATTGCATTTTCACTAATCAACAAAAGTACAAAAATCTCAATTGCTCACTCAAAAATCACATTTGCAAAATTTGTGGAAAGGATGTTGATTTTGCAACTTTATTGCTGAGTCACGCGACCAAACCGTGTGCGAGTCATCAGGGCATGTGTCAATTTGTTCGCAAATTGCCAAGCATATGTGGTTCTATTAATTTCTGCCAAAACCGTCTCGTGTCATTGTCACGAGCCGACTTGTTGCTTTTCTTTGGGTTTTCCATATCTCTGCCATTTTTATTCTCCCTAATTTTTTGTACTACTGCATTGTGGCTGCTCCACTTGTCGGGACAAAGCGTCGGGTTATTCCGGGGCCACATCACATGACCGCGGAAATCACATTCATGACGTCAACCTCCAACGTCCTACTCTCCTGACCGACAGCCAAGACCAACTACCGCGGTTTGGTCGTTATTGCCCAAAACGTCTTCGGCTCCGAGTATGGTGATGCGACAGCTGACGGCTGAGTCACAATGAAAAAGAAACCAAGAGACCAAAAAAGAAACCAAAAAATAAAACAAAAGAAAAATACCAGCACTTAAATGAAAAACAAAATCAAAAACCAAAAACCAAAAAACAAAAGAGCGATAATGTAGGCATTGTAGGCAATGGATACATTGACTTCTCAGTAATTATTTGGCTTTGGCTTCGCTCCATTCTGCCGAGGCCTCGGTAGTTCATGCAGAACGGTGCGATCCCCAGAAGCTCACCAACCACGGCTATTTCATGCTCCCGGTAGTACTTAAAGGCACCACCCGCAGCGCATTTTGCAACCCACTTTTTTTCTGCAAACGCCAATTCAAGATGTCCTCCCCAGTGCAGAGATTACAGCATGTGGCCCAGATCATAACAAACTCCACCAACGCCCCGGCGCCCGGCAACCTGTTGAAGCCCCGCCATCCCTTTAAAATCGCCGTCATTGGCTCCGGCAACTGGGGCACCACCATTGCCAAGATTCTCGCCGAAAACGCCGCCGTCAGACCCCACTTGTTTAAACACCACGTGGACATGTGGGTTTACGAGGAGAAGGTTGATGGCCGCAACTTGACTGAGATCATCAACACCGACCACGAGAATGTGCGCTATTTGCCCGGCGTTCAGCTTCCGGCCAACTTGAGGGCAAATGCCGACATTGTCGAGGTGGCAAAGGACGCCGACTTGTTGGTGTTCAACTTGCCCCACCAGTTCTTGCCCAAGATCTGCGCCCAGTTGCGTGGTCACGTGAAACCCCAGACCAGGGCGATCTCGTGCCTTAAGGGGCTTGAGGTGACCCCCTCTGGCTGCAAATTGTTGCTGTCGGTGATCACGGAGGAACTCGGGATCGCCTGCGGTGCGCTTTCCGGCGCCAACTTGGCCCCCGAGGTTGCCAGACACAAGTGGTCTGAAACCACCGTTGCATACACCCTCCCTCCTGACTTTAAGGGCCCAGGCCTCGACATTGACCACGATGTGCTCAAGGCCGCCTTCCACAGACCTTATTTCCACGCCCAGGTTGTGCAGGACGTTGCCGGCGTGTCTGTTGCCGGGGCTTTGAAGAACATTGTGGCTTTGGCTGTCGGCTTTGTCGAGGGCCTCAAGTGGGGCGACAACGCCAAGGCTGCCATTATGCGTGTGGGGCTTTTGGAGACAATCCGCTTTTCTCAGACATTCTTCCCTGAGTCTCACATGTCCACTTTTACCCAGGAGTCTGCCGGTGTGGCTGACTTGATCACCACGTGCTCCGGTGGTAGAAACGTTAAGGTTGGCCGTTACATGGCCGAAACCGGCGAAGACGCCCAGGTGGCGGAAAAGAAGTTGTTGAACGGACAGCTGTCCCAGGGTATCATCACTGCCCGTGAGGTGCACGAGTTGTTGACCAACGTGAACAAGACCAAGGAGTTCCCCTTGTTTGAGGCCACCTACCAGATCATCTACGGCAGTGAGTCCATTGAGAACCTTCCTCGCTTGTTGGAGGAGTGCGATTAGAGGCCTCTTGCAGGCCGCGTATAGCTATTTATTGATGGGAGTCGGTTTAATATACATATTATACAATTATATTCATGCTAATGCTGTTGCCTGGGGCGTCCCATATATACTGTAGGCATGCACCTACTGGTGCTTTGCTTTTTTGTTTCTGTACTTGACGAGGAACTTGTCCATGAAGCCGTTGGAGAAGTCCTTGATTTTCTTGAGTTTGTGTGAGTCGAGCTCCGCTGGTGGTGTCAGCGTGGCGTCCTTCTTCACCTCCTTGGCCGCTAGTATGTGCACCAAGTCCTTGGCACAGCCCTTGATGTTGTCGTGGCCAATCTCCGCTTCGTGCTTCTTGATCATGTTTGGCACGTACTTGGCAAATGCTTTCGTCCAGAGGGCTTCTGGAGAAACTGCCGGCTTGGACTGCTTCTTCTTGCGGTCCCGGATCCGCTCGAACTTCTCCTGGCGGAGCTGCTCAGCTGCACGTTTCTTTTCCTCGGCTTCCCGCTGCAGCTGTATAATGAGCTCGTGCAAGAGCTTCTCCTTGTTGCGGACCTCGTTGAACTGGTCCTCTTTGAGCTTACGAAGACGCTCTTCCTCAATAGAGGAAACATCCCGCAGCTTGGGCCGGCCATTTTTCGGCTTGAGCTGTTTCTTTGGCTTTGGTTCTTCTGGAACCGAACCCTCGGGCCGGTCCCACCTCAGAATGCCGAGCTCCGCATGGTAGTAGTACGCCATGTTGGAGTTTGGATCAAATGCCTTCTGCCATCCGTCCGGAAGCTCGTCCTCCTCGACTGTGTACAGCTTCAGGGGCAGCTCGGAACGAGCATTCCTAGAGAAGCCGGGAGAAGCCGGTCCGTGGTCGGTAGGCAGCTGTGGCTCGTGCTTGGGGATCCGGTACGCCATCTCCAACTTGCTCCATTCGGCAAGAAGCTCCAGCGCAAGATCATGCACCCTTCGGCTGCCCAGCTCCTCGACAATGTGCTTGACAACATCTTCGATCTGCAGCAGCTCGATTTTGTTACGCGTCATCAGTGGCCACTTCTTGAGAATCAGCAACACCTGCACCGTCAAGTCGTCGTCGGCAGTACCGTACTCCTTCAACACCTGCGAAAGCGTCTTGTAACCGTGGAGCTTCACGATAGAAGCGTTTGTTTTCTGGTCATCTGTAAGATAAAGCCTCTCCACGAGCTTGCCTGCAACCACAGAGCTCTCTGCCTTCATCAAGGCACCCATGACCTTGTTGACATCAACCTCGTCTAGAGGCTGCACCGAGAGTTGTGCCACAAACTCGTCGTGATTTTCCAGCTTCTTGTGTGTCTTCAACCACGTTCTCTCCTCTGCTCTGGTCACGCCCAACGCCTCCAGAAGCCCGTCGGGAAGCAAAAGAGCAGCGTCGGTCTGGGTCTTTCCACCCATCCAGCCCAAACAGTTGGGAGCACCGCAGTAGCACTTTTGCAGCTGGGCACCGTAACGGTCGACGTTGTAGTCGAACGTGATCTCCTCTCCTCTCTTGATGTCCCGACGGGCGAAAATACCCATCCGGAGCTTATCTCCGACGACCCACTTGTCCACGAACGCATTTGGAGCACACAGGTGGTTGCAGAAACGGGCAAGCGAGCCCTTGACGGTGGCATCAATGAAGGCGTTTTTCGTGAGCATCATGAAGTAGAAGTGCTTCAAGCGCCGCTGGTCGTACTCAACCATTCTTTTGCGGAACGCTGGCTCGTCCACAACCTCACCGATGTACTCGTATATAAACAGACCCTCGGAAAGATCGGTCTCGGTGACCAAGCCGTAGCCCTTCATCTCTGTAGCCACCACCTTCACCGACGCATACTGCCGTTTCTGGAACCGCTGGTTCTGACAGTTACGCCCACACAGACACAGGTTGTTGACACACTCGACAGAAGTGACCCGGTTGATACAGTTCAGGTGTTCACCGCAGGCCAAGTTTGTTTCTGTCTCGTCGTCCCACTGCTCCTCACAGTCGCAGCTCATGCGCTCCTTCAGCCCCGTGCTGCCCAACTGCCGCTGGCTGTATGTGCATTCCGGAAGCTCCACAAACTTGCTTTTCGCCTCCGCCGTCTTGTCCGCCGCGTCGATGAATAGCTCCGTCATCAGTGTTGGTGTTGTTGATGGAAAATCGTTGTACTGCAGACGATGCGCAGACGACACCAGTGCGAAGCTTGTGGAGTACTTGGCCATCCTGGCCATGAGCGCAGCGAATGGACAGCATAAATTAAATCATTAAATTTTAAAAAATTTGAAGTGTCGATGAACATTGGAAGTGGTCAGAATGTTTTGGATGTGTTTTCTTTGATTTTTTAAATTAATTTTTTTGGTATCCACATGTGTTTGTCGTGATACCGCTGGCTAGTATCGCTGGCTGTGGGCGCAGCGAGTAAACAAAAATTATTCTGACTCCGCTGAGTTCTGAGGTTTCAGAAAGAAGCGGATTGTTTTAGAGCCGCCTTTATGGAATCAAGATATCCAAGGGTTGATAAATATTGAAAATGCAACATAAAAGATAAAAAAAAAAAAAAAAAAAAAACCTAATTGTAGGCATGTTCTGTAGGTATAGTAGATGCAAATTGTCTTAACAGTTCGTTCTGGGGTTAAGGCGGATGAATTCTCTGTATTTTGGTGCCCGGAATATCTTGAATTTTAAGATAAAAAGACAAAAGAAAGTGTAGGAAAAAGTTATCAGAAAAAGAAGGAGTAGATTGGTGAAATGACGGTTATGGGGTGGCAAAAGCGCTAGGTGGCTTTGATGTTCAGTATTTGCAGCCAGGCCAAAATGAGATAAATGCGGTCTTCTCAATAACATTGCCATGGCTGTAAAAACAACAAAAGTTCAGTCAATTCAGTTTCTTTATTGCCAGAAACTGATTAATTCAATGTGAGTTCTTATTTGTAAGAAACTATGAACTTTTGAAGCTCTTTTAGATGTCGCTCAGAATCTCATTCTTCACGGGATTCCCGGGTATTTGTGCAAAAATGTCATTTCAATAATGTTTCATGAAGATTTGGCAAATCGTATTTGCTGCTGGACCACAAAGACCCAGGCTCCGAAATCCATTTTTGGAAATCTTTAGACGAACCTCGGCACTCTAGCAAGGTTCAAACTACGAAGGATAAGCATATCGGGGATATCATTGCATTGGCATTGGTCCTTGGTGAGGGACATTAGAATGGTGGTGAACAGGGATATATTAGTTGTCCAGACGGCACCTGCTCCACGAGCAATAAATTAAATAAGTGTTGGGGTTGAAAAAGGTTGATTACGAAAGCAACTCCCTGATGGCCTGCGAAAGCAACTGGTTGTAATGCGTTTTGATGCGGGGGTTGACGTGGGCTTCGTCGTTGATTTTGGCCACGGTTTCGGTGATTTTCTCAAGCACATGCTCAATGTGGTCGATTCTGTGCTTATCTCCGGCGTTCTGGTGTGGCGTGAACACCTTTTTGATGGAGGTTCTGTAGCTCAGCCGCTCTGGGTCGTTTTGGAAGTACGACGTGATGGGAGATGCAGCCACCGGCGAAGTCTTGACTTTTTTGCGTTCTCCAGACCGCATTTCCATGAGCTTGATTTCTCTGGCACGCAAACTGATGAATATCGTTCGTGTGGTGACTCTGGAAAGACCACAGTGGTTCTGGAAGAAAATCAAGTCGTTTTTCATGGCATTGAGCACCTGAGGCTCAAGCTTCAGCAGCAGCGGACACAGCTGGACGGCATATTCGGGCCGGAACTCCTCCAAAAATGCAGCATTGGCCAAAAGCGGTTTCTGCTTATAGACTGGTTTTCCGGAAACCGCCTGGACTTCCAACGTGGAGCCACCGGAGTACTCTATTTTCAGGTTCATGATCTGGCTGCACTTTTCTTGGATGGTTTTCTGGTTCACACAATCTAGCAGTTTCACGTGGTCACTGGCTAGCGGCACCACCACGGCAGTTTTCAGTCTTTTGAGCCCAACCAGCGGCATGTCGGTGCCTTTGGGCATATTGCCAAGCATGTGTTGAGTTCTGGAGGTTCTGGACTTCCGAGGGCTGCCCCAGTCCTGGTCTATCAGTGGAGATGGAGAACTGAGGGACAAAACCGAGGGTTTCCTCAGGAGTTCCGGTGGTTCCGGGTCGTGGACCAAAGAGCTCCGCCACTTGTCCAAAAACGATCCGCCTAGCTTGGAAAACGAGTAGTTGGATGCACTCAGCGAAAATGATGAGTTCAATGACAGCGAAAGATATGCCATGGAAGATGATGTGGACAACAGCGGCTTGCCGTGGATTGGAATATGTGCTGTGACAGGAGTGGATATGTATGACGATTCCAAGGACGGTTTACCGGTAAACGACACACTGGCGGTGCCTTTCCCGACTTCCCAGCCTTTGTTTGACGAAATCAGCACCGATAGCAGTTCATCCGAGGAGTCTGCCAGCTGGCCACCTCTTTTTATAGGAATTGGCTGGGACACCGTTGTGGATGTGTTTTCTGGGATTCGGCTTTCAGCTGGGGTTCTGATCTCCGACGTTCGGCTTTCCGTCCGGCTCTCTGGCTTATAGTCAAAGTAACTTTCGTGGATTTCCTCGTCTTCGTCTTCCAAAGACCGGTCATAGTCTGAATCCGAGACATACGGCTCAAACTCCACGTTGGGGATCACACCGTTGAGAATGAAGATGAGTTTCTTGGCCACCATGGAGTTTCCTGTCATCACCACGAGTCTGGTGATTTCCTTTTCGCCAGCCACTGTACTAAACGGTTTTTGCGCTAGCAGGCCTCTATACTGAAGCACCAAAGCCATAAGACTGGCCAAAAAAGTGTGGGAAAGCTCTGGCTCTGGTGGGTTATAATGCTGGGAGAAGTTGGAATGCAGATGGAGGGAAACAGGATTCCGGCCATCCTTGAGCTCCAACCAGTTTGTCACTTCTAAGGCCCAGTTGACCATTATGGACTTGAACCGAGTGGCCGGGTGGTCAAAGGAGTACTTCATAAGGGGACTGGCCAGAATGAGCCGAGGAGTGTTGCTGCCAAATTGGACCAAACGGACCAAGTTGTGGAGCTGGGCTGGAAGATCTGCGTCGTGCTGGAGAACTTCTGTGGGGAACAATATGCGTTTGTTGTTGATATAGGGACAGATGCAGTTGACGGTGGAGCAGCGCAAAACGGCCAAGAGCTTCTTGGTGACGAGTTTCTGCACTATTATCAAGTAGTGTGTGATGGCCTCCCAGTTGTGGAACACCACCTCTTCTAGAGACTGGTCCGAGTACGGAATTGCAATTCCGATGGCAAACCGACTATTGACAGAAGGCTTCAGATCTCGTATTCCAGGAGTTCCTCCCAAAGAGTACAGCCGTTCCTTTAAGGGAAGTGCAGCCTGTGGAGCCCAGCTCGGGTCCTCCACCGGCACAAGATCAAGAAACCCGTTTTTGTCGGTCACCAGAAAGAGCTTCGTGACAAGAACAGCCTGCAGAGAACCACTGCCAGAAAACAGAGGCAAGTGGTGGACCTTAGTGGCAGTGTGGCTTTCACTGGAAGGAAGCCCCCGGCCAAACATATAGTCGTTCAACTCGTTGGCACTGGGAAGCTGCTTGGATGGGAGCACTTTGTGATCCGGCAGAGCGAAAAACACAGAGTTGGCTGCTCCAGGCAGATGCACCACATTGGCAGCGGAGTCGAAAAGAACCTGCTTGCTCCGGAGGTTTCCGCCGTCCTGGGACACCACAAGACGGAATTTCTTGCTGTTGGCCACATGAACGGTGTTTTTGAGTGTCACCAGACCATACAAGATTTCCCGGGTATAGCTGTCTTCATAGGAGCTGGATATCTGCAGCTGGGGCTGGGAGGATCCGTTTTGCACCGGGTTTGGCGGTTTCAGCATCGACTGCTGCTTGAAGAGTCGTCCAAGCATATCGGTATGTGTGTGTTGGCAATCAGAGTGCCCAATTCATTCTGGGCTGGTTACTTTGTATGGAGAAGGAGGAAATAGGAGCTTTTTGCACTTGGAAGTTCGGGTGTTTGGGTGTCTATGACTTGAACTCCGTTTTCAGTTCAAGTCGGAACTGTGTTCCTGGAATAGGTTCTGGCTCGGGTTCCAGAACCGAGACCGTTTGCCCCATGCAGGCGGGGTAGCCCCATGCAGATGGCAAAGAAAAAGAAACCAAAAGGAAAAATCTGAAAAGAAAGGCGAATAGAAAAATTGCCGAATGAACAGTTCAAAAAAAATATACTTCTCTAAATCAAGACTGGAGCTTGGCACCCTTCTAACCGTTAGCCAAGCTAGAGCCCCGGACAGCTCGCCGAAACGCCGACACTGCATATACTACTGGGTCCGCTCACATGGCTTCACGTGAGCAGATGCATTCGCTTACATACCCATTACTTTTATGAACCTCACTGTGCAACCCGCTCTAAGGCGTCGAGCAAAATGTCAGCGTGTTTTTGCTCAAACATCAAGGTTGGCCGCAACCGCACCGAGAAATCGCCACAGCCGCCAACGTTGATGCCGGCCCCACGCAACTTCAAGAGAAGCTCGTTTCTGTGCTGGGCACTGTCGCAGTCCCATGCTATGAATGTACCGTAGCCCTTGCCTCTCAAGTTGCTGATCACCTTTGGATACTTTTCGGCCAATGCCTCCAAGTGGGTGTACAAGTAGTCACCGACCTCGGCGGTTCTCTCCACCAAGTTGTGCTTGCTGATTTGCTCGTAGATGGCCTTGGCGAGAATGGCTCTGGTTGGATCTCCGCACCACGTGTTGAACTGGCGGTATGGCTGCGAAGGCTGCAACTCAGGGTCAGCAAAGTAGAACCCAGCAGCCTGGAACTTCTTAGAAAATGTCACCATGTCTGGTGGCTGCGTCATGTTCCAGTGCTCGTGAGCCCAGAATTTTCCTGAAGCACCCACGCCGGTTTGCACTTCATCGACAATCATCAAGATTTCATGCTTGGTGGTGATTTCTCTCAAACCGTTGAAAAACGCAGGAGAGGCGTGGTTGTCGCCTCCCTCAGACTGCACTGGCTCCACGATGATGGCAGCAATTTTGTGTGGTGGGTAGCTCTTGATGATGCCCTCAAAGAGCTCAAGGCACTCGTTTTCCTCTTGGGCGTTTTCAGCCGCATACTCATTCAATGGGTACTTCAAGCGGGGGAAAGGTGCAACAGGCCAGCTGAATGCAGGGATGTCCAACTTGTGGAGAGGCTTGGATCTTGTGGCTGAAAGAGAGCCAAAGAGTCTGCCGTGGAAGCCCTTTTCGAATGACAAGATAACTCTGTTTGGAGATCCTGGAGGCAAGTTCACCATGCAAGATTGCAACTCTTCGGCAGAAAAGTCCATGGATCCACGCTGTTTGGCTGCCTGGTACATGAAGGCAGCTTTGAAAGCAGTTTCATTAGCACAGGAGCCAGAAAGGGCTGTCCAGACCTTGTTCATCCCTGGAGGTGCGGCTGCTAAAATGCCGTCTTTCAAGATCTCAGCATAGTCTGCCTGGGGGAAACAGGCCAAGGCAGGACGATTAATCATGGCACTCACCATTTGTGGAGAGCTAGCAGCCTGTGCCAAAGCTGGGTTGTTGTAACCAAGCGGAATCGATGCGATCTGGCAGTACACATCTAACAACTTGTTGCCATCTGCATCTGAGATGTAGTTACCGACGGAGTTGTGGTAGTCGGAAACAAAATAGGAAGCTCTATTGTCAAAGACGGAGCCGAGTTCCTCATTAATGGCTAGAGACTTGGGACCTGGGATGCGTTCAGTGGCGAACGTAGGAAGCTCTGGTTCGTGGGGAAAAACCTCGGCTGCAGGCGATGACACCAATCTCCTGGAGACGATGGATCTGATGCTTCTCCTCAACATGGTGGGAGAACGACTAAAGTAGATAAACTGGGAGCCACGGAATCGATTTCTGGAGCTCGATTAGTCTAAATTAAAGCTACTTTGGCCAACCCGAACCAATTTGCAGCATCTTATAAGGGTCCATGTAGGGCGTGTATACTGCACACACGAGCAGAAGATTGCGGGCACCGCACCAATTGGCGGGGCGACCATCCCGACGCACTTTGGGACTCGATTCCCGATAATCAATGTGGAAAGCGGGTGCGAACAGCCGTGCCAGAAAAAAAGATAAACCAAATTTCTTGACCTTCTGCATAGAGGCGGAGTCCTGTATGACTTTTGTCCATTTTCTACCCAGCCATCTTTCTATGGTTTAATTAGTGGAGTTTGAATCCACGGGGCTGGCAATATGCATTATGAGATCATTGTAGGAGGGGCCAAGTTACACAAAAAGGCCTAAAAACTGATACTTTTTGTTCTGTAAATAGCGGCCCCGGCCAAATCCTCCACCAATTTCACAGCAGGGAAGGCCCTATTTATATAAATGTGGGCTTAAGTTGTTTCAGGCCGGTGGCGAGTTTTGCAGCCAAGCAGATCCGCGCAAGTATAAAAACGGATCATCTGCTGATGTTTTTCTTGCTCAGGGCGCCACGGGCAAAAAAGACGTTTTTACGGTTGATGGTACGGGTAAAAATCTATAAATTGGTAATTTAGAGAACGGCACCGGCGCTATTAACGAGAATAGACCTCTCGGTGTATTTATAGTAACTACGTCACTCCGAAGGTTCTCTGAGTACAGCCTCGTTCCAGAACGCGCCACGATGCAGTGCAGCATAAAAATGACTGATGCTGAAACAAACCGTCAACTTTCTATACATACAGATAGACAAGGATGAGTGAAGAAGGCCACCTTAAGAAATTCATACACAAGATTGCCGGGCAGCCGGAGTCGTACCTGAAAAAGTCCCGATTCACCTTTGGGAAAACCTTGGGTGCTGGGTCTTTTGGTATCGTCAGATATGCCAGAGATAACATCACCAACGAAGAAGTCGCAGTTAAGATCATTCTTAAGAACGCCTTGAAGTCCAAGGAGCAAGAGAACGCCATTGTGGACGAATTGAAGTTCCTCCAGCAGTTGGACCACCCCCACATTGTTGGGTTCAGAGAGTGGTTTGAGTCCAAGGACAAGTTCTACTTTGTCACGCAGTTAGCCACTGGTGGTGAGTTGTTTGACCGGATTGTGCAGCAGGGCCGTTTTACCGAACATGATGCTTCTCTTGTTGTGGTCCAGATACTAGAGGCCATTGTGTACCTTCACGACAAGCAGATTGTGCACCGTGACATCAAGCCGGAGAATGTGCTCTACTTAAACCAAGACCCAAACTCGGACGTTGTGTTGGCCGATTTTGGCATTGCCAAGCAGCTTGGCAAGGACAATGAAAAGATCATGAACTCTGCCGGTTCGTTTGGCTACGCTGCACCAGAGGTGGTTATGGGCATTGGCCACGGAAAGCCATGCGATGTGTGGTCTTTGGGTGTGGTGACCTACACGCTTTTGTGTGGGTACTCCCCATTCCGGTCAGAGAATGTGGATGACTTTATTGAGGAAGTCAGACACAACAATGCGGTGATTTTCCACGCAGACTACTGGAAGGACGTGTCTAAGGATGCAAGAAGATTCATCATCAAGGCCCTTCAGTTTAAACCAGAGGACCGTTTGACTGCACGGGAGCTTCTCAACGACACATGGCTCGTGGACATTGCCAAGGAGCACAAGGACGCGGACTTGTTGCCAAACTTGAAGAAGAACTTCGACGCCAAGGCCAAGTTCAGACAGGCCATCGAGGTTGTGAAGCTTGCCAACAGAATCAAGAAGCTCAAGGGGGCACAGACAGAGGAGGACGACGACCCGAGCGAAATCGACTTCTTCGGCGACGACGGACTTATCGGCGGACTGGACTTGCCCTCGGAGGAGCAGCAGGCTAAGGAGAAAGAGGAGAAGAAGAAGGAAGACAATAAAGGCCTCTTCAACTGGAAGAAGCTCCACGAGGCGTTGACTTCGGACAGTGACCACTCCAAGGCATCTTTGGGAGCACCTCGGGATGCCGAGGCCAAAGAAGACAAAGATCGGTCTGCGTTGGGCGAGGACGCATTGTTCCAGTTGGTGCAAGCGGCACAAGAGAACAAGGAGCGGGTGAAGGAATACCAAGAGAAGCAAGCCTAAGGCGTGTTGTCATGGGCGTGGCAGCGCAGAGCATTGCCTTACGTTAGTGATATAATCAGACCAGGTGCCGCTTGTACGGAGGCCTAGCGGAACAATACATTTACGTAGCTAAGTGTTTTAGAATAGACCCTGCAGATAAAATGACAGCCTTGAGCTAAATGGGGACCGTATCGGCACTGGAGTTCCATTGTGCAGGCCGGATGATGTAAGGAAGTCGGAAGCGCATACGTAGTAGACAATGCGCTAAGAGCTGCAGGACGGAAATCGCCACTAAAGTATAGCCGGTCCGCCGGGTCTCGCCACTTTACAGCTGACAAAAGCGGGCCGGCCCCGCGGCTGTTTTTCTGGCTGCCTCTCAAGTTTATTACAGGTATGAAAAATTAAATTTACGGCTTAGCAGTTTTGACTACGAACTCAATTTTGATTACGGGTACTCAAATTTTCCCGTGCGCCGGCTCGGAAGTTACCGTAGTCCGATGTACCGCCAATACCGGTGCCGTGCCTCAATATACGGCAGTTAGAGAAGCGTACTCAGCCTGAAACAAAGCCAGTTTTTTGCAACCTAGCCACAGCGGCATGGGAACCTAAAAAACCTAAAACAGCTCTTCTCTAAAACTGCGCCTGTCGCTGCCATGACAAAAGAAGAGTTCTCTTTTCTTTTTCCTTTCTTTTTTTTTTTTTTTTTTTTTTTATTTTTTTTGTTATTTAATTCAGTCTGCTTGATGCACAGGGTGCAAAAGTGAGACATGCAAGTGGCGAGGAAATTATCAAAATAGAAATAAGGGACACTACTCGTAAACGTGGAGCGCGGTAATCGGTGTGATTAGAGACATCCTGCATATTGCGCAACAGATTCGACTCACGGTTTTTCACAAAGTGGTGGCACCCACGGGGTCATTCGGGGGGTTTTTCGGTATTACTGTCTTGGCACCTCCCCACACTTTGTTGTAGATTGAGTGACATGCTGTTTTACTGCCAAGGTATCAGCATCTGATATCCTGCGTGCTTATGCGGAAAACGGCACCTGACCGGGAAAAGTTTCCTATGCATAGTTAGGTGGGCGTGGGCTAAAGCTTCCAGAGGTGAGGTTAAGAAGCACTAGTGGTAGGGAAAAATAAGTGAGCGGGTTGAGTGTGTGTCACGTGACTGCGATATCAGCTGTTTTCGGTAACACCCGTTCGCTTACGTCGCAGTCAGCCAATATTAATTGACTAATGCCACGTCTATACTGCGATTTACAGTGCTGTGCGGGTGCATTTGCACCGGGCCGTCTCGCTGTAGTGGGCGATCCCCCTTCTCGGCGCCGCAATTGCGGTTCGAATAGCTGCTTATCCTTATCTTTACGATAGCTAGCAATTTTGCCACTGAGGCGAGACCAGAGCATGTGGGCTACGTAGTAGTGAAACAACCTAATCGGGGGTTGAGGATTGCGGTGCACGGGTGTTTCCCAATGGGGGGCTTTTTTTCCCCGAATTTCAGGTTCCGCTAACACCCGAAATACGAGACCCGCATGCGCCGTAGTTAGCAGATAACCAGCAGATAACCACGGGTATCGATATTCCAGGTATACCGTCAAAGCCCCCACGAAATACTTACCAGTTCGCTGTTAAACTGGAGCACCACTCAATATGGCGTGAAGAAGCACGTAATTAAGCTGTCAAAAAGGCTAATCCCAGCCCAGATAATAATTGTGGAACCCCATTGGCGCGGTGATAATAATATTATCGGGAGAATATTATCTGGCTGAAACAATTGTAACGGCAGCGCACCAAATCTACAACAGTGAATCGTGAGAACGTAAGAATTAATTAATATTGTACACCGCAACAAGACCCCTGCCTGAGGAGTACCCGAAGAAAAGAATGCCCAGATTAAATGCCAACCACAGAAGTGAACAAGTCCGACGTCATGTCGCGCTGCAAGTCGACGAGATCGTCGCCAAGACCCGCGCCTAAGCCCTGGCCCAAGCCAGCGCCGACGTCTAAGCCACTTGTAGGTGCAAATAAGTCGGAGAAGTCATTGAAGGCCACGTCCTGGGCCTCCTGAGGCATCATCGTGCCCATCAGTGCGTTCTGCGCCACGTCCGGCACGGGCTGCATCATGGGATTGGCCATCAAAGCCCCATCGTGGAAGTTGGGTGTGATAAAGTCCAAAGCCGGAGCCTGCTCGGGCTGCTGCTTGGGCTGCTGGGAGAAAAGCGAATAAGGTCTCTGAGCCATGGCGGACAAGTCCAGGTCAGAAAGAGCGCGGGCTTGACCAAAGTCAAACTGAAGGGTATCAGACTCGTCCAAGGAGTACGTAGGATCGACCAACGGAGTGGCGGTGATCGGCGTTTCGTAGTTGAAGTGCGCTGGTGGGGCCATGCGCTTAGGCAGCGGCATGTCGTCCTCGTCGGATCTGCTCCGCTTGCATGGCAGGTGAGGCAGATGGATGCTAGAAACCAGGGAGGCATGGCCCGAGCCAAGCGATATGTCCAACTCGCTTTCACTCGTGCGTGGCGCAGACCACGTGCTGTACTCTGGAATGCAGTCGGAACCACCCATGGAGCGGGGCACGCGGCTCTGGGTCTGTGGAGCAGCCGGGATCTTGACGCCCTTACGGCTGTCCTGCAAGAAGTCCCAACACTTGTCACCATAAGTCTTTGGGGTCAATCCAGTGACAGACTTGAACACACGGTGGAAGTGCCATGCAGAGAGTTTAGACTTTGCAGCGAGCTCCTTGAAGCCCATGACGCCACCTCTTCTTTTTCTCTTCTTTTTACCGCCGCACGATGCAAATCCCTCGTCTGCAGAAGAGGGGCTGTTTGAGCACAGCGGCAGGGCTGGGGCCATGAGGGAAACGGCGGCGGCGAGGGCCAAGTGGCGACAGGCCAAGTCGACTAGGCGGAAATGCTCGGAATTGTTTTTGGAGCCAGGGCCCTCGTTGATGGCGGGCACAGACTGGCGGCGGGGCAGGATTTCCTTTTCGTCGTCATCAAAGTGGGGCAAGGTAAATCCGATCGACTTGTTGACCTCAGCCACTGTCTGTTTGATCACGGCGACGTCGATCCCGCTAGGGGAGGTTGGGTCGCAGGACTCGCAGGGCATGAAGCCGAGGTCGATCGCCTCAGCCGGGGTGTCAACGAAACGCACCTCTGATCTGAGTTCGATCACCGGATAAGCCTCGCAATTGGGGCGGCAAAAGCGCTTGTTGATTTTGTTGCACACATAGAAAGAGTTGGCGGCGAAAGGGTCCAGGAACTGGTAGGCCTCCCACTTGGCGTTGTCTGAGATGTATGCCATTGCGAGGGAAGTAGGTGCGAGGATTAGCAACTGAATAGAGGAAAGGATTGGATGAAAGGGGCAAAGATTTGGTTGCAAGAGAAGGTCTCCTTGGAATCCTTATATGATTCTTTGGTTGCCGAGAAAATCGAGGGATGCGGGTGGCTATGTATTTATATTGGATGAAATGTGGGTGGAGGGTACACTAATGCGTGAGCGGAGCTTTTTGGTCAGCGGAGTTACATGCATGTCAGTCCCTAAAATGTGTAGAGACGGAGCGCGTGCATGCGCCATGCGTAGAATTACATTTGTAACATTGGACGGCATTGTCTCATGTGGCGGCGAGGGTATGAGGAGCAGGAAGGGCTGGGAGGGTTGTGGACCACTTGGGAGACAATGGGGAGCTGTGGAGGAGGTGACGGGATACGGGCTGGGAGGTTTTGAGGGTATTCATGTGAGGGCGCTGCGGGTTCTGCTGGGGCTTAGTCCTGTGAGAAAGGCCTGGCGCAGCTCTTTGCTTCTTGCATGCATCAGGCGTCGGTAAGTCCGTGGAAAGGTTTGACGCATATGCATGTTGGGCTAACAGTCGGTTACCCCCGTGGGATGGGATACAGGATATTTGCGAGAGGGTGTCTGCAGGACAAAGCTGATTTCACAGAAGATACGTTCACCTGCGTGGAACAGGTACGTAGTGAAATAGACATGGCGGGTTTCTTTTCCGTCCGGACTAGCAATGTCTTTTGCCCCTAACTTTTTGCAGTGAAACAGGGCACTTGGTCCCCGTGATACTACCACCACGCACCAGCAGATCAACGTGGCTGACAGCGCCGATCCTGGCGCCGCTCTAAAAGTAAAAAACAGAAATTACGGTTCCATCACCTACAACGCCCAATTAATTAGTGTGCGGGAAAAAATAACAATCAGAAATTCTAACTTTTATTTTCTACATGGTAACAATTAAGAAATTCTCATTTTCCTGCCTTCTCCACTGGTGGGGACCAGGCCGTGGAAAGTGGCGCCATTCTGGCGGGCGGAGCCATCGGCAGGTATTTTTTAGAAGGTTGCAAATAGCAAAATTAAGGTTCCATTTCGAGTTGGAGCATCGGAGGTGTCTTAATTACGTTTCCATCAGGTGCTCAAATCGGGAATGGAAGATTTCAGATTCGTCCGGCCGTAGCGGTTAAGGTGGAATTTGCCTCAAGTTGCAGGACGGCCTAAAAGGGCAGTAACCCAGAAAAAAAAAAAAAAAAAAAAAAAAAAAAAAGAAATACGCAGAAGCAAAGAAATCAGACGTAAACTAGCGGAAGCGGCTATTTTGGTGCGTCTGCGTCCAACGTGGACAAAAAGGGATTCTTAAACAAAGCTATTTTGAGAACGGAGTCCCGCTTGTGAGTTGAAACGTTGTAGAAACACGGCGGGCACAATGCCCGCACAGGTGTCACCGGGCCGGAACAAAGCCTTGAGCGAGCGGGTGACACGTATCACACCATGGACTATGGAAGATGTAAGTGCCGAACAAGGCATGCACGGCGGCTAGGTCTGTGGCGCGGGAAGGGACCCTAAAACGGAGCTTTGGGTGAAAATAAAAAAAACAAAAACGACAAAAAAATAAAAATAGACCGAGGATCAGGCGTAGCAAGCGCGGGATGCTAGCGCCGATCTCCGTTGGCAACGGCGAACCGGTTTTTCCGGCCCCACCGCCAGAGACCCTCAGCATCGACACCCTCGTAATGGAACACTTGTGGCGAGGTACATTTCTTCGGCTAAACCCGGAGGATTTAGTTGCCATTCTTCGTATGCACCCACGCCTCCTTGGGCCACACACCGGCAAAAGGCATCCCGTAGATGGAAACACCCACAAGACGTGCGGCGGCTGATATTTAGCAGACCCTGCCGACAGAAAACCACCCCCGGGTCTCGGCCGGTTTGGAACACTGTGGCTCGAAAAGGGCTATCCCGCCGCCTACCACCACCAACGCACAAGTTGCTCGCTTTAATTGACGTACCATGCCTGGTTATGCTGTTCCGCACAACCGGTACGCTACCAAAAGGGTATCGATCTCGCCTCATTACGTACGGTGGAGTCATCGTTTTCTGTCGACCTTCTCTTTAAGCCCCGTTGTGATCTCATCCGGCGGGCGGTTTTCTTTTTCTGCCTCTGCCTTCTTCCACGCTTTCTGCCCGGCGTTTCTTTCCGCTTTCTACGCTTTGTCTGTATGTTTCAAACCGGTGGCTGGTTCACGGAAATCCGTCCTGCCCATGGCTCCTACTAGCATTCTGGAGCCCAGCAGTAGCAATCCCCAATCCCTCCCTAATCGATGGCTTACGCTTGTGACGTGCGTTTGACTATGGCACCAATTCGGGGGTTGGTTGGAACTCCTCGACGCATGTCCATTTTTGAGGCCTTTGTCCACCGCTTGAGACACGGAATGTCTCATTCTTTGTTTTCTGTATGGACTAAACGTGCTGGATCATCTTCCATTTGTTTATGCTGGGCCTGGCTGGGGCCTGGCTGTGCTCTGTCTACGACTTGCCTACGACTTGCCTATGCCTTGGCTAAAGGGGTCTACCCGGCCTTGTTTCATATGTGTTTCACTGGTGTTTCACGCTTGTCTCAGGTCTGGTTTTGCCGCCCCAGTGGTTCCAGCAAATTCTTTACCTCCCAGGCGTCCTATTGTCCTAATAGTACATTATGTGCTCTTGTATAGTGTGCTTTTATCAGGGCTGCGTTCAAAACCTTGTCAAGCGAATCAGGCCAGTGGGCATATGGAGTGCACCTCAATAGGTAAGCCGCTGCCCGCGCAGGACGCACCGGAACTCCGACGAGGGGCATTTGTAAGCCAAAGCGCACCGACCAAGGATCGTTACAAGAAAAAAATCCCAAATGTCCCAGGGGCAGACGCTCCCCAGATCGCAAGGTTTCTATTTTTTGTTAATTTTTATTTTTTGCTTTTTGGTTTTATGGTTTTTTGCTCTTTGTTTATCGACCAGTCTAGGCGGCCTCCGCACAGCCTAATTCTCACTAATGACCTTAATTTATGCACATCCCTGGAGAACGGTGCTTACGATCATCGAGATTACAGATAAAGCCCTATTGTTAGAGAACAATGTTGAGGTAAGCTTGCAAACGGCGCCCACCACGCACGCCGTCGATCATCTGCCCGCAATATATTAGATGCATGCTTTTATTACACCACCACGGTCTTAGCGAGCGGGCCGGTTGGGAAGGTCTGCCCCAACAAAGCTTATTTCCGTCGGGGAGTGGGTCCGCCTGGATCTTCGCACATGTGTAGGGTGCCGCGCCAAGAAAGAGGCAATGGTGACATGGTGTCGAATCCAGAGCATCACCACCACCAAGACCCCTGAATCAGTAGTCTAATGAGTTTCTCCCTCGCTGACGTAATTCCGGAAGTTTCGCATATGACCAATGCACCCTGGAATATCAGTACTGCAGATAAGCCACATTCACATGCACCCGCCGTATGCACAGAAGATTTCAACAATAGCATTCCATCGAGCCGTTCACATGACTTCATCCCACGACGTCACCGCTAGCACAACGGCCAGCACTGCCAACAATGCTAAGCAAGATAAGCTTTAGCTCGGAGCAACAACTAGATCGAGTCGAGCTCCATTGTTCGTCCTGTACAGGTGGTCAGCCCGACTTTGCAGCCCTCGCCATTTGTTTCCCACAAACCTATTAACCTTACGGCCGCAAAGTTTGCTTCTGCAACCGCCATGATCAAAGTGCGGCCAGCAAAGATGGTTTTAGTGTACGGTGATCCCCTGAAACAAAAGATAATAGAAGCTCTCCCTGCACAAACTGGGTGCTCACGTCTGAAATTTGCATCCCGTTTACGAACTGAAATGTTCTATTATTGCGTGGCACAAGGCCGAAACTGTACGGCAGCATACAGAATATCATCGTGGCCCCCCACGGAACCCGAATATTATTGTCTAAACGGACCGCTAAGCCTCCAGGGGACCTCACTAAAAGCTACTAATGTACCCCTTTTCTAGACCGCGCAAGATCTACCACGTCAGTGCCAGTGCTGCTTGACACGGTGACACAAACTTTAGTAACTACTTGAGGGCCCTGAAAACGCATGCACCCGCCCGTGGAAGCTTCCATTGCGTAAGACGAGCAGGGCAGGCTGAATTCCACTAGTTTACGGGGCGTAAGTGAAGCACGCAGCGCGAGTCGCCGTGTGTGGTGCATCTGAAATAGGCGACAAGACTGGCCTTTGGGGGAGCAGGCAGGCCATAGGCCCGGAGATCTGCTCATCAGCCACATGTGGCTGTGCAGTCGATACAGGTGCGTGAAGCGGCAAGTGCTAGTTTACGTGAGAACAATCGGTGGCGCATGGCCTGCACGCGCCGCTCGACAGCTTTTCGAGAAGCCATCTGCCACACAACACGTAAATGCCCGTGAGGCTCGTTCGTCGCAGCGCCAGATCAAAACCTGCATCTGCCCGCATGCCGGCTCAATGGCTCGTATTCTTGTCTATACATGTGGCGAAGGCTGCTCATGCAAATGACCTAATCGCACAGGCTTCTTTGTTTGAAAGCAACGATGCACGTTCCCAGCAACGATCGGGGCCAGGAAGCTCTACCCGGTGTTGCTGTGGCCACAGTTGTGTGCTCCCACGGGGGCCCCACGTGATCGTTTTAGTCACGTCAAGTGCCCGCCAAGCCCCTCACGTGCACGGCGTCACGTGCGCGGAGCACAATTCCGCACAATTCCGCCAGCCAAGAACCCACACACCCGTGCACCATGACACAATCTCCTCCAAGCAGCCCCATGGACTATCCAACACCCCCATGCTTGAGCCCCGCCATGGCCATGGCCATCACAACCACAGGGCCAACGTCAAGTACGGCTACTACACCCTCCTTGCCAGCATAGCGTACATCGGCGTCATCGCTACATGCAGGTACATCTACGCCTATAGGTGGCAAAAACAAGGCCGTCCCGGCACCAGAGGCGTCTGGAGAGCCATTGTGCACACGCCGTTCTGGGTCCATCTGCTCTTGTGGTTTGCCATTTACTTGGTGCTTCTGTTTGTGGGCCTTCTGAACTTCCCCAAGTACTATGCTGGGTTTCTCAAAAGAACAGGCCGCGTGGCGTATTGTTTAGTTCCGCTCGACGTGATTTTGGCGTTCAGACCGGCTCTTTTCGGTGGGTCTGGCTACTTGGAGCACATTCCGTTCCACAAGTGGCTCCTGAGAATCATCTTGTTCGGCACAACCATCCACGGACTTGGGTTCTTTGTGAAGTGGCTCATTGAGCATCGGTTCTGGGACCGGTTCTTTGACATCTACAACGTTCTCGGGGAAATCCCGACGTTTTTGGCTGTTCTTCTTGCCGTGGTGCTGGCCAGACCCATCAGAGCCAAAGTGTACGGGTTTTTCTACATCTGGCACAATGCCACGGTGGTTTCGTTTGCCACCATGATCATCGTCCACGCCAGACCCGGCGTCACCGACATTGCCATCTTGACCATCGTCTTGTGTGGTGTCCAGGTTTATCTCCGGGTTTCTCGGACTTACCGGTTGCCCAAAATCACCATCGTCGACAAGGACCAGCTGGCTCTCAGAGTGCTCAAACTCACAAAACCAACCCACTACCCTGCGGAGTGGTCTGCCGGGTCTCACTTGCGGCTTACCACCAAAATGGCCTCGTTCACCTACTGGCTCCTTCCGTCACACCCGTACACCATAGCCCTGTTGCCCTTGGACGACTCCGTGGTGTTGGTGGTGAAGAAGACGTTCCGGTTCCAGGTGTTCTCCTCGGTCGACTACACCATCACGCTGCCGTACATGTCGTTGCCGCCGCCGTTCTTCAAAACGGCCGAAAACGTGCATATTTTGTGTGGCGGCTCCGGCATCTCCATGGGGGTGCCTTTGTACCGCTATTTCAGCACAAACTCCTCCGTCGTGGCCAACCTCACGTGGTGTATCTCCAATAAAGAAGACGACTACGTTTTGGACGAATTGACCGTGCCCAAAGCCATGGACATCTATGTGACGGGCTCTCAGTCCAGTACGCTTTTCGTCAACAACGGCGAAACCGAGCAGTACGGGCTTCTTGACGAGGCCGACAACTTCGAGTTGCAGTCCCTTTCGTCCGACGAGTCCGAGGACCCCAACCCTTTTGCAGACACTAACGCCGTGCGCAAGAAACCAGGTGTTTCTTACCACAAGGGCCGGCCTATTTTCGACGAGATCTTCCGGCCGTTTGGTGAAACCGACGATGCCGCCAACAAGTGGCTCATTGTCTGCGGACCACCGGGCATGATCCAGGACGCCAAGAAGTGGGGCCGCCAGCACAAGGTGCAGGTGTTCTCCGAGCTCTACGAGATGTAGCTTATAGACAATGTATAGAATACGTGTATGTTTTGGAAGTAGCAATTGGTTTAGTGGTGATTAGGTGTGGTTGTGTTGAATAAGGTTTTAGGTGGGCAAAAAAAGAGCTCGCACTCAGGTTCGAACTAAGGACCAACAGATTTGCAATCTGCTGCGCTACCACTGCGCCATACGAGCTCTGCTGAGTGAAGTGCGATCTGTGCAGATATACCATTAAAATTAAAAAGAGTGAACATTTAGTTTTTTTAGCAGGAATCGCTCTAAGAATTGCGAGCAGTGCAACTGGTGCACAGTAGTGATGGAAACCAACTACAATTGAAATAAGAGATCAAAAAATAAAAAAATTGTAAAATATCAAAATTCATCTATTCCAAGCTCTTCCTTGTGCTCTTTTGCAATATATCATTTAGTAACCCACTTTCAATCCATTTTGTATTTTACTACGGTTGATTCGTAATTGAAAAACTCATTTGCATCTACTAACCAAATCTGCTGCAGCAATGCGAAATCAACTTCACACCATAAACTCATTGCAACTACAAAACAGCTCATTCCAATTAGTCAAAAGCTGAAAAAGCTGACTACTAAATCACAACAAACCACAAATTCTAACAATACCTTTCCATTACTACCACACTACAACCAAAACGAATCTACTACCCAGCTTATCTCCGGGATGAAGGATGTCTGTGCTAAGTCCGGAACACGAGAAAATCCCGATACAGGGGCAACCCGGGGCCAGCAAGTACACGGTCCACGATCTCCGGCTTGTCAACGACCCGGAAAAAGGCCATCTTTCGCCGTTGGCCGTCATAGCGCATATCGACTTGAACGCCTTCTACGCCCAATGTGAGCAGATCCGGATGGGGAAAAGCTTTGAGGACCCGGTGGTGTGTGCCCAGTGGCAGTCGTTGATTGCGGTTTCTTACGCAGCTCGGAAATACGGAATCGGCCGAATGGACACGTTGGAATCGGCGTTAAAGAAATGCCCCGGTTTGGTGGTGGGCCATGCGGCTGTTTTCAAGAAAGGTGAGTCCCACTGGCAGTACCTAAATCGGCTTCCAGACCAGGCAGTTCATAAGGTTTCTTTGGATCCTTATAGAAGGGAACTGAGAAAGATTATAGGCATTTTGGCCAGAGAATGCGATATCACAGAAAAGGCCTCTGTGGACGAGTGCTACTTGGACCTTGGCCGTTTGGTTTTGCAGGATTTGTTTGCACTTTTTCCGGATTTGGAGAAAATTGTTAGCGGTGACAGTGTGGGTCCGCTACCGCCGGTTCTGGAGCTTTGTCCGGATTTAGCGGAGAAACTTCTGGGAGAAGACTGGCTTGGGCGGATTTACGAGACAGAGGCAGAGGCCAAAGGAATTGCTGACCTTCCGAAAAGGGAAAACGGCCCGGTTCCGCCGCAAATCAATGACTGGGACGATGTGTTGATGCTACTTGGGTGTCGGCACCTTTTCCGGATTAGGAAATGTGTTTTTGACGAACTTGGCTACACTACGTCTGGCGGACTTGGGCTGACCAAATCGGTGGCCAAACTAGCCGGTGGTTTTAACAAACCGGACTTCCAAACGGTGGTAAGAACGCTGGCGGTGTTCCACTTTTTCAGAAACTTTGGCCTTGACGACTTCACGCTGATGGGCGGGAAGATTGGGGAAGTTATTCTCGAGAAGCTCGATGTGCCAAAGGAGGAGAATTCCATTACGTACATCCGGAAAAACTTCAGTTTGTCCGAGCTCAAATCGGCTCTTGGTGCTGAGGAGAACTTTGCCACCAAAGTCTACGAGCTAGTGCATGCTGTACACCGGCAGGAGTTGAAGCGGAGAACCGTTGTCAAACTGATGATGTCTCGGAAAAACTTTGTTTCCAAAGTCAACACTCTAGCAGACGCCTATGACTGGATCAGGGTGTTTGCTGGTGATTTGTATGGCCGTTTTATCGAGCTAGACGACGAAAACCTCAATCTTCTGATTCTGCAGGAGACCACCAGCGAACGCTTCATTTTCCGGCCCAGAACCATCTCTGTTCAGGTGACCACACAGCTGTGGGTGAAGCATCTGCGACAAATGCAATTTCCCGTCCTTAAGCAGCTTGAAAAGTTCAAGCATGCTTTGGAAACCACCGGGTTCCGGCTTCTCTGCGAGCTTATGGCCGGCACCAAGGCTGCGGAGATGAATCCTGGAATTAACTTGCGGGATCTTAAGGACCCGGAGAAAGCGGAGTTAGGCGGAGTTAACATCCCCCCGCTCGCCAACATGGGCCTAGTGGTGCTGAATTTCGTCAAGACCTCCGATGCCAACCTTATAGATTCCTATGGAGCCGGTGGGTCGACCCAGGAAGCCATCCGGAGCATGTTTGCCGAGGTTAACCAGAATCAGGAGCACCAAAAAGTGAACCAAAAAGAGCAGCAACAGCAGCAACAGCAGCAGCGGCAGGCCAAGTCTTCTGCCACGAAAGAGTACGTTCGGAAGCTTTTTGCTGAGTTTAACGAGTCCAGAAATACCCCCGAGCCGGAGCCGGAGAAGAAGCCCAGAACGGAGTTTAAGCTGGATAAGGCGTATGTGGAGAAGCTTTTTGCGGAGTTCCGCAGTTCTGTATCTCCGGAGCCCCCAAAGGAGCAGCCCAAGCCTAAGGAGAAGGAGCCTAAGAAACCAAAGGATCCGCTTCTTGAGGAGCTTATCCGTAATCAGTTTTGTTCCAGTTGCAATGTACCGGTGAGTGACGTTTTTGAGCACAAGGATCTTCATTTGGCCATGGAGCTTTCGGCCAGGTTGAACGAGGAGCATCCGCCGAAGAAGCGGAAGGCCCAGTCGATGTTGCCGTTTGCCAAGAGATAAAGCGAAAGATCTAGATCTTGAGATGAGTGACGATAAGAGTTAAGCGAGAGATCAAGGATCTCAAAAGAAGTGACTACTAGATCAAAACTTGACAAGAAGTTGAGGAAGTGACGATATTATGGATTTTCCACGTTATATAAATTATTCTGGCACCAATGCCCACTAATACCCAAAAATAGGTCCTACTCAGGGGACCACAGAAAAATGTTTAAGTGTAGCTTCTTAATTAGTTTAGTGAATTTGGGCCAAACCTACAGTGTCCTACTAAACGGCTTATCCGCAAAAAGACCCAATTACTGTGCCTGAAATTCCAAAATAACTGGCTAAACTATGCCTTGAGACTTCACTGACTTCAATAAACAACACACTCTCAATTTCCAAAATTTATCAAAATTTCCGATCTCCAAAATCGAAGCTGGTGCCCTGGGACCATTGCACACCCGTGCACCAACTCACTTGGACCTGATTACGCTTCACCTGCTCCCCAGAAAGGTCGTGCGGTGCACACCCACACCGTCTGTCTATTAATACCGCCGTATAAACAGAGAATATTAATAGAAAACGTCAGGAGAAGGTATTTATAGATCGTATAAATAGCAGCAAACGAGAAATCTGGAAAAAACGTGCACAGGCTGCAGAAGCACCGTACCACCTACCCTCTGCTTACATAATCACAGCTACCTACGCACACCAACCTCGGTTTCCCCACAAAACCAACCACCATGTCGAAGGTGAACAAAAACGCCCTTCCCTTTGCCGATGCCGCCACCATAGGTATGTAATCCATATCCAAATCATGAAAACCCCAAAAATCTAAAAATCCATACTAACGACAGTGCGGGCAAACCAGAAAGACAGCTACTTTGAGAACCTGCTTGTTCAGCAGATCAGCGACGCCCTCCACATCTTCAAAGGACAGCGTTTTGTCAATACACACCCGGAGGAGATTGCCGTTTTCGGGAAAACGGCGTACTTTTTGCTAACCACGTTGCTCGGAGCTCGGACTTTGGGCGAGGAGTATGTGGACCTTGTTTACGTCACCAGACTGGGGAAAAGACTTCCAAGGACCCTCAGAAGATTGGTGTTTATAGCATGCTACACTATATTGCCGAGTTTGGTGACCAGGTGGTTCAGAAAGGCATCCAGGCCAGAAGAGGCCAATAAGCTGGCTGTGCACAGAATTCTTTCGTCGTACCCGAAACTCTTGGATACGATGATCAACCTCCATGTGGCAGTGTTCTACTTCGAGGGTCTGTACTACCTGTTGTCGAAAAGACTAGTTGGGATGAGATATGCTTTTGGCCACAACAAGGACCCGAAAAAGCTCCAGAGCACGGGGAACTACTCGGCCTTGGGTGTGATCATCTTGCTCCAGTTTGCCATTAAGCTGCTTTTGAAGCTTAAACAGTATAGTAACGAACGGAGCAAGTCAGCCGAGGAGAAAAAGAGACTTCTGCAGCAGGAGCAGGAGCAGCAGGAAAAACCGGATTACGTGACCAAATTGCTGCAGCTCGAGCTGCTCCGGGAGCAGTTTGACAGCGAGGAAAAGCTGCCCAATGTGGACTTGCTGGATCCAGCCCAGCTTCCTTATCTTCCTTCTACAGCCCGGTCCTGCATGTTGTGTCTTTCCGATATGGTGAATCCGTCAGCGGCCAACTGTGGGCACATGTTCTGCTGGGACTGCATTGTGGACTGGGTCCGGCAGCAGCCCGAGTGTCCGTTGTGCCGACAGACGTGTATGGAGCAGAATCTTTTGCCCCTACGCTGATTCCGACATTGGACTCCGCAGGAATTCAATCGGAGGCATCCATAGGAAATCCATAGGGCTAAGTGAAGCTTCCGAAGAAGCCATCAATTACAAAGCCCTGAATCCACGGCCCACGTTTGAGCCCAAGTGAGTGTACCCCTGACATCACGTGACACGTGCTTTCGTCACGTGCGGTGGATGCGTCGCGGTTACAACATCAACATTTGTCCAAAACAAAACCACATGTCGTTCCAGCTAGAGCACACGCGGGACTCGGACCACGAGAAGGTCGAGTCGCCGTACCACAAAATGTACAAGCCGCAAAAACCCGGGGTGGTCAATAAAGTCAAGCGGGTGGTGGCGGACGTGGCCGAGGACGTGAGCCAGATTGTGGTGGCACACAAGAAAATAGCGTTGTTTTTGTGCACATTCTTGTGTTTGTCCCTTTTCACGCTGGTGCCGTATGTGCCCCACTTCTTCAAGCTGGGAGACCCGAAGGTTGTGCTCATTTTGGCTGCCAACGAAGGCGGCGGTGTGTTCAAGTGGAAAGGCCCTCAGGAGTGGTCAGTGGAGAGATCCTCGATCACCAACAAAAAGCAGTACGCCAAAAGACACGGCTACGGCTTGACCATCAAGGACATGACGGTGAAGAAACGGTACTCGCACGAATGGAGAGAACTGTGGGAGAAAGTGGACTTGATGAAGCAGGCCATGCGCCAGTTCCCCAACACCGAGTGGTTCTGGTGGTTGGACTTGCACACTTACATCATGGAGCCACAGAAGTCCCTTGAGCAGCATCTTTTGAACAAATTGGACAATGCCACATACAGGACGTTGGACACGTTCAACCCACTCAAGTTGCCCACGGACTTGCCGTTTGTGGACTACTCTGCTCCAGTGGACATGATCATCACGCAGGACTGCGGTGGTTTCAACTTGGGGTCGTTTCTTCTAAGAAGATCGCTGTGGTCCGAGATGCTTTTGGACGTTTTGTGGGACCCAGCCATGTACGAGCAGATGCACATGCAGTGGGAGCACAAGGAGCAGGACGCATTGGAGACGTTGTACGAGACGCAGCCGTGGATCCGCGAGCGCATTGGCTTTGTGCCGCTCAGAACCATCAACGCCTTTCCACCGGGAGCTTGTGCCGACGAGGCCAACGACCCGCAGTACTTCTACCAGGAGGGAGACTTTGTGATCAACATGGCCGGCTGTGAGTTTGGCCGTGACTGCTGGGGGGAGATGGAAAACTACAAGGCATTAAGTAAGCGGCTCCAGCAGTGGTGGCGGTTCTGGTAATATTTGCATTTGATACACACTGAGGCTTTAGCCGACGTGGAGCGTAAGTAGCAGCGGACACCCGCTTGTATTTATATCATATCTACCTTTGTATCTATTTCCTTTTCGGTGGTGCCGTCTCCAACGGTTTGGTGATGGCACGTGACTGGCACGTGACGCGGCGCGAAAACAACAACCAAAGTCAAATTCCTACTACCAGCACTAGCTAAATCCCCAGTTTAGCATGGCCAACTTCTGGTTTAACGACGACGCGTTCGACTTGCCCCCAGGGCAGCAGGACAGCGAGATGGGGTCGATATTTGATGATTCCTTGAGAAACCCCATCAACAGACAACCTCCATCCATGGCCCCAGAAGCCACCATGTTTCCCCAGGAAGGGTTCCAGAACATGGACCAACGGGGGCTGCAGGCTGAGGCCAAGACACCATATCAGCAGCAGCTCCAGAATCCGCAGGCGCAGGCACAGGCCCAGCAGAAACGGATGATGGCACAAAGACTACAACAGCTGGGGTCTCCGGCGATTTCCGGGGGCACCCCAACGATTTCCGGGGGTGGACCCGGGGGTGCCGGTAATCCGGTGGCTGGCGGTTCCGTTTCGGGCGCCACTCCCGGCGGCCAGCCGCTCGACCAAAACACCCAGGAACAGTTGCTGAGAATGCGCCAGCAGATTATGCACCAGCAGCTCCTTCAGAACCAGCAGAAACTCGGCCAGCGACAGCAGCCGATGGCGGGCGGGATGCGGAACTCGCCGGTGCTGGGCGCCGACTCGCCACACGTGATTTCCGGAGGTGTCCCCGGAGGTGCTACTTCCGGTGGTGCTGGTGGCGCGGGTGGATTCCCCGGAATGAACGCCAGCCCGCAGATGCTGCACAATATACCCCCGGATCTGGCCAACCCAGCCACCTTGGGCCAACCCCTAGGCCAGCACTTCTCCCAGGGCCCCGTCAACCAGAACCTCGGCCTGAGCATGGCCCTGGACCTCCAGCAGAACCTCGGCCAGAACCTCGGCCAGAATGTCCAGAACGTCCAGATGAACCAAGGCTTAAGACACAATCTTGCCGCTCAGAACTACGCCCAGAACGTGGCCCGCAACAACTCTGCCATGCTGCAAAATGCCGTTTTCAGCCCCAACCAGAACCTTGCTGGCGGTGCTGCTGGCCGTAATTTGGGTAACATCGGCGGAAATATCGGCGGAAACATTGGCGGAGCCGTGCCTAACCAGATGATGCCTGGAAGAGTGGACTCTGCACAGCCGTCCCGGCCCACGTCCCTTGAAAACCCGGCTTCCGTTCCTCGTTACCCCAGCACACCAGCTGCAGCCATTAATGGTGCCTCGACTTCCGGCCCCGGATTTAACCGGAACGTTATGTCCGCCGCCCCAGGCCAGCCGCTCCAGAACGGCTCAGTTCCAGGAGGTGCCCCAGATAATGCCCCCGGTATCGGTGGCCCCGGCGGACCGAAATTGACCCCGGCTCAGGTGGCTCAGTTGCAGCAGGAGTTGTTCCAGATGACCCTTGCAGACTTCATGTCCCGCAGAGGAACCCCAATCACACAGCCTCCGGCAATCAATGGAAAAAGAATAAATCTCTTGATCCTCCACATCTTGACCCGGAAAATGGGTGGTGTCCAGGCCGTCATGCGCCAGCTCCAGACATTGAACCAGCCAACGCAGCAGATCACAGAATGGACCACTCTTTGTCAGAAATTGGGACTCTTCGACAGCATCGACTTCCAGAGCAACATCATGGCCAAGCAGCAGACTGAAAAGCTGTTGGGAACCTGCTACTTGCAGTACATTCTTCCGTATGAGCAGTACACCCTGACCGAGGACGGCCAGCGGGACATTCAATCCAGAAGATTGAATTTCCAGAGACAATTACTCCTCAGGCTCCAGCAGCAGCTGCAGGCTCAAAGACAGCAACAACAACAGCAACAACAACAACAACAGCAGCAGCAGCAGCAGCAACAACAACAACAGCAACAATTCAGACAGCAGGCCCAAAAGCAGAAACAGCAGTCCCAGCAAAATCTGCCCATGATGAGCCTGTTCCCTAGACCATCTGTGGGTAGCATGCCGGTGCAATCTCCTCATACAAGCAATGTTCCTACGCCAGGCCCAAACATGGTGCCTAATGCCCCTAACCTGCACCCATCTCCGGCTGTTTCTGTGGCTAATTCACAAAGAAAAGCATCACAGGCCAGTGCTTCTAATGCAGGGTCTCCAGCCGTTCTTCAGCTGCCATACTTGAACCAGCCTGCCAATGCCAGCAACACCAGCTTGAGGCAACCCTCGTTATCTGCCCAGCTGAGAAGAGAAGCCTCCTTTACGCCCAAGGAAGCCCCAGCAGAAGTTCCTAAACAGGAAGGTCCTAAAGGCGAACCTAACACAATCAAGAAATATGTGCCTGTTAAGGACATGACCCAGGCGCAAATTGGCGTGAAGTTGAAGGGATTGACGGAGATTGCGCTGGAGATCGAGTTGACTAAGCCAGTGTATCTTTTTGCTCCAGAGCTTGGCTCGTTGAATATCCATGCCATCACAATGTCTCTCAAAAACTACACTCCAGAAAACCCCGGTGAGGTGTTTTCTGCGTTGAACACGTTGCTTGTAACCACTACAGACGCCAACTTTGCTTTTAAGTTGTCGGATGCTTCTGAGCTTTTGGACGCCTTGTGTGAGCTCGGCTTGAAAGTGGGTGCACAGATTACCAGTACGCCACAACCAAAGAGAGAAGAATCCAAGGTGGCCGGCCCAATTGACGAGATTTTCAACAAATACGTGAATCCGGACGAAATGGTTGGCGAAGATATCGCTTTTGTGGTGGACTCGTTGACTGCAGAAGTGGTTCAGGACGACGACTCTGATATTGACATTGACGAGGTATTTTCGCCTGAACCTGTGGAGGTGGCACTGCCAGACACTCCAGCAGAAAGAGAAACCAGCACCAATTTTGTTGTTCAGGACTTTGCCACTAGTTTGCTCGAGTTCCGCAAAGAAAACAAGCACCACTTCAGCAAAATCCAGACCAAGCTGGCCACAAACGAGCAGCTTTTCCTTGTGGACTTGCTCATCACCGTGACCATGACGCTCCGTAATTTGCTGTTTGCAGCAGACAACTGCCGGATGATGGCTGGCAACTCGCTTTTCAAGAAACTCATTTTCGCTACTGCAAAGGCCGTTTTCACCAATCCAGACCGGTTTGTGTTCCAGAGAAAGCGTCTCTGTTTGCTCAAGGACTGTCTTATGATGTTGGACCAGATTGCGCTTTTCGCTGAGCTTGACAGCTTGGAAGAGGCATTTTTGACATTTGCTCTTGTGAGTTCATTTGCTCCCAAGCTCGATGAGCACGAAGATGACCCAGAAAAGCTGTGCATCATCCCTAGTGCCCCCTACGACGTCTACAACTACTTGCCATACGGAATTGACGCCTTTACCAAGCTTTTGGTGAGGGAACCAAAGTCCAGAGCGTACTTGGCAGCTGTTTTGACCGGCTCACTCAGTGTGACCACCCAAACAGACCCATCTGGTGCCCGCTCTGTCAATGTTACCCCGCAGGATCACGCCGAAACGAAGAAACTCATTTTGGCGTATCTCGGCGGCAGCGAAACTGCATTGAAGGAGGGCCAGTTGTTGACCAGAGCATTCAAGATGGTGATGAGCATTGTTCCATTCACTGTCAGCGGCATCGAATTCACCCGGTTTGCGCTCCAGCGGCTGGCCACGCTCATGCAGGCGCTTTTCGGGGCCAAGCTCATTGCTGACTTGGTATCCTTAGAAGACGTGGAGAACCCGTTGGCCGTGATCACGTGTGCATGGTTGCGGGGCAACGTGCAGCTACTCTTGTACAATTTCGCCAAGAACACCTTCTCCTTGATTACCGAGCTGGTCAAGTTCCCCAAGAACACCACCGAACACAAGATCTTGTCGTGTGTGGGTGTTAGGCTGCTCATTGTGGTGAACACGCTTTTGGCCAATGTGGCCGTTTTGTCACGTGCAGACGCCGATGGAGAGCTTGCAGCCGAAAAGGCCCATTTCCTCAAAGCCACCACCGACCGGTTGAAGGATCTCTACCGGGTGAGACCAGAAAACGAGTTTGTGCTCAACACGTTGCTTGCCCTGAGCATAGACTCCGATGTGGCCCAGGAGGTGGTCAGGTTCCATGGGTTGCTTAGTCCTTTTGAGTAAGGATGCAACTGAAACACCGGATTCCGCTGAAATTCCGCTGCACGGCTAAAATTCCGCTGCACGGCTAAAATTCCGACACTGTCTAGCGATAACAACAAAGTTTCTCCGCTTGTCTGATTCCGCCGCTGGATCTCTCCTCCCGATATGGGCGGAGATCGCGGACCTGCACACAGCGTTATCTCCGCCTAATCCGGCAATGTGTTCCTGCCGAGATAACGGCTGCTAACATAAATAGTTGCCGGTGGCACATTTGCTGGCCAGCATCTTCAACAATGGCTCCAGCAGCAGTTAAACCAGCACCTCCACCAGTGGAGAAATCAGAGAACCTTTTACCCGGAGAACACACCTTGCCGGCATCGTGGTGGACGTCCGAGAAGGTGTTTGAGCTCGAAAAGAGAGCCATTTTCAACAAATCCTGGTTGTTTTGCACCCATGCCAGCCGCTTCAAGAAGGCTGGCGACTACTACACGTTTTCGTTCACGGGAATCAACTTTTTTATTATGAAATCCAGAACAGACGGCAACATCAAGGCTTTCCACAACGTCTGCCGCCACAGAGCCTACCCGGTGGTCAAGAAGGAGCAGGGATCCTCGACGGTTGTGCGCTGCATGTACCACGGGTGGTCCTACAATCTGGATGGCAAGTTGGTGAAGGCCCCCAATTTCGACAATGTGGAGGGCTTCAACAAGGAGGAAAACTCTCTTTTTCCGATCAACACACACGTGACACCACAGGGGCTTGTTTTTGTCAACTTCTGCAACGATCCCGAGCTTCTTGTACCTTTTGAAGAGTGGTACCCCGGTTTGACAGGCGAATTGGGCGAATTTGACTTTTCCGACTACGACTACCACATGTCGTACGAGCTTGACGGCCAGTTCAACTGGAAAACCTTGATGGACGGCTACCAGGAGTGCTACCACTGTCCCACGGCTCACCCGGGCTTAAACTCCGCTTTTCACATGGAAACATATGCTGTTGTGCCCAGAACCCGGTACTGCCGCCACTATGCGGAGATTGTGCGTTCTGAGCCGGAGAAAGTGGAGGAGGAGAAGTCGTGGTTTGGGTTTGGCCGGAAAAAGGAGGAGAAAAAGGAGAAGAAGAACCCCGGTGGAGAATTCAATGGTTTATGGGTGTACTTGTTCCCCACCAACGGTGTCAACTGCTACTCGCCAGCTTGGTACTCCATCCGTGTTTTGCCCATTACACCAACCAGAACGGTGTTGCAGTACGACATTTACACAAAACGGGGCATTTCCGACCTGGAAAAGAAGGAGTTTGTGGACTTCTTGCAGCTTGTGGAGCTCGAGGACTTCAACTTGTGCCAGTTGACCCAGCAGAACTTGAACCAGGGCATCTACTCGTCTGGGTTCCTCCACCCACAGAAAGAGCGTGGTGTTTTGTACTACCAGGGTTTGGTGAGAGATATGGCAAAGGAGCACTTTGCCTTGGAGGAGAAGAGAGGCGAAAAGGTGAACCCGGCGTTTTTGGGTGGTCTGACCAACGAGTCTGTGCGTGAGCTAGACGAGCTTTGCTCCAAGATGGAGTGTGGCTCTGGGTCCTCCATGGACTGGTAATGTTAGTTGGGATGAATACCTGAAATACAATCAGATATCCAATCGGATAAATACATAATTCGGAAAATATATACAAGATAAGAGCATCTGTAGTAAACACGCTTTTTCCAAGAAAATACAAGTGCATCTAAAAACCAGCCGAGCAGGGAAACTTGAATTATGCCAGGACAGGCAGTTCGTCGCTGCTTACGTAATCCGAGGCCTCGGAAGTGGGTGCAAACGACAATGTCGCAGCTGGGGGTGGCCGTTGGGCCCCACTCAGACCATATAAAAGGCCCCCTACAGGAAACTTCGATAGCATATTCAGAATCTACGAATTCCGGAGAACAGAAGGGTGCCGTTAGAAGCTCAAATTTCCCAAAATAGAAACAATGTCGCCTGGAAAAACCCGGAACTGCGAACTTCCCCCGTCGGAATAGACCGGTGCAGAAGCCAGTGCAGAAACCGGATCTACTAGCAGAAAAGCCCAAATATCCACCAGATCCAGGCCACACAGAGAAACCCCGAAATTCCGCTTCTCTCCGAACCAGACGGATAAGAAATCCGACATATAGGCACCCCGCCCAATGGTGGTCCTGTGATAAGTGCCCTCGCTTTGAATCTATGCCGTCCTGCACACAGGGCGCGCTGATTCCCTCGGTGTGGAGATCAACAGTATTTAAGCCGATCCAACCCCGTTTTCCTCCAAAAACGCCACCCAGCGCTGCATTTTTAATATAAAAATCCAAAACCCCCCAACTTTCCCACCAAAAAAATGTCCTTTTTCGGCGGTGGCGAATGCTCGGTCAACGGCAACGCCGTGGCCCAGCTTAATAAGCATACCCAGCAGGATAGATCTCTCCAGCGGCAAACCAACCAGCCGGCCCATGTGGCAAATCCGGCTTTTAAAAACGACAAAATGATGAACCAGCACGATATGGACCTGTTTATGCAGGGGACACTGTCACCTACGCCATTTCAGTTCCAGCCAATGAGACATGAGCTCAACCGGATCCAGCACACTAATATGCCAGCCCAGCAGCAGCAGAACTGGCTGGCGGAGTTCCAGACACACGGTCCGGCTCTGCAGCCGCTCCAGAAGGCCAATGTGCCGCGGTCGGCAGCTCAGGCCAACTGGGCATCGGAATTTTCCCAAACTGCACCCATGCCCCAGCAGCAGAACAACCTACAGCAAAACCGCATGCCTATGATGTCATACAGGCCGATGATGGGCATGCTGATGGGGTCGGGCATGCAGCAGCAGCACATGGGCCTGCAGAATGTCCAGAACCAAGATACCACCGTGGCAGAGCCCGAGGCTCAGGTTGACTGGGACAACCACTTTAAGGAAATCGAGCAGATGAGCTCAGAGGCCCGGGAGGCCGAGGAGAAGGCCGACGAGCAGCACGCCGAGCCCGTCATTGACGATAAGTACCAGGCCACCTTCCAGGAGGTCTGGGACTCGTTGAACCTGGATCTGATTGAAAACGACTTCATCACCCAGCAGTACGAGGACTTCAAGAACTCGCAGGGCGAGACGTACCCTGCCAGCATGTCGCAGTGGGAGCGGGACTTTGCGAAGTACGCTTCTACGAGGGCCCACTTTGGCGACTACAAGTTTGAGCTGAAGGAAACCAACCAGTTTTTGGATTTGCCCGCCTCTGAGGACCCTTACGAAATCGGGCTTCAGCTCATGGAGAACGGTGCCAAGTTGTCCGAGGCCGCTTTGGCCTTTGAGGCTGCCATCTCCAGAGACCAGAACCACATTGACGCCTGGCTCAAGTTGGGTGAGGTGCAGACCCAGAACGAAAAGGAGGTTGCCGGCATCACCGCCCTCGAAAAGTGCCTTGAGCTCAACCCCGAGAACCACGAGGCTTTGATGACATTGGCCATCTCGTACATCAACGAGGGCTACGACAACGCAGCGTTTGCCACCTTGGAGCGCTGGATCGCCACCATGTACCCTGAAGTGGCTGAAAGAGCCCGCCAGCAGAACCCGCTGATTGCCGACGAAGACAGGTTCACCTTGCACAAGCGAGTCACGGAGCTCTTCATCAAGGCTGCTCAGCTTCTGCCTGACCAGGCCAACATGAACCCAGATGTCCAGATGGGCCTTGGTGTGTTGTTCTATGCCAACGAGGAGTTTGACAAGACAATCGACTGCTTCAAGGCAGCCTTGAGCATCCGCCCAAACGACCCTGTTTTGTGGAACCGTCTTGGTGCCTCCTTGGCCAACTCCAACCGTCTGGAGGAGGCTGTGAATGCCTACTTCAAGGCTCTTGAGCTCCAGCCCACTTTTGTGCGTGCCCGCTACAACTTGGGTGTTTCTTGCATCAACATTGGCTGCTACAAGGAGGCTGCCGAGCACTTGCTTTCTGGTTTAGCTATGCATGAGGTCGAGGGCCAGGAGTCCACTCTCAACCACAACCAGTCGTCGTCGCTCATGGAGACACTCAAGCGGGCCTTCATTGCCATGGACAGACGTGACTTGATTGAGCACGTGAAGCCTGGCATGAGCTTGGACGTGTTCCGCCTGGAATTCAAATTCTAGGTCTCTGCGTCCGAATAAGCCACCTTCGCAAGGAATTGCGTTTCCGCTCCATCATGAGGTTGTACTCGTGTGCTGGCATGTCCAGTGAGCTAACTCTGTAGAGTGGCGGCAACTCTGAAGTGTATGGTGGGGGAGGCAGCTCCATGTCGTGAGGGACTTGGACTACTGGAGACTCCACAGACTCCAGAGAGAGGAGGGAGTCTGGGATGGTAAACGAGACGCTTTCGTCCAGGCTTGAGCTCTGGATGTCAAAGGCGTCTGGACTGACAACAGATAAGTTATATGGGGAGCTCTGGGAGCTCAAAGGCGGGCTTTCTGGGCTCGGAGCCAGGTAGGTGGCGGGATGGCTTCTTCGAAGCAACTCTTGGTACGGATTCATTGGCTGGGGAAGCAGGTAGGTGGCCAAGCCGCCATGTCTGCGGCGGTGGCTGGGACCGTAGGTGCTTTTGCGGTGCCTAAAGGAACTCTGCCCCCTGCGGACACGCAATCTTTGCTTTCTGAGGCGGAGCTTGAGCTTGAAGCTTCTCCACCAGTACTTGAGACATTGGCTGAGGGATCCGAACGAAAAGGTGGCCATTGTTGTTGAAGCAGCAAGGAAGCCTGTCGATATTTATACCTGGTTAATGTATATTTTTAGGACCATGGTATGGCAAGTTGAGTAGACCAACTTTTATTTTTGGTGTGGTTCAGGCAACTTTGTCTGTGCGCATGTTTTGCAACCATTTTCCAGAAACTCCAGCACAGTGTATTTTTAGAATGACAACCTGGAGTTTCTTTAGGAGATTTTTTGGGTTTTGGGTCTATGAATGAGTAATTTTACAAAATGAGCTATCCAATCGATGGGAAACTGGAAAATGAGTGGGTGACTCCATAAGCACCATTTTGGAGAAGCTACTATTTTTCTACACCTGCATATAAACAACAGAGAAGATTCGGTGCCGTTTATTTGAACCAGCAGAAAAATTGGCTTTTTCGTAATTTGGGCTACAGTTGCGGAATTCAACAGTATTGGAATTTGCACGGCTGACAGCCTGCAAGACTTGTGTGCAGTACAGGAAATCGGGCCATTTGTCGCACACCATGAGTCAGCTGCGTATATGCAGTCGGTGATAGATAAGCGATAGGCGGCCGGAACCGGGGCATTACACTTTGATGAAAATTGAGCAAATTGTAAGAAATTCTGGGTTTTGGGTGTAGTAGTAGGATGAATATGCAATGGCCACTGGAATACTCGGGAAATTCCGTTCAAGTAGGGATATATCAGCAAGTCACGTGACTCGGAGGTTCTCCACTCTCCAGCAAAAGGAGAGCCCACAACCAAGCACCTAAGTAAACGAAGTCATCCAATTCACCCAGGCTGACCAGAAGACAATTAGATTCTCCGATTCGACTTTGCTTCTAAGGAAACCTTGCAAAAATCCACTTTGGTGAGTTTCGCGGTGAGTCAGAAAAAACCAACTACTTCTTCTTTATGACATTCCCAGTGTTGCCGTTTGTGTCGACACTTTCAGACACAAAGTTTGCCGTGACGGGCAAGACGCTTGTGGCCAGCACGGCGTTCAAGCCAGAAAAGCACGTTTTGAACGGAACCCCCAATGTGGCTGTAAATGTGGAGGTTGCCAGCGAGAAACTCAGTTTGGATGCCATGATTGAGTACCTTAATGTTGGCGTTCAGCAGCTTTTCGTTAACGAGGCCCAATTTGAGGAAGCCAAGGGTGCCGGGTTGCCCACGGCCAGATTTGCAGTTTTCGGTGGCAAAAATGACGGTCTTGGCAACGCCAGTGCGGTTGTGGACGCTCCTTTGGACAAGGAGACGGCCAAAAAGCTCAGCAACTCCGGAAACAAGGCGTTGTACTACTACAGCCCGCAGCTTGACGAGGAGCAGGCGGAGAAGTTGGCCCAGGACGGCTATACTGTTGTTGTTCCCGGAGATAAGTTGACACTTGCAGCCGAGGCCCAAAACGGCCAGATTTCCTTGGGCCAGGTGTTTGTGAAGACCCTCACCACCGACAGACCCGACGGGCTTTTCACCACGCTTATCACCCTGCCTGCACCCGCCCACACGGCTTTGGGTGTGGTGTACTCGTCGGAGAAATCCGTTCTTGCGGCCATTGCCGAGGGCCAAGGCGTCTACCAGCTGAGAAAGAGACCCAACGAGCTCTGGTACAAGGGAGCCACGCTGGGTGCCACCCAGAAGTTGGTTCGTTTGGAAAAGGACTGTGACAACGACGTTGTGAAGTTTATTGTGGAGCCAAGAGAGGGTTTTGGTTTCTGCCACTTGGAAAAGAACTTCACGTGCTTCCAGGACAGAGACCTCCTTGACGACCAGACCGCCGGCAGCGGCTTGGCCAAGCTTGACGCCACTTTGGCCCAGAGAAAGCAAAACGCCCCTGCAGGCCTGTACACCAGCCGGTTGTTCAACGACAACGATCTTCTTGTGGCCAAGATGAAGGAGGAGTTGGACGAGCTCATTGACGCCGGCAAGCAGAACGACAAGAACGAGGTGGCCTGGGAGGCCGCTGACTTGTTCTACTTTGCCATGACTTGGGCCGTCAAACACGGTGTTTCTTTGGCTGACATTGAGCGTAACTTGGACATCAAGAGCTTGAAGGTGACGAGAAGAAAGGGTGATGCCAAGAAGGAGTACGTGCAGCCCAAGACTGAGCCAGGCAAGGAGGCAGAGGCCCCTCTTGACTACAAAATGAAGGCCATTGACGTTCTGAAGGCCCTGAAGGACGAAATCGCCAAGGCCTTGACCAGACCTAACCAGAAGACCTCCGATATCATGAAGTTGGTGCTTCCGATCGTGGAGAAGGTCCAGAAGGAGGGTGACAAGGCCCTTGTGGAGCTTACAGCCAAGTTTGACGGTGTCTCGTTGACCCACCCTGTTCTTAATGCTCCTTTCCCTGACGACGCCATGGACATCACCGACGACATGAAACACGCCATCGACTTGTCCATGCTGAACATCGAGAAGTTCCACAGAGCCCAGCTTCCTAAGGACAAGATCATGACCGTGGAGACTTCCCCGGGTGTTTTGTGCTCTCGTTTCGCCAAGCCAATCGAAAACGTCGGCTTGTACGTTCCCGGCGGTACCGCTGTGTTGCCATCCACCGCTATGATGCTTGGTGTACCAGCCAAGGTTGCTGGTTGCAAGAACATTGTTGTTGCTACTCCTCCTCTGCGTGCCACCGGTAAATTGACCCCAGAAGTCGTCTACGTTGCCCACAAGTTGGGTGCTTCCTCCATTGTCATGGCCGGTGGTGCCCAGGCTGTCACTGCCATGGCCTACGGAACGGAGTCTGTCGTCAAGTGTGACAAGATCTTGGGTCCAGGCAACCAGTTTGTCACTGCTGCCAAGATGCACGTGCAAAACGACACCCAGGCGTTGTGCTCCATAGACATGCCGGCCGGTCCGTCTGAGGTGCTTGTTGTTGCCGACGGAAAGGCCGATCCGGAGTTTGTGGCCTCCGACTTGCTTTCTCAGGCCGAGCACGGTGTGGACTCCCAGGTCATTTTGATCGGTGTGTCTTTGTCTGACGCCGAGTTGCAGGCCATCGAGGCTGCCGTCAAGAAACAGGCTGCTGTCTTGCCTAGAAAGGAAATTGTGGCTAAGTGTTTGGCCCACTCCTTCACTTTGCTTGTCAACGACTACGAGAAGGCCTTTGAGTTGAGCAACCAGTACGCTCCTGAGCACTTGATCTTGCAGATCGAGAACGCCCAGAGATTCGTGCCTTCCCACATCCAGCACGCCGGTTCCGTCTTTGTTGGCGGCTTAACTCCGGAGCTGTGTGGAGATTACTCCTCTGGTACCAACCATACCTTGCCAACGTACGGTTACGCCCGCCAGTACTCCGGAGTTAACACCGCTACTTTCCAGAAATTCATCACTGCCCAGGAGGTTTCCAAGGAGGGTCTTAACAGCATCGGCAAGGCTGTGATGACTTTGGCTGCCGTCGAGGGTCTTGAGGCCCACAAAAACGCCGTCCAGGTGAGAATGGACAAGCTCGGCTTGATTTAACCATAAGTTGGACTTTCAAACATAAAACGGGCTAAGCCCAGCTGACGTAGTCAGCACCACATAGAACAAGTAAATAGAATAAAGTATCTACACCTCAAGAGGGAGCATAATAATTTAAATGCCTTCGCTGCGCATGTACCACAGCAGAGGAGTGCTAACTATCTAATTCTTGGAAGATAAGACGTAGAAGTGAATAGGTCTGCTGCTGACGCCAGGACAACAGCTGCATGGATGCAATGTTCTTTAAAGCCTCAGCTTGATCAACTGGTACACACCCCGCTCAAACTTGATGTATCCTAAAAGACACTTCAGGTCCAAGTAGGGGAGTACCTGGCAAGCAAAGAGACCAGCGATTTGGTTCTCAAAGTCTATCCAGTAGTACAAACTGGCGAGCCCGGCCCAATGGAGAGAGCCCTTGGGTCTGCCGGTGGGCAAATTGTTCATGGAGTAAGCACAGCCGGCGAGGGTGAAGTCGTCTGGCTCAAACTCCGGTGGTCCGTGCTGGCTCAGTGCGGTGTCCAACTCCACACGAATGCCGTCTGGCAAGTGTCTCTGGATAGCCCACTCGACGGTTTCGGTCTTGAGAATGCGGGCTCCGGTCTCGACACATTTGCCCTTGTTGAGCCAGATACGCAAAAAGCGGAGGAAGTCGGAGACTGTACCAAAACAGCCCTGGCCGCCCATGTCCACCGGAGGCTTATGAGGCACTGGCTTCTTCCTGAGCTTACGCAAGTTGCCGTCTTGCATTCTCATGGAAACAGGCAACACACGGGACTCGTCTTCAATGCGGAAAGTAAAGGACTTGAGCCCAGCAGGGTCGAAAATGTTCTCCTGAAGGTACGCAGACAACTTTTGTCCGGTAACGGCCTCCACCACAAGACCTAGCCAGTCCAGCAGGTGGCCGTATCTCCACTGAGTACCTGGTTCGAAAAGCAACGGCATAACGTCACCGGAGAACATTCGCATGGTGGGATTGGCACCGTGGTGTTCCTTGTGTTTGTTCATGACAATGTTGAAGTAGTCGGCGTCGGTGAACACGTAAGCAAAGCCGGAGGTGTGGAGGAGCAAGTGGCGGACGGTCACGTCGTTCTTTGGCGGTCTAGGAGGGATTGTAAACTCCCCGGTTTCCTCATTCACCAGCCCCGGCTCTATAAGTCCGATTTCGCCAATAAGCGGCAAGTACTGTTTTGCCGGCTTGTCTAGGTCAATGACGCCCCGCTCAACAAGCTGGAGAATGGCCATGGCGGTAATTATCTTTGTACAAGAAAAGAACGCCACGACAATGTCGTCCTTAACAGGCTCCATTTTGTCAAACTGCTTGACTCCTTTGGCCTCCAAGTATTGTGTGGCTTTTGGCAGAGTAAAGCCTGCAATGACGGCATTGATGTCCGGAAGAGAATTACCGTTTTGGGGCACCACGAGGTCGCCAAGAATGGAATCTAGAGACATGTGGGCTGTAAATTTTCTAGGAAAAAGAAGTAGTAGGAAAAGTAGAAATAGGGAGCGTTGGCACCGGGATCGGCGAGTTTCAGAAAATTGCAGCTGCGGAGGCTGCGAAATGTGGGGATCCATGTGAAGGTGGGGGCGCACAGCTACACAGTATTACAGAAACGGAATAAATGAACTATTAGATCTTGGAGCCCTTGACAAAGTTTGTGCCCTGGGAGATGGACTTGGTCAAGCCGTCCAAAGCCACCTTGGTGAGTTCCTTTTCGGCGTCGGTCACGTGCAACGTGAACGGGTCAACAAAAGTAGTCACTGCCCCCTTGGAAATGTGAACCGGCACGGCAAAGAAGTCAGCGCCCAACCGGCTGGCAAGCGCCTGGCCGTCCGGCAACCCGGGGAGGTATACATATGCCGAATCAGGTAATCTGGCCGAAAGCGACGGCAACGCAATGGAGTCCAAGATGGTCTGGGCAAACCGGTAGCCGGCGTATGCCATCAGGAGGGTGGCGGAGCCGGCGCCGTTCTTGGCCTTGACCACCTCGTCGCCGCCAAACTGCACTCTGTGCACAAACTCCTTCTTCTGGGCTTCTGTGAGCTGGTCCACTTTGGCGCCCACGTGACTGTCCACGTGAGTGAGGGGCACAATGGTATCACCGGAGTGGCCGCCGACGACGGAGATTTTGCCCCTTAAGGCGAGTGGGTTTTCGCCAATGAGCTCGGCAAGGAACGTCTCTGCTCTGACCACGTCCAAGGTGGTGACACCAAAGAGCTTTTTTGGGTTGAACACGCCCAACTTCTTGAGCACCTCGGCTGCAATAGCCACGGTGGCGTTCACCGGGTTGGAAATAATCAAAATGGATGCGTCAGGGGCCGTTCTGCCCACATTTGCCACCAAATCACGCACAATCGACGCGTTGATGTTGAAAAGGTCTGCTCTGGTCATGCCTGGCTTTCTGGGCACACCGGCTGGAATGATAACCACATTGGAGCCCTTCAATGCTTCGGTGATGGCGGTTTTATCTTCCTTCAGCAGCGGCTGGAAGCCCTGGACTTGAGCTGGTGTGTTGATATGGCTCAAATCTGCAGCCACGCCTTTGGCATTGACAATATCAAAAAGCGACAAGGCGGACACCTTGGGGTTCAACTTGAGAAGAAGCGAGAGCGGCTGTCCGATCCCGCCGGCGGCTCCGCAAACTGTGACTTTAGTCATTTATGGTTTTTATGGTTTTTTTGGTGTTTTTTTTTTTTTGGTTTTTTTGAGGTTTTCCTTTTTGCCTGGATCGGTGCGTATATATAAGGGCGCATCACATGGTTCCTCGGCTGCCAGCGGAGGGGAAGCACCTGGGCCGAACTTTTCGGTTTTATTTTTTATATTACGTTCTACGTTGATTTTTTGGAAGAATTTTGGATTTTTAGACGGGGCTTTGAACGTTTTGGCTGGTCCGGCTGGTTTTTTTGTTTTGTGGAGAAGCCGATATCGTCCGAGGAACCGGTGCGGCTCGGAAATGAGGGGAGCTGGTGGCTGCGGCAGTTGCTCATTAGATGGTGGCTGGGAGGGATGGATTATGTAATTTTGTTGGCTAGATTATGTAAGCGGGTTCTGGGGTGGTTTGGGTGGTTTTGGGCTACTTCTACTATACGTGTGGAGTTCTTTGTGGAATGGACTACCGGCAGAAACCGGATGACTGCTGACTCGGAATCATGACAGGTCACGTGTGATAATCTTATCGCAGTTAGTCTGGCGGGTGCTCTAACTGGGTGTACTGGTGTTTTGAAAATGTCAGCCTACGTAGAGTGGGTGTAAGATTTCAGCTGAGAGTAGAACTAGCAGCCATAACTCGGGGCAGATGGGCTATCGTTGGCGTATTAGTTGCAGCACACGAGGTTATGGCTACACCAGTACATCCCGATAACATCGCACCCGTACCTCAGCTGTGGCGCTCGTGGGGGACCTCCAGTCTGTTCACTTATACAATAGAAGTCTGGTTTGGAAATTTAGGCAAATGAGTTCATTGAAAGTATAGTATACTGGAATCTAGCTATGACGATAAGTCCTGTAAGGAAGGCATAAGCTAACTCACTTTATAGTTACGTAGATGTTATGAGTAATTTTATTGATTGGAAGTCATGTGACTCACGAGAATTATTGCAATAATGACACAAGCAGTAGCAGGAATTCTAAGAATTAGTCCAGTTTGCAGACGGTTGTTCGGATATCGGTTTTCAGCAGATTTTTTAGCAGCTTCTCCATTGTTTATTCACACACTAAGACACCAGTATATCTAATGGTACTCAGACCAGGCTGCTAAAGTAGACTCACTTCACAATAACACCATAAAATGTACCTAAAAATTTTATGGTATTATTGTGAACTTTCATAAATATACTTACAAAAAATAGCAAAGCTTTTAACTTCCCAGTATGAAAGGGCAGCCTTTAGTAGTGAACAGGTCATAGCAAATTGCCTGGCTGGCTTTATCAGATTTCGCAGTCAGTCCAAGGCTGTGCACACCCGTACACCCGTACACCAGAACATTTGGATGCCTCCATGCCCCAGCTGGAATACGTAATTTGATTCAAATAAACCAGCTAAATAAGACGCATACACGATTCAAAATCTTCGTAATATAGCCCAATTGAACAAGATTTGGTGTCAGACAGCCAGCCACCGGTGACAGCCCATACACCCGTACATCCCAGCCAATACACCACCAACCATCCAATCTCCTCTTGAAATATAAGACAATTAGTCCAATTTTCCGTACTTCCGTAGGCATTGCCACTCAAATTTACTGGCTTTTCCAAATCGGGTCGTTGGCGTAGGCCGTTGGAGGCGTTTCATGCGGGACCGATAAGTCGCATTTTCACCATCAACTACACCCAACTTATCAAAATGTACTGGACGGTGCCCCTCACATTGGCACTTCTGTTGGTGCCAGTATGGTCGTTTGACTGCAGCGCCAAGGAGCTCCAGGAATACAACTTCAAGCAGATCAAGGGCGTTTTGAGTGCGGAGGAAAAGAAGAACACGCCGCCTTCCACCACCACAACCAAGTGGCACGTTGGAATCTGCGAGAATCTTGATTCTGTGGCGGAATGCTCAAAGAATCTTGATGTTTGTGGAGTGCAAACCATCAGTGTTGACGGAAAGGACTACATTCTGCAGAAGATTGAGATCAACTCCAACATCCAGAAAAAGTATACGCCGTTTGAGGAAACCAACGAAAAGACGGGCAAGAAGGAGTCCGGCGTGGTGGTGTCCTACACGGGCGTCAACTGGGGCGATCAGCTTGTGGATGCCGACATCCGCATGGTGTGCGGCGACTCGCAGCCGGAGCTTGCAGTGGACGAGTGGACCGGATCTCGCCTCACCGCCCGCGTGGTGAGCAAAGCCGCCTGTGCGCGGGGGGCCAAGGCGCCTAAGCCTCCAGCGGAGGACCACGGAGAGCTGTGGGGGTGGTTCACCTGGATCTTTATTTTTATGGTGCTTTTCTTGAGTATCTACATCATCGGCGGCGCCTGGTTCCAGTACAACAAGGGCAACGCCATTGACTTCCTGCTGGCCCTCCGTGAGGTGTTGGAGAACTTCCTTGATCTTGTCAAAGGCTTGCCTGTTTTTATCAAGGAGATCATCGAGAAATTCACCGGCAACCCGTCCCGCGGCGAGTACTCCGCTGTTTGAGCACAGATATTCGTTGGCGTCAGCTAGGAGGAATGGCACTTCTTATATAATGCCCTCACTCCGTCTCATCCGGGGCGCCCTCGGATTGCCACCCAAGCCTCCACGCTGATCTGCACCTCGCATTGCAACCACTGTAATATTGCCCCGGCACAATCGATTTATTCATAGGTCTGCCCTGTAGATGGTATAGATGGACGTGGTTTGTGAATTGAGACAACTTTGGGTCTTCCAACAGCAGAAATACTTTGGAAATGCTTTATATTCTCATTGCTTACTGCGAAGTAGTGATTTGTCATCTTCCGGAAGTGGAGACTACTAGATTTTGGGCTGAGCTACTATAATCCAAAATATTAGAATATGGTGTCTCAAATGTCTGTATCTCTGCGCCTTGCTGCTCCATGCGCTTAGACATACAGCATATAATCTATACAGAACTGGCTAAAAGAAGACATATATATATTTAGCTTCAATAATGCGATTTGAAAACTAATCATTAAATATCTCCAACACTTCGAAAAGTACAGATAGTCATGACTTCTCTGACTCGGATGGCTGCGAATCGGAAAAGTGCATCACTACTCCCCATACCACTAAAGGGATAAAGCAAACAAAGAGGAAACACAGAAACAGAACTGACCCAATATTACAGCCATAAAAGAGAATAAAATCTAAATTGAGTAAAATACCTGCAGCCACTGGGACCACCGGACTAAAATTTAGTGTGGCTGGTGTACGGGTGTTCCCCGGCGGAAATCGCGACTCAACTCCACCCGGTCCAACTTCTACTGCTAGCATTTCCTTTGCATCTTTTCTATTTGCGTCTCTGCTTTGGCATTTTCATCTTTGTCATTCCAGCTTTTTTAATACCTAGCTCCTGCATCCAGTCATGGCTACCGTGACGCAACGCATCCAGCAACTAGAGCCTGGTGAGCGATTCTGCTCATTGGAGTTCTTCCCACCAAAAACAGATGGCGGTTTCAAAAATCTCCTTGCCCGGTTGAACCGTTTGATGGCGCTTAATCCGCTTTTTGTCACTGTCACGTGGGGCGCCGGCGGGCTGACTGCTGAAAAGTCCCTTGATTTGGCCGTCACGTGCCAGGAGCAGTTGGGGGTCCCTACGGTGTTGCACTTAACATGCACCAACACTAACGCCGAGATCATTGATGCGGCGCTCGACCGCGCACGCAAGGCCGGAATTCGCAACATCTTGGCTTTGCGTGGTGATCTGCCGCGTACAGAGGAGTACTGGACCCCCAACTGCGACTTCAACCTGGCTGCAGACTTGGTGCGTCACATCAGAAACCGCCACGGCGACTACTTCTGCATAGGTGTGGCCGGATACCCCGAAGGCCATGTCGAGGGCGCTGACGCCAGTGAGCAGGACCCAAAGAAGGACTTGCCTTTCTTGGTTGAAAAGATAAAGGCCGGCGCCAACTACATTGTGACGCAGCTTTTCTACGACGTGGACAAGTTTGTGGCTTATGACCAGATGTTGCAGGAAACGCCTGAACTAAAGAACATTCCGCTCATCCCGGGGCTTATGCCAGTCACCACCTACCACATTCTCATGAGAGCCACCCGGTTGTCGCATGCTCACGTGCCTCAGCACATCATGGCCCGCTTGGACCAGCATGCGGCCGACGACGACATGGTCAAAGCCATCGGTGTGGAGGTGTTGCAGGAGATCGTCGCCCAGATCTACAAGCGCACCAACGGCCGCGTCCGTGGCTTCCATTTCTACACCCTTAACTTGGAAAAGGCCGTTGCCTCTATCGTTAACGGTCTGCCAGTTTTGCGTAATATGATCAGCCATAATGAACGCGTCGAGCATGATGACGCCATTGCCCTGGAATCTGAAGACGAGCCTCCCCAGCCCCGCCAGCGCAGAAGACTGACGGTGAATGAAAATGTCGCCGACGGTACAGCCGCATCCCGCACGCTCGTCGGCAAGGCTTTGGCCAACGATCCCCAAGCCCTCTTGGACATCTCGATCGGCAAAGGTGCGTTAGGTAAAGACGCCACCTGGGATGAGTTCCCCAACGGTCGTTTCGGTGACTCCTCCTCTCCGGCATACGGTGAGATCGACGGTTACGGTCCTAACTTAAAGCTTCACTCGCCTAAAGAAGTCAACGACGTGTGGGGGTGCCCCACCACGCAGCGCGACATTACGCGACTTTTTGTTGATTATTTGTCCAACAAAATTCATGTTTTGCCCTGGGCCGACTTTGAGCTTTCCCCAGAAACAGCCTTGATCCAGGAAGAGCTCTTTGCGCTTAACGAAAAGGGCTGGTTCACTCTTGCCTCGCAGCCAGCAGTCAATTCGTGCCCATCTTCAGACAAAATCTTGGGCTGGGGTCCACCAAATGGCCGTATTTTCCAGAAGTCGTTTGTGGAGTTCTTTGTTCCAAAATCCCAGTGGGACAACCAGCTTGCTCCAAAGTTGGAGCATCTTTTCGCCAACCGCACCATCACTTACTACCGTGGTGACAGAACAGGAAAAATCGAGCTGAATCTTCCCCACCACAAAGACGGTGGCGGATCGAAAACGGCAGTCACGTGGGGTGTTTTCCCGCTGAAGGAGGTGTTGCAGCCGACTGTCATTGACTACGAGTCTTTCAAGGCCTGGAACGAGGAGGCTTTCCTTTTATGGTTGGAGTGGGCTAGATGCTACAAGAAGGACTCAGACGCCTACAAGTTGTTAAACGACATTTACGACTCGTACTACTTGGTTTCGTTGGTGCACCATGACTACACCAATGAGTTTGTGCTCTGGCGCACGTTATTGGAATGACTGCTGAGGTTGTAGTCTGGTTTGAAAATGACTAGCACTACAATGGCAATAATGACAGAAATGACAGCCCATCATGAAAGGCACTAGAGATTCGTTAATGAGATCTGGCCACTACACCGGAAATTTGATTCATTTCGAGCAACCAACGTCTCTGGGCACTATTATTTAAAATGTACATATTAGCATTGACCTAGGATGTAGACTAGATGGTTGAGCCAATTTTGGATCCTCAGAGAAGTAGCTATGTTTATCCTTTTTGAATTATGCTGGAACCAAGACTCGTAACATTGACTAGGGCCCAAATTAGCCAATGGTAGCAGTTGTGCCCAGAGAAAGTAGCCAAAATCGTGTTAACATTCTGGCATACACAAACGAAATAGGACCTTTGGTGCTCTTCCATCAGGCTGCGCCTGATGCCAGCAGGGGTGCTTGCAGCTTTATCTCCGCCATCTGCCTCTCCAAAAGCTTCACATACTTCCCGGCCACATCCTGGTTCAACCGCTCCGAGAGCTCCAGAGTTCCTCCAATATACCGGCAAAACTCCGGCTCTAGCTGCACCATTCCGTGGGAAATCTTAGTTCCTTTCTCTAAAAAGAGCTGCCCGCCAAGGGGAATGGGAAGCGGGGTTTTGTCGTACTTCTGGCCTCGGAGAAACGGCAATTCCTTCATTTCTAGCCCGTAGAAGACCGTTTTGGCGTCATCTTGCAATGTGAGCTTGTAAACGGCTCTTCCCAGCGGAGCAAACGCATTAGCCTGTTCTGGCGGAGCATCCAAGTCTATTCCGTAGATAACCGGTCGGCTCACGTGCTCCATTCTCTCAAACGGTGCTCTGTTGGGATTCAGCACATATCTCCATTCCTCTAACGTTTTGTCCTTTGCCTCAGCCACGTTTTCAATCAAGATGATGTGGCACCGGATCCGGCTCTGGAGTTCCCCGCTTTCGCTGTCGATGTACTGGTTCATCTGGCCCACCAAATGTGGTTTACGCGTTTTGATCTGTTGATGTAGGAATCAGTCACAAACGCCATCGAACATAATATACAAAACTGCGTACAAAATACGCCTGGAGAAGGCTACTGGGGAGATTAGGAAGCGTATGTTGGCAAGCTGAAAGAAGTCAGTGGAGTCAGCTGGGCTGCTGGAATAATTTGATTACGTAATGCTTACGTAATCGGTCATCACAGGATTGTTCACCTTGCTGGCCACCGAACTAAGCTTCACCCGCTTCCCAGCCATACTGCTCTCTTCATCTCCGTGGATCTGAAAATTTTGGAACTCCAAAATCTGGTGCTTCAACTACTTCGCGGAGATCGCACAGAGTTAACTCCGCAGTTGCAGCAATGTCGTCACTTTTCGTGCCGGAGGAGGACGGCGACTACGACGACAATGCAAACGAGATCCAGAGCGAGGTCGGAACTCAAGAGAGTCTGACCGGAATTGCCGGAACCACCGGAACTGGAACCGGAACTTCAGCGGACGCAGAAGCAGCAAACCCACCAGACGAAAACCACTTTGAAAACCTCCCGGAGATCTCCACGGAGGCCACACGGGCACTCTACGAGAAAACAAGGGAGATGCCGGTGGTGGTCCAGGAAAAGCCCGACACTTTGGCCGTTTACCGGCTGGGAGAAATCAGCTGCACTTTGCCGCTAGCGTTCTACCAGGAGATTGTGGAGGCGATGCTCCAAAAGGACGGGCTTTTGGTGCTTGGCAGAGGGCTCGGGTTTGAGATGGTCAGTGCCAATCTCTTGTATGCCTTGGGACTGCCACAAGTGACGCTAGAACGGGGCGGAAACAAGACGGAAAAACGGAGTCTTGTTGTTGTGTTGAATTCGAGAGAAGAGGAGACGGTCCGGCTCGACGACTTGGTCACGGAGTTAAGGTGGGTTAACTCCGACGGCGGTCCCGACGAGAGGGGGATCCGTGTGGTGGCGGGGCTGGACCTCACCAGTGCCACCCGGCGGCGGGAAATGTATGCCAAAGGTGGCATTTTGGCCATAAGCCTGCGGATTCTCGTGGTGGACCTTCTCAGTGGAGTGGTCCAGCCAAATGACATCACCGGCATTTTCGTAATGCACGCTGAAAAGGTCAGAGAAACGTCCAACGAGCTGTTTATAGTGAATCTTTACCGGGACCACAATGACTGGGGATTTGTGAAGGCAGTTCTGGACGAACCGGAGCTGTTTGTGGGATTTACGCCATTGGCATCTAAACTCAAGATTTTACGGCTTGGGAACGTTTTTCTTTGGCCAAGATTCCATGTGGCCGTTTCCCAGCTGCTTATGGGGAAATCCAGACAAACAGTCACGGAGATTAATGTCCGGCTTTCTGGGAAAATGGCCAAGATCCAGCTGGCCCTACTACAATGTCTAGCGGCTTGTTTAAAAGAGCTAAAGCGGCACAATCCGGCCTTGGACTCGGAGTACTGGGATATGGAAAATGTGCATGATGTGGATTTTGTCACCCGAGTGAGACTTCTGCTAGAACTGCAGTGGCACCGGATTTCCTGGACCTCTAAACAACTAGTGCATGATTTGGCCACGTTGAAGGAACTCATGCTGCTGCTTTTGACCGACGATTCGCTTACTTTCTACCAGAGAGTCCAGGGCATCGTTGAAACCAATTTGCGGCTGTCTGGGGCTGGAACTATGAACCAGACGCTGATGAGTCCGTGGTTGATGATGGACGAAGCGACGCTGATCATGCTGTATGCCAAAGAACGAGCTTTGGGCAAAGTGGGCAGCGAAAACGAGTTTGTGTACGCATTGGAGGAACTTCCCAAATGGGAACAGCTTGTGGTGCTCGTGGACGACATTTTGCATGAAAGATCCGTGGAAAACACCGACGGGCCGGTCTTGGTGATGTGTTCTCTGCCCAGAACGGCCCAGCAGCTCAGCCAGGTGTTGGCACTGGCGCAAAAAATCGAAAATTCCGGAAAAGTCCATTTTTCCTGCCGAAACTATATGGTCCGCCGACTTAGGGAGTACCTCCACTGGAAGGAGCTTGTTCTGCTTACTAAGAAGTTGACGGTTGAGCTAGATACCCAGGAAGAGGATACGGAGCTTAATACTTCTAAAGCTTTTACTAGGGGGTCCAATGTGCCGAGGTCCAAAAGACGGAGAACCAGAGGAGCTGCTGCTGTGGCCAATGTGGCTCGGTTGTATTCTGGGGCTGATTACGAGAAAAATCAAGGGGCTGTGGAGTTGGATCCGGATATCGTGGAGCGTGTGGAGCTGGAGGTACAAGAGATAAAGCTGGAGTCGGAATCGGATGCCGAATCGGAGCCAGAACAGCTCTTTGTCTCCGAGGAGTTCGTCCCCCAGGCCAAAATCAACATAGAACACCTCTCCAAAAACGACCAGATTGTGGTGGACACATACAACGAAAAAACGGACGAACTACTCCTCCAGGAGCTCTGCCCGCTGTACATAATCATGTACGAGCCGGACTTGCTGTTTGTGCGGCGGGTGGAGGTTTTCCAGGCCATGAACCCGCTGCTTGGCGCAAAAACGTACTTTATGTACTACGGAACATCCGTGGAGGAGCAGATGCACTTGATGCGGATCCGGAAGGAAAAGCAAGCGTTCACCCGACTCATCCGGGAAAAAGCCGGGCTCGGGAAACGGTTTGCCTCCGATTCCGACAACTGGAAGTTCCATCTCCGAAAGCCGCAGGCAGTAAATACCCGGATTGCCGGCGGAGCCCAGTTCCGAACAGAGGAGGACGAAATGCGGGTCATTGTGGACACGCGAGAGTTCCGGTCGCTGTTGCCGAACTTGCTCTACCGGGTGGGAATCGAAGTTGTGCCGTGCATGCTTACCGTCGGAGATTACGTCTTATCTCCGAAGATCTGCGTCGAGAGGAAAGCCATTCCGGACTTAATCGGCTCGTTTAAGTCCGGCCGTCTCTACCAGCAGTGTGAGCTGATGTTCCGCCACTACGAGCTGCCGATTTTGCTCATTGAGTTCGACGAGAGCAAGTCCTTTTCCTTTGAGCCGTTTGCCGAGCTCCGTCCGCCCGGAGCCAAGGCCACCAACCCGCTTTCGTCAAAGCTCCTGAAGCAGGAGATCCAGCTGAAAATCACAGAGTTGCTCGTATCCTTCCCCAAACTCAAAATCATCTGGTCCTCCTCTCCTTACGAAACTGCCCAGATCTACTTAGAGCTTAAGGCTCTGCAGCATGAGCCCGATGTGGAGGAGGCTTTGGCCAAGGGTGTCAATCCGTCTATTCCCACCAGCGAAGGGCCTCCCATGTACAACGACGATGCCATTGATCTTTTGCAGTCTGTTCCGGGCATCAACACCGTCAACTACACTACAGTTTTGCGGCGAGTCCGCAATTTTGCCGAGTTGGTGGCGTTGCCCCAGGAGGATTTCCACGAGATGCTCGGTGAGGAGAACGGCAACAAGGCCTTTAACTTTATCAACCAGGTCGTCCTGGGATGACCGTTGGGATGAGCTTTATGCAAATGC